>OW240923.1:120404151-120573654 GCA_933207985.1 Pelobates cultripes | reverse complement strand
AGACGGGCCGTGCGTGGGGTATCACACAGGGAGACGGGCCGTGCGTGGGGTACCATATAGCTAACAGGACAGGTAGGTAGGCAGTATAGAACAGAAGAAAGGGATCAGCGCTCTCTATCTATACAAGATACAACAGAAACAATAATAAATAAGTAAAAAGTGGCAGCATACCTAAGTAGGGCTCCCTCACAGGCCTTACAACAGAAATGGTACAGAAAAAAAAAAAAAGGAAGGCAGCGCCACTACAAACCACATAAATTAAAAGAGCACAGAATAGGCAGACTAGAATGCAATATATATGATAGATAATAAGCAAATAGAAGTCCAGAATAAATAGTCTGACTGGTAGATGAATCAAACAAGAGATATATCTTTGTAGAGGTGAATACAGTCTTTTGTAGTGGGGGATTCTTCAGAGTGGTGTAGATGCGTCTTTGTACATCATATGAAATGAGAAAATAACTGATGGTATAGTATGTCCCGAAAGGGGTAGAAGCAATAAAAGAGTATATGGTCCTACTCACGTTTTCAAGAGCTATGGACTTAGCTCTAGTGTTGATAACGTACAGTAGTATAATCCCCACTTATGGGATACGTGAGGTCTTGATTAGGGAACCATATGTGGAAATGAAAGCGGGAACAGCAATAGTGCTCAAAGTATAAAATGCCAGAGGTGATCAGCTGATCTCCACTTGATAAAGCCTAAGGGCGAAACGCGTTGTGTTTTTTTTAAACTATGTTGTTTTAAAGAAAGGTATTTGGGCCACTTTCTTATTGTGAGTTAGCCATCTTACTTTTTATTACTATTATCATTTTACTTTTTTACTACTACCATCCTTTTTTTCGGCACCAGAAGTGTTTTTACTTTCCAGTGAGGAAATTACTCCCAAGAATCCTAGGTGGGGATTATACCACTCAAGCTGTATTCATTGAACAGTTAGTTTGTTCAACTAAATGTGAGTATCACTTGTTTTTTTATCTTCTCACCTCTGGCATTTTATACTTTGAGCACTATTGCTGTTCCCGCTTTCATTTCCACATATGGTTCCCTAATCAAGAAAGAATACTAAGACCTCACGTATCCCATAAGTGGGGATTATACCACTGTGCGTTATCAACACTAGAGCTAAGTCCATAGCTCTTGAAAACGTGAGTAGGACCATATACTCTTTTATTGCTTCTACCCTCTTCGGGACATACTATACCATCAGTTGTTATTTTCTCATTTCATGTGATGTACAAAGACGCATCTACACCACTCTGAAGATTCCCCCACTACAAAAGACTGGATTCATCTATACAAAGATATACCTCGTTGTTTGATTCATCTACCAGGTTGGTAGGCAGTGCATGGGATATCTCGCAGCTGACTGGACAGGTAGGTAGGCAGTGCATGGGATATCTCGCAGCTGACTGGACAGGGAGGTAGGCAGTGCATGGGGTATCACACAGGGAGGTAGGCAGTGTATGGGGTATCACACAGGGAGGTAGGCAGTGCATGGGGTATCACACAGCTCGCTGCACAGGGATTTTAGTATGTTGGAAACGTGTGTGTGTGTGTGTGTGACTAAAGGCATGATTGCATACAATGATTTCAGGATGGTCAGACAGCTCCAATGGCTCTTCTACAACAAGAACTGCATTGTGGGTTTGCCAGCATCCAGGGAGGAGTAGTATCTGGAGGTTTGTCTTTTGGCCACCCTGTCATACAGTCCGTATGGACCAGAGGGAGATTTGTGCACTCATGTCTGGATAAATAACGCATGGTTGTGATGGTACAAAGCCACAGGCAGTAATGCATGGAGTAATGCACAGTGAAGCTTGTAATGCAGAGAGATGCTTGACATGCCACAGGTTATAAAGCAAGCACGTGTGTGACATGTAATGGCCATTAATGCATTTAGTAGTTTAAGACCACTAACAGTAATTTATCTGTGCTTATAATTCTTGGGTATGCATGTACACAGCCTGTAGTGGTGTATTAGGGTGATTGTGATGATATGGGCAGTAATGCATTGCGGTGGTTATAATACCACTAGTATTAATATATAGTGATTGCACATGCAGTGATACACAGGGATATTTGTGATATACAGTAAAGCATTGCGGTGGTTATAATACCACTAGTAATAATATATAGTGATTGCACATGCAGTGATACACAGGGATATTTGTGATATACAGTAATGCATTGCGGTGGTTATAATACCACTAGTAATAATATATAGTGATTGCACATGCAGTGATACACAGGGATATTTGTGATATACAGTAATGCATTGCGGTGGTTATAATACCACTAGTAATAATATATAGTGATTGCACATGCCGTGATACACAGGGATATTTGTGATATACAGTAATGCATTGCGGTGGTTATAATACCACTAGTAATAATATATAGTGATTGCACATGCAGTGATACACAGGGATGTTTGTGATATACAGTAATGCATTGCGGTGGTTATAATACCACTAGTAATAATATATAGTGATTGCACATGCAGTGATACACAGGGATATTTGTGATATACAGTAATGCATTGCGGTGGTTATAATACCACTAGTATTAATATATAGTGGTTGCACATGCAGTCATACACAGGGATATTTGTGATATACAGTAATGCATTGCGGTGGTTATAATACCACTAGTAATAATATATAGTGGTTGCACATGCAGTGATACACAGGGATATTTGTGATATACAGTAATGCATTGCGGTGGTTATAATACCACTAGTAATAATATATAGTGGTTGCACATGCAGTGATACCCGGGTGGTATTTGTTATATACAGTAATGCATTGCGATGGTTATAATACCACTAGTAATAATATATAGTGATTGCACATGCAGTGATACACAGGGATATTTGTGATATACAGTAATGCATTGCGATGGTTATAATACCACTAGTAATAATATATAGTGGTTGCACATGCAGTGATACACAGGGATATTTGTGATATACAGTAATGCATTGCGGTGGTTATAATACCACCAGTAATAATATATAGTGGTTGCACATGCAGTGATACACAGGGATATTTGTGATATACAGTAATGCATTGCGGTGGTTATAATACCACTAGTAATAATATATAGTGATTGCACATGCAGTGATACACAGGGATATTTGTGATATACAGTAATGCATTGCGGTGGTTATAATACCACTAGTAATAATATATAGTGATTGCACATGCAGTGATACACAGGGATGTTTGTGATATACAGTAATGCATTGCGGTGGTTATAATACCACTAGTAATAATATATAGTGATTGCACATGCAGTGATACACAGGGATGTTTGTGATATACAGTAATGCATTGCGATGGTTATAATACCACTAGTAATAATATATAGTGATTGCACATGCAGTGATACACAGGGATATTTGTGATATACAGTAATGCATTGCGGTGGTTATAATACCACTAGTAATAATATATAGTGATTGCACATGCAGTGATACACAGGGATGTTTGTGATATACAGTAATGCATTGCGGTGGTTATAATACCACTAGTAATAATATATAGTGATTGCACATGCAGTGATACACAGGGATATTTGTTATATACAGTAATGCATTGCGATGGTTATAATACCACTAGTAATAATATATAGTGATTGCACATGCAGTGATACACAGGGATATTTGTGATATACAGTAATGCATTGCGGTGGTTATAATACCACTAGTAATAATATATAGTGATTGCACATGCAGTGATACACAGGGATATTTGTGATATACAGTAATGCATTGCGGTGGTTATAATACCACTAGTAATAATATATAGTGATTGCACATGCAGTGATACAGGGATATTTGTGATATACAGTATGCATTGCGGTGGTTATAATACCACTAGTAATAATATATAGTGATTGCACATGCGGTGACACAGGGATGTTTGTGATATACAGTAGTACATTGCGGGATTATAATGCCACTAGTAATAATATATAGTGATTGCACATGCAGTGATACACAGGGATATTTGTGATATACAGTAATGCATTGCGGTGGTTATAATACCACTAGTATTAATATATAGTGAGTGCACATGCAGTGATATACAGTAATGCATTGCGGTGGTTATAATACCACTAGTAATAATATATAGTGATTGCACATGCAGTGATACACAGGGATATTTGTGATATACAGTAATGCATTGCGGTGGTTATAATACCACTAGTAATAATATATAGTGGTTGCACATGCAGTGATACACAGGGATATTTGTGATATACAATGCATTATGTGGTTATAATACTATAGTATTAATATATAGTGAGTGCACATGCAGTGATACACAGGATATTTGTGATATACAGTAATGCATTGCGGTGGTTATAATACCACTAGTAATAATATATAGTGATTGCACATGCAGTGATACACAGGGATATTTGTTATATACAGTAATGCATTGCGATGGTTATAATACCACTAGTAATAATATATAGTGATTGCACATGCAGTGATACACAGGGATGTTTGTGATATACAGTAATGCATTGCGGTGGTTATAATACCACTAGTAATAATATATAGTGATTGCACATGCAGTGATACACAGGGATATTTGTTATATACAGTAATGCATTGCGATGGTTATAATACCACTAGTAATAATATATAGTGATTGCACATGCAGTGATACACAGGGATATTTGTGATATACAGTAATGCATTGCGGTGGTTATAATACCACTAGTAATAATATATAGTGATTGCACATGCAGTGATACACAGGGATGTTTGTGATATACAGTAATGCATTGCGGTGGTTATAATACCACCAGTAATAATATATAGTGATTGCACATGCCGTGATACACAGGGATATTTGTGATTATACAGTAATGCATTGCGGTGGTTATAATACCACTAGTATTAATATATAGTGAGTGCACATGCAGTGATATACAGTAATGCATTGCGGTGGTTATAATACCACTAGTAATAATATATAGTGATTGCACATGCAGTGATACACAGGGATATTTGTGATATACAGTAATGCATTGCGGTGGTTATAATACCACTAGTATTAATATATAGTGGTTGCACATGCAGTGATACACATGGATATTTGTGATATACAGTAATGCATTGCGGTGGTTATAATACCACTAGTATTAATATATAGTGAGTGCACATGCAGTGATACACAGGGATATTTGTGATATACAGTAATGCATTGCGATGGTTATAATACCACTAGTAATAATATATAGTGATTGCACATGCAGTGATACACAGGGATATTTGTGATATACAGTAATGCATTGCGATGGTTATAATACCACTAGTAATAATATATAGTGATTGCACATGCAGTGATACACAGGGATATTTGTGATATACAGTAATGCATTGCGGTGGTTATAATACCACTAGTAATAATATATAGTGGTTGCACATGCAGTGATACCCGGGTGGTATTTGTTATATACAGTAATGCATTGCGGTGGTTATAATACCACTAGTAATAATATATAGTGATTGCACATGCAGTGATACCTGGGTGGTATTTGTTATATACAGTAATGCATTGCGGTGGTTATAATACCACTAGTAATAATATATAGTGATTGCACATGCAGTGATACACAGGGATATTTGTGATATACAGTAATGCATTGCGGTGGTTATAATACCTCCAGTAATAATATATAGTGATTACACATGCAGTGATACACAGGGATATTTGTGATATACAGTAATGCATTGCGGTGGTTATAATACCACTAGTAATAATATATAGTGATTGCACATGCAGTGATACACAGGGATGTTTGTGATATACAGTAATGCATTGCGGTGGTTATAATACCACTAGTAATAATATATAGTGGTTGCACATGCAGTGATACACAGGGATGTTTGTGATATACAGTAATGCATTGCGGTGGTTATAATACCACCAGTAATAATATATAGTGGTTGCACATGCAGTGATACACAGGGATATTTGTGATATACAGTAATGCATTGCGGTGGTTATAATACCACTAGTATTAATATATAGTGATTGCACATGCCGTGATACACAGGGATGTTTGTGATATACAGTAATGCATTGCGGTGGTTATAATACCACTAGTAATAATATATAGTGATTGCACATGCAGTGATACACAGGGATGTTTGTGATATACAGTAATGCATTGCGGTGGTTATAATACCACTAGTAATAATATATAGTGGTTGCACATGCAGTGATACACAGGGATATTTGTGATATACAGTAATGCATTGCGGTGGTTATAATACCACTAGTATTAATATATAGTGATTGCACATGCCGTGATACACAGGGATGTTTGTGATATACAGTAATGCATTGCGGTGGTTATAATACCACTAGTATAATATATAGTGATTGCACATGCAGTGATACACAGGGATATTTGTGATATACAGTAATGCATTGCGGTGGTTATAATACCACTAGTAATAATATATAGTGAGTTGCACATGCAGTGATACACAGGGATATTTGTGATATACAGTAATGCATTGCGGTGGTTATAATACCACTAGTATTAAGATATAGTGATTGCACATGCAGTGATACACAGGGATATTTGTGATATACAGTAATGCATTGCGGTGGTTATAATACCACTAGTATTAATATATAGTGATTGCACATGCAGTGATACACAGGGATATTTGTGATATACAGTAATGCATTGCGGTGGTTATAATACCACTAGTAATAATATATAGTGATTGCACATGCAGTGATACACAGGGATATTTGTGATATACAGTAATGCATTGCGGTGGTTATAATACCACTAGTATTAATATATAGTGGTTGCACATGCAGTGATACACAGGGATATTTGTGATATACAGTAATGCATTGCGGTGGTTATAATACCACTAGTATTAATATATAGTGATTGCACATGCAGTGATACACAGGGATATTTGTGATATACAGTAATGCATTGCGATGGTTATAATACCACTAGTATTAATATATAGTGATTGCACATGCAGTGATACACAGGGATATTTGTGATATACAGTAATGCATTGCGATGGTTATAATACCACTAGTAATAATATATAGTGATTGCGCATGCAGTGATACACAGGGATATTTGTGATATACAGTAATGCATTGTGGTGGTTATAATACCACTAGTAATAATATATAGTGATTGCACATGCAGTGATACACAGGGATATTTGTGATATACAGTAATGCATTGCGATGGTTATAATACCACTAGTAATAATATATAGTGATTGCACATGCAGTGATACACAGGGATATTTGTGATATACAGTAATGCATTGCGGTGGTTATAATACCACTAGTAATAATATATAGTGGTTGCACATGCAGTGATACACAGGGATATTTGTGATATACAGTAATGCATTGCGGTGGTTATAATACCACTAGTAATAATATATAGTGATTGCACATGCAGTGATACCTGGGTGGTATTTGTTATATACAGTAATGCATTGCAGTGGTTATAATACCAGTAGTAATAATATATAGTGGTTGCACATGCAGTGATACACAGGGATGTTTGTGATATACAGTAATGCATTGCGGTGGTTATAGTGACCAGCAGTAACGTCTGCATATAGTGATGTTCTTGATGTTACAGGCATTGCTAGTGATGTCATCACTGTTAAAGGATATTGATGCTACTAATGTATACTTATAATGTCACAGATAAGTATGTGCACACATCTGTGCTTTTGTTGACAATGGTGGATAAGTGCTGAGTTGCTTATGTGCTTATAGTGCGTTTGTGAGATAGAGGCTTGTTTTACTGCGTGCTTGTGCACAGTCTATTTTGATATCCGAGAGCAGAATTTATAGCTGAATCGGCAGAATTCAGAAATGTTTGATGTTTAAGAACATAATTTACAAATATAAATGCCTTGTTGAAGGTTAGATTTTCACTGGAGATCACTGATATGCCCGTGATGTCAGGGATATGCTTAATATAATAAACGTTACAAAGGTAGCCAGGCCATGTCCAAAAGTGTTAATGATAAAAAGGGATTTATAGACAACACCAACTGAGATTGCTTTGCTGTCATGCAAGTGATATCAGTGTACATTGTATCTATTTAAGTTGTAAACTGTATTTCGTTACTGAAAATAAAAATAAAATGTGCCTGTGTTATGTGATTACTCACCTTGCTTTATGTCAGACTTATTATTTTTAATTACATTTTCCCAGCACTGTAAAATTTGTAAATAAAACTGCAGTTGATAATGACAAACAAATGTTACGGCCCAGGCTTGGAATATGTAAACAATAGCTGCAGTGTATAAAGGGTGATGTGGTTGTAAAAGGCAGTGGGATGGCAAGTTGATGAGATGTGCTTCACTGAACCATGATGCCACCGTGACGTTTGCCCACAGGGCCTGGTTTGTAGAGTTTCAGGCGTTGTTATGGTTGGCAGTAGGTCGTACTGAATATTGCCACCTGAATAGATCTTATTAATGACGAAAGAAGACCGTTTTCATATGTTTGTATTAATTGTGCGCTGCAGACTGTTTCAGCTATGATTGTAGTACAAGCTATTTGGTTATATAGCAGGCAAGAAGTAAATTGAGAAAAGAAAAATGCCCCCGGTGGATTAGGTAGGTTGTACACTGTGTAGCAGTCTTGTCATTTTGGGGGAGGTATTGCATTTGATTTGTCCCCAAATCACACATTGAAGGAGCGTGTTCTGTTTTGTGCTTTGAATGCTCTGTGTCTTCGTTACGCTTTTCTTCTTTGGAAAGAGTGGTGTGGGGGGGGGGAAAATCTGTTTATATATAAAGGGTGTGTCAATGGAAATCCTGTAATTCTACATTCCTACGTGCACTCAAATAAGTACCTCTTAACACACCTGCAGGGTAAGAGTAGTTTGTGCACCACCCAAAATTCTTCCAAACTTTCCTTTTTAGGGTATGAACTGGATTCTCCTACCTCACTTTGTCTCCAGTTAGTTTGCATACTACACATGTATCTGTTGCCCCATCTCTAGGGATTCTTCTGCCCAAGTCAATAACTCCCCTGTCTTTCTTCTCTAAGGGCCATCTCACCTCCAGAACATGCTATTCATGTTTACATTCCATATTTATCTTCTTTTTTTTAATTACAGTTCTGTAAACAGATTATCAGATTTTATTACCACAATGACAATTAGTAAACTTGCAGATTAGTCGTACACGAATGCCTCACTCAAATCTCCCACTGGAATATTACTGTGAAATGCAATTCAAGATTCAGTATGCAATCCCTTCAAGATGATTTGCCAGCAGAAGCTTTTGGAACTAAAAAAATAAAATGAAAGCCAATAAAAGTCTGAAATCATCTGGATGGCAAACTGATATAAGAATGTAAAATTTCCATAAATAGACAGAGAAATCAAGCAAACATTAACCTTTATTCCATGAATGTGATATATTTATAGGCCTGACGCTTGCGATAGGAAACACTCTTATTTCTGTCTAGCCATCTTCACATTAAAATACAGTGAATTATATCAAATTAAACGAGTACATAGGTTTGAGCTATTATATTTTCTTTGAATAAGCTAGTGTAATAAAATAAATTATTGCCAAATTGGTAAAATAAAAACATGCACCTATTAAATGCTCTGTACTCTTAAAGAAAACTCACCAAAACACCATAACTATGACAGCATGATTTAGTGGTTATGGTGCCAGGAGTACCCTGACATTCAGTAGTGTAACTAGCCAACCGTTTTAGAAAGTTGACTTTTTATCTGGTGCCGCTCCTCATCTCTCTGCAGCCTCCAGAACCCCTTTACCTTGGCTAGCCCTGGCGATGCAGGGCTTTGCTTATTGGGGGAGAGCTATAGAAATTTCTCAGCCAGTTATTAGCCCTGGAGAGCCAGAACCCCTTTACCTTGGCTAGCCCCGGCGGTGCAGGGCTTAGCTTATTGGTGGAGAGCTATAGAAATTACTCAGCCCATCACCCCCACAACACTAACACGAGTTTAAGATCTCATTATTGAATCTGTGTAGGAGATGAGGGGTGCGGTACCAACAGGCCAGCAGCTTGGAATTGATTTCCTGTGTGCAAGAGCGGATGGAGGCTTTATTAATTGTTCCTCTGAGGGGACAATCGCAGGTCATTTTCATTTTGCGACAAATCCGGGAAGCACAGAGGCTATTTGTGCAGAGCAACTGGTATTTAAGACTGAGACGCATCGGGCTAATCTTTTTCCAAGTATGGCAATAGAATTTGATGGTAGAGGGCTGCCTGTGGAGATTGCTTTAGGGGGATAGCGAATTTATAGAAGTGAGTAATTTGAAAATTGTGGAGTCTATGTATACTTGCGGCATACCAAGGGCCTATGCTTAGAAAGGCTAAGTTTGGGGGATAGGTGCCTGTGGGGAAATCAGGGTTTTGTGTCAGTTGGAATATAGGGCCTGGAATGGTAGTAAAGTTGTGTTTAAGTCCGCATTTAATCTAAACTTTAAGAGTTGAGCCGATAAATGGGTGGTACAGAACAGACCTTCTTCTTGTTGCGGTAGATCGTTGCTGGCAATGAGCCGCTGGATTCCTCTAAATCCTGGTTAATCTGGTGGGCATGTGGAGGGGTGGACATACCTAACCATTAGTCTCAAAAGGTGGGCTGCCTCATAGTGTTAAAAGGGAAACTCTAGTGCTAGACATACCAAGTTGTATTCCTAGCTCTATAGAGCTCCCTCACAGTACAGAAAGGGCTAAGGACACTTCTATCAATTACTCAAATCCTCAGCTTCTCCTCCCCTGGTGCCAATGTTGGAGACCTACTGCGTATGCGCGGAAATTGCCTCGCTCGCATTGGGCCTACCCATAGGAAAGCATTGAATCAATGAGCTGAAGTGATATGGGTGCCTATCTATAGTGTCTCTCTAATGGGGGAAGGGAGACCAGCTCCCCCTAGTGTCTCGTCAAACATGGGTGTTCCAGGCTCTGTGCCTCCTTATGAATGTGCGTATTGCGTAGGTCACGAAGGAGAAGAATGTATGCGGTACGGTTATATGGTATGATTTGAAGGAGATACAATAAATACATCTTACTCATCACTTGATTTTGATTGTTTCTACAAGTTGCAATACTCTACTGCTCATTATTTGTATTGCTCGTCCTGATGCTCACAGATTACTGTATACACAGCTACGGGAAAAGCATGTTTGTTAACAGATTTTAGACAAAATGCTGCAGACGCATAAATCTACATTTACAGACCATTTCCAAAGTTTCTGACTGCTTGGAGTTTGCAGAATTGTTTGTGTCCCTCTAAATCTGGCCAATGAGGATGACAAAGTTCAAACTGTTAGTGTTGACTTAAGAGTCGATATTTTAGGAATAAAGTTCAGTGCATGCAGTTACTGTAAAGGGAATGATTGTACGTTTAATTCGGAGAGGGAAAGGAATGGAGCTGTTGACATTAAGGTACAAATTAGATAACTTTTTTTGCGCTTAGCAAGCAGTGCTCATCATACTATTGCGTCGAATTCTAGGCTGGGAAATCTGTGGAAAAGCAAAGTCTGGATAAGGATGATGGGAGTGTAGTCCACTGCCAGCCCAGACAAATGTCTTTGCATTGTGGGCTGGAGTTCAGCTGTTCGCAGTAGCATTCTGCTTGATCATAGGGAAAGCTCCTAGGCCGCGAGTATAACTCTGGCTTTCTGAATATATTTCTTTTTCTTTTTTTACCAATATCAGCAGTGCTCCATGAGTGCAGAGTGCTTGCTTGTGACTGAACTATTACGTAATATCTGCTCTTTTTGCATCTTTGGCTGCATGGGGTTGATAGGAATTGTAGTCTACCAACAATAGCATCCTGAGAGAGTGTTCAAACCTAAGCTAGTCGCCAGGAAAGGCTGGAAAGTGACATGTTCCGTGACAGAGCCTGCACCTGGCACTTGTGCCCGAGGGGATCTCCGTAATGAGCTCACCCACGTTCTGTCTTACTGAGTGTGTATTAACATCCTTATACACCTAGAACTGTGACTGCAGCCAGATAGATTAGTACTTTACAAATGAAATATGCAGCAGGCATGCTTGAAAGGATGAGATAACGTTTCCCATTTGATCATAATGCATGAGTATATTTTACACTTGTATGGAGGTAGCAGTTTATTTTTTATTTTTTTTTAATGTTATTTTTTTTATACGTTATCTCTCCTCCCTCGTTCATATCTATGTTTAGCTCATGTCTCGGTTAATCTCATAAATCACAGAACTCTTCCCTTAATGGCTTATAAAAATTGATGAGGAAATTGCAGTTTAAGGAGAAAATAGCCTAATGAGCTATGAACTATGCCAAACGATATCCAGAAGGTTAAAGTTCTATTAAAAAGGCTTATTTGAATGTGGACTTTGTCATTATACCTTCTTAAAATTGATCAGGTTTAAGTAGATGATCTTTAGAAATGTTTTTAAAGCCTAGAGATTAGGGATCGACCAATATTGATTTTTTTTTTTAGAGCCGATACCGATTATCTGTGAACTTTCAGGCCAATACCCGATAATTTACCGAAATTCTGTACATTTACCATTTTGAAAAAATAAACTATTTCTAAAGGCACAAAATATACATGTCACATGTAGTGGATGTAGTGTTTAGACAGGGGAGCTGTGTGTGTGTGTAGTGGATGCAGTGTGTATTTGTGTAGTGTGTGTAGTGGATGCAGTGTGTATTTGTGTAGTGTGTATAGTGAATGCAGTGTTTATGTAATGTGTATATAGTGAATGCAGTGTTTATGTAATGTGTATATAGTGAATGCAGTGTGTGTGTTTGTGTAGGGTGTGTATAGTGAATGCAGTGTGTGTGTATATACTAAATGCAAAATGTGTGTTTGTGTAGTGTGTTTATATAATGCAGTGTGTGTGTCTGTGCGTGTTTGTGTAGTGTGTTTTATATAATGCAGTGTGTGTGTGTGTTTGTGTAGTGTGCATTATATAAACACACTGCATTATATACACAGTGTGTTTGTGTAGTGTGTGTATATAATGCAGTGTGTGTGTTTGCGTAAGTATGTAATTTGGGGGCAGGGGGCACTTTTTATTTACCTTTTTTTTTTTTTATATTTATTATTGTAATTTATTTAGTCTCTCCCCCACCCGCCTCCCTGCTTCCTACTTGGCCAGGGAGGGGGCATACAGCATTCCCTGGTGGTCCAGTGGCATGGAAAGTACAGAGGGGGCCCGCAACAGGCGCTTACTTACCTTCCCAGCGGCTCCCTTCAGCTCCCCTGTGTAAATCGCGCTGCCGGTGCGGAGTGTTGCCATGGTAACCCATAGCAACGCTCTGATGGTTGCGGAACTCGCAAGATTTACACAGGGAGCTGAAGGGAGCTGCTGGGAAGGTAAATAAGCGCTTGCCACCCTCTCATGATAATAGTCAGTGTAGGACCCACCTGAGAGGTTTGCCTTGACGTGGCAGGTGGGCATTCCCTCTCATGATAATAGTCAGTGTAGGACCCACCTGAGAGGTTTGCCTTGACGTGGCAGGTGGGCATTCCCTCTCATGATAATAGTCAGTGTAGGACCCACCTGAGAGGTTTGCCTTGACGTGGCAGGTGGGCATTTCCTCTCATGGTAATAGTCAGTCTAGGACCCACCTGAGAGGTTTGCCTTGAGGTGGCAGGTGGGCATTCCCTCTAATGATAATAGTCAGTGTAGGACCCACCTGAGAGGTTTGCCTTGACGTGGCAGGTGGGCATTTCCTCTCATGGCCATTGGAGAAACGAAATAACCTCCATTGGTTAAAATATACATAGGTATTTGAGAAGAGCGCAGGTAACTTTTTTCTTTGTGTTTTACTGTATGTATTGGGCCTGATGTGTACTATAGTCGTTGCTGCCGCCCAAGAGTAGTGGGAGTTTGAGCGCAGGACTTGTTTTTTGTATTAATAATTACATATGTCACTGTGAAGTTAATTTTCCTTTCCTTATGCCCGTAGTATCATAATGATATGTTGCCAAAGATGCACTCTACATAAAAAGCCTTACTGTTTCTTTATTTTTCTTATTATTAGAAATAAACAAATGGTTAATTAAAACACAACGTAAGAGTCATTGCATTGTTTTATTTGCACCTGCAGTGTTTTAGGAAAAATCACTACAACCCTCGCCCGCCCAGTGATGTCACAGGGAGAAGCAGATTAATATTCATTAAATATAATTACTGTTTTCATCTATGTAAATTCAGCCGGAATTAACATGTAGAGATCGGTCTGTGTCTTGAAATGACCTCACCATTTTAAAATCCTTAGTGACCATTAATGAGCAGAACAGGCTGACGTGATCGTGTGATGTCAACAGCCAATCAGAGTCTCTATTTTGCAGAGCATCACTGGAATTGTAGTTCTTCACCAGCTTTAGGACTGTTACCCCATTTCTAACGCAGTTTTCATTTTATCCACCCACCTAAAAGCTCCTAAGATGTCCTCAATAATGTAATTATCTTTGGGGATTTTATCTGGTCAGACCATATCAATTTATCAACATGATTTAATAAGCTATATTAATGATTATTATTGATTATTTTACTAAAATCTTAATTCTAGAGACTTGGCCAATGAATTGTAAATCTAAACTCAAATAGTTCCTGCAGAGATGGCAAGTTTTGGGTACAAATAACTGAATTGCCAGCTATGCTTTGCGTTTCATATTTTGGTTCAGTTTGAATTTCACTATAAATACCTGACAGTTATGATTTAATGAATTTTAGTTTTTATTCAGATTTTATACATCTTTCAATATTGGTCTCAGAGTAGAGCATCTTAAGAAACGTTCGTTAAAGTCTAGATAATGATTGCGTTACCCGATCTCCCAAGGTGTGGCATCTAATGTAGTATGGAGAAGCATCAGATGTCATTTATAAACTCCGGCCTTAATGATGATGAGTAATATGTGAAGGTAATATCCTGACGGAATTGAAAGATAATGAACCATGAATTGACCATAAAATGAGCAGAAGTCTCTGGTCTTGCTATTTAACCACCCACAGTGTGAATGTTACTCTGCAATTATTCTGTCTCAAGTAGCAAGAACGAATCTAATTAAACAAACAAAAATACATTTCATCTTGGAGAAGGGTAAGCTGTTCATGATGGGAATATCATTTCATTTTTATATACCTTTTATATTTTAACATTTAGCTTCTGCCCAGAGAAGAAATAGCAGTAGATAAAAACCAAAGAAAAAAAAAGTTACTTGCGCTCTCTCCTTAATCCCTTTGTATATTTAAACAAATGGAAGTCCTTTAGTTACTCCAATGGCTATTGGAGGGAATGCCCGTCTGCCAACGTCAAGGCAGACCCCCCCCAGGGCAGGTCCTACACTGACCTTTCACCTTGCCTTCTTGAGCTTCTGGAAAAGATATCTCTAACGAGACAGAGAGGGGTATTTTTTTTATATACACCCCTACATGCTTATTAACCCTTAATAGGGAACAAATGGGATGGGCAGCAGCATTGCAACATAGCTGTGTAATACAAAAAGAAAAGTCCTGTGCTCACTCCCATCACTCTTGGGCGGCAGCAACGACCACGGTACACATCAGCCCCAATACATACAAAGAAAAAAAACTTACCTGCGCTGTCTCCTTAATATAACTCTGCCATGTGTCATGCGAGTTTATAGTTTCACATCCACTTCTGGGATACTGTTTTGGCCGTACCTGCTTTTTAGTGTGTACTAATTAAGACAGATATCTGAGTATATGTCAGGAAACGATTCTCCGTTTATTAAGATAAGGGAATCATGAGAGGCCCATTAATTAATCAGCTTTCTTTCTTACAGATATTGATTCATTGACTTGTATATCTCGAATTGTGATTCTGTGCAACCCATGCTGGACCTTGCTTGGTATCCGCTTGACACTGGAACTCCCAAGGAACATGCTTTTCATTTGCCTTGCCTCCTTATCTTCTCGAGGTCTATTTTTGTGTTAACAAAAGAATATTAATTCCGTACTATGTGGTTTCCAACTCTCTGTAAAGATCCCCTGGCAGGGTAAAAAACTGCAACCTCTATACGAAATAGATAGTATATATGTGCAGTTATAGGGACGAGGAAAGAGCTGCAGAAAAGTGTTTTGGTGTTTGTTTGTGTGTGTTTTGGTTTTATGGACATTTATAAGTTTCTGGTATGTGTTGAACCAGGTGAGGTGATGAAAAAGCAAACAGGCATCTAAGTGACCGTTTTGCAGGGAAAATAGAAATATATTCTTAGGCAGGACATATGCAGCCATTTATTTATTTTATTTTCATTTATTTATTTTTGACAACTTATTTATCTGAGATTTGTCTAGTTCATCTAAAAGTTATAACTTTTTGGAAAAGTGGAAATAGAAATCTGAGACGTGATGTGGTAGGTGCATTTATACCTCCTGCTGCTGGTCTACGGATGCTAACAAATCACCGTAATATTAGTAAGTAAGTCAGTATGAGATTATAGCTATAAATAATTTAGTCCGATTCCTTACTAAAGGAAATCTGACTCTTTACACAAAGTTCAAATGTTTTGGGGATTTATTTGCAAAACGTTGAATGGAGGGAAACACAAAACAAGATTGCAAACTCTGGCTAAATAGCCAATAAAAACCCAGACTGAGCGAAGGGGTTTCCTTCCTAATTAGCAGCCTAACTCTTTTTGTTATTTATGTGTAGGTATTTTGTAGTTTACTGTATAACGAATATCCCTTTGGATTGTTGCCTGTAGGTTTTGGTGTAATAAGATGTATTTCTATAAATATTTTGTGTAAGTTATGTAAAGTTTAGCTGGTAGGAGATCTCCCTGTGTTCGGCTGTTTTGAGGCCGCATTCTTTGCCTTGACGTGTGTAATTGAATCACAATTTTTAAACCTTCACTGACTGTTTTTAAAAAAACAAACAAAAAAACTGTTAATCAGTATCTGTGATTTGCAGAGAAACTCCCAGCTTCGCACTCTGCACAGAAACATATAATCAGGGGGGGATCTTTTAAATGTCCCCTGATGTCTTATCTCAATCTCAGTCTGGATGCAGTGGCCGTTTAGTCGATACAGCTATGTTTACATTGCAATATTAAATGAATACTATAAAACATGTATTCCTAATACTATATTAAGGTGACCGGGCCCCTCACAATGAATTTAAGCAGTGTTTTACCTTTTCTCCGTTGCCACGCTGGTCTTGATGCGGCTGGCCCTGCCTCCATGCCGGAGATCATCAATATTGAGAGCCAGGTAAAAGCAAATAAGCTATAGCTTAGGATGTCCTTTTAAAGGAATAAAAAAATGAATTAACCACAACAGCTTATAATTTATTTCTGCACTCAAAACTAGTTTTTAAGCTTCTTGCCTTATGGCACTCACTGCCCGGTAAATCGTATGACGCACTGCCCGGTAAATCGTATGACGCACTGCCCGGTAAATCGTATGACGCACTGCCCGGTAAATCGTATGACGCACTGCCCGGTAAATCGTATGACGCACTGCCCGGTAAATTGTATCGCGCACTGCCCGGTAAATCGTATCGCGCACTGCCCGGCAAATCGTATGACGCACTCCCCAGTAAATCGTATCGCGCACTGCCTGGTAAATCGTATGACGCACTGCCCGGTAAACCGTATGATGCACTGCCGGTAAACTGTATCGCGCACTGCCCGGTAAACTGTATCGCGCGCTGCCCGGTAAACCGTATGACGCGCTGCCCGGTAAACCGTATGACGCGCTGCCCGGTAAACCGTATGACGCACTGCCCCGGTAAATCGTATGACGCACTGCCCGGTAAATTGTATCGCGCACTGCCCGGTAAATCGTATCGCGCACTGCCCGGCAAATCGTATGACGCACTCCCCGGTAAATCGTATCGCGCACTGCCTGGTAAATCGTATGACGCACTGCCCGGTAAACCGTATGATGCACTGCCGGTAAACTGTATCGCGCGCTGCCCGGTAAACTGTATCGCGCGCTGCCCGGTAAACCGTATGACGCGCTGCCCGGTAAACCGTATGACGCACTGCCCCGGTAAATCGTATGACGCACTGCCCCGGTAAATCGTATGACGCACTGTCAGGTAAATCGTATGACGCACTGCCCCTGTAAATCGTATGACGCACTGCCCCTGTAAATCGTATGGCGCACTGCCCCTGTAAATCGTATGACGCACTGCCCCTGTAAATCGTATGGCGCACTGCCCCTGTAAATCGTATGGCTGTAGTTAACTGTAGTTAGTGACACAGAATATATTTGTTTATATAAATGCTAATACTGAACGCCAGACAGTATTACAATGTGTACCGGGACTATTCAGTAAATTTTGTATATCTGTGTCCTAAGTATTCCCTCTCTTTTGCAACATGACCTTTTAAAAGCCAAATATGAAGACAGGCTAATTGCTCAGATGTATTATTCAGTAACTAGCTGGGATCATTGTTTGAGTCCATTGTTTATTGTTAATTCTCTGGATGCTGCATGGCACATTCTTAACGTCTTTCTGACGTGTATTGTTAATTCTTAGATGCCTTGTGCTATTGGACTCTTCTTCTGACATCCACAGTTGTATACGTAGGCATGGTTTCCTAAATTTCCCCTGTATGCTGGGCTTGCAAGAAGGCCAACACACCTGTAAAATAATTTCTGAATTATATCTCAGTCCCAGAAACTCTTGTGTCTTTCTTTACTTAATTTGCATTGTTAGAGTATGCTAATACATGCAGCCACTCACCCACCCCAAAGAAAAAGGAAAAAAAACAGAATAACAATAAAACAAAATGTGGTCTTAACATTAGACGTGGGGGCCTCTCTATTAAATTCATTTAATATTTGACTCAGTTGACTCGATCGTGATAGTCCAGTGCTTTGCTGTGGAGTCGGCATACTTTGCATACTGAGGCTGGATGTAAAACTGATTCACTCTCTTAATGTGGCTCTTTCTATGGAAAATATATTCAATTATTGGATTTATTTCTGCTGAATTATATTGGGCATAGCTAAATGTAAACATTGTTGTTTCTCAGAAATGGCGCTGTTTAGAAAGTGACAAAGAGGCATCATCTTTGCTCCAAAATCACTTGATTTAGATGAAGTGGTTATGGTGGTTATATTGTCCCTTTAAACGGCGTTTCTCTAGCTCACATTTCATGTAGAGGCCGTAAGATAATGCAGTGAAGTAAAATGTATGCTGTACCAGCGCTTTGACCCTTACATGAATTGGTGTCCCTTTTAAAGCTCAGAAAATATCATCTATACGTTTTGTTATCCAAATTTCTACAAAAATTATACATGGAAATATCTTTTGTACATTGCTTTTGGCACAGAAGGTCAGGTCTTATCTAACGATGGACAGAGCAGTTGTATAACAGCCATCCGGCTCCCACAAATCACTAGGAGCAGTGTACGTGTATGGGATTATATTTTAGGCTATACTCTTGCTGACCATGATTTTTGGGTAAGACCATTTCATGTTAACCTTTTATTTATTTTTTTACAGTGTTCCAAATTATATACATTGCAGTAGCCTGGCGACCTGTTCCTCAATTGTAAATGATGTCCGTGGCTGGTTTTCAGTTGTGGTATAATATGTTAAATTCAGCAGGCCTTTATCCTACTCTCTCAAGTACCGTTAGGGTTCCTAAAATAAGACAATCTATGCTTATTGTATGTATTGTCTGAGTGTTCCTGTATTTTAAATTAATTCATTATTAGATATTTTAGAATTTTAAAGTACCTTTTACCTTTCTCTGTTCTTTTCCTCTCAGAATCCATTCTTATTTTTCTTTCTGATATATTTCTCTTTAAAACATAAGACAAAGTGGGGACTACTTGTCTTATGTATTTTTCCTACGCTTGGGAATTGTGACAAAAAGAATAGCTTAAAGGAAATCTATAGTGTTAGAAATTCAACGCTGTATAGTGCCCCCTCCATTACAGCCCCCTGTGTGGCTCATAAAGGGATAAATATCCCTTAATTAACTTACCTGATTCTAGCGCCGATGTCCTCAGTGCTGGGTGGCTGTCTGCCTCCTCCAACGTCACGCCAATGGGGAGACCTAATACACATGCACAGTGAGCGCCGCACGCGTATTAAGCCTTCCCAGTGGAAAGCATTGCCTCAAACTCTGGGAAACTCCAGGAATCGCCACTAGAGGCAGTCTTAGTACTGCAATGTTAACAGCGTCTCTAAAATGATTTACATTGCAGTAATAAGAAGGGCAGGGACATTGCACCCAGAAAAATTCAATAAATTATATGGGGCGTAGCTAAATGTAAACAGTGTTGTTTCTCCAAATTGGCACGTGGTGCCTATAGTGTCCCTTTAAGGCCAGCTCCACTTCCTTTGTCAAACAAATCTTGATTTAATCTCCACCCTTTGTCAAGATTGCCAAGTGTGAGAAAATTACACAAGACAACGTAGTCCCTATTCTGTCCTATGTCTTAAAGAGAAATGGATCCGAAATGAAGAATAGAAGAACAGATTCTAAAGGTGAAAGCAAAGGAAAAAGTTACCTGCGCTCTCTCCTTAATCCCTATGTGTTTTTAAACAAATTGAGTTTTTTAGTTACCTCCAATGGCCATGAGAGGATAAGCCCACCTGCCAACGTCAAGACAGACCCCCGTAGATGGGTCCTACTCTGACCCTTCACCTTGCTTCCTCGAGCTTCTGGCACAGATATATCTAACGAGACAGAGAGGGGTATTTTTATATACATCCCTACATGCTTATTAACCCTTAATAGGGAACACATGGGATGGGCGGCAGCATTGCAACATAGCTGTGTGATACAAAGTAAATACAAATACAAAGAAACTAGTCAAACTCCCATTACTCCTGGGCGGCAGCAATGACCATAGTACACATCAGCCAAAATACATGAAGTAAAAACCATGGCCATTGGAGGGAACTAAAAACCTCCATTTGTTTAAAAATACAAAGGGATGTGGAAAGAGCGCAGGTAACTTTTTTCTTTGGTTTTTACTATATGTATTTTGGCTGAAGTGCACTATGGTCGCTGCTGCCGCCGAGGAGTAATGGGAGTTTGAGCGCAGGACTTGTTTCTTTGTATTTAGATTCTAAAGGAGGAAGAGACGAGGAAACAATAGGAGAAATATAAGTTTGAGGTGACAGAGCCAATTTAAATTTAAGGGCCAAAATGGTAAAATTCTCTAAGTAAGCGATGCTTTCAATGCGGCTACTCTGGCCATAGATTTGAAACTCACGTTTAATTCTCACTTAAATAATGCTGACAGAGTATACAGATTGGTTGTTAATCAGAGGACAGGGAATCCAGCCATGACTGTGTATAGAAGGGGAAATCCATTTCCTTGGAAGACAGTCTGATTAATTAAGGACAGCGGTTAGATATGAGGGTGAAGATATACATTTCCATCTGTCAGATGTTGCTGAACTACAACTCCCATGATTCCCTGTCTTTTTAATTGGAAGAATCATGGGAGTTGTAGTTCAGCAACATCTGGGGGGCCGCAGGTTGGACAGCCCTGATTTAGATAAAGTCATCTGGAATTGTCTGGAAAAAGATAATTGGCCATTGCACACGATCAGGGTCTCGGAGTATCTATCCTCTTTGATCATTTTGTTAGGTTCCACACGCAGGGCTCATTGATGGCTCAGCTGGATTTAACCACTCTCAGCCAATAATTGTCATTCAGATTTGTCCCTTTTATTAGTTCTTGTTTGTTATTGTAGTTCACCATAGGTTATAGTTATACTGAAGTACTTTTGTTATGGACAGTGTGATCTTTGGCAATGGGCGGGGCTTAGAGTTTCATTTCATTGTTAAAAGGAACACTACATACAAATATGTATTCCTAACGCTATAGAGCCCTAGTCACGGTGACTAGGGCCCTTCCGCAGCAAATAGATGGTTGGTTAACTGTTTATTTGCTTACCTTAATCCAGCGCCGGGCTTCCTTTGAACTGGTGACCTCTCCTCCTCCTTCAACGTCATCTCCCGAGTGGAGCTGAATGCACATGCGCGACCAGAGGCCCGCACACATTCAAACCTGCCCATAGGAAGGCCTTACTCAATGTTTTCCTATGGGGATCTTTTTTGACGCTGGACTCTATGTGGACGTCCAGCGTCAAATAAGTTCGTTTTTACTCTACTGGCTGTCAGTTTTCTCTGAAACTGCAGGGTTAAAACTAGGGGGACCTGGCACCCAGACCACTTAATTGAGCTGAAGTGGTCTGGGTGCCTAAAGTGGTCCTTTAAGATAATTTTCCCATAATCCACTAGTGAAGAGTCCCACAGATATCGGCAGAGAAGGACAAAATGGCAGCACCCAGATATTGGGTGGCACAATGAAAAAAAATAATACATAGAAGTGGCATTGAAGGTCATATAATAATTAAAATAAGACCATGCCATAGCATGGGGAGAGTTGTGGTTTATATAAAATATTTCACGAATGTATGGATATTAAACTGGGGATGGCGCCATGGCTAAATAATCAGTACAGGGAATTTGAGTGGTTGTATTGTGTAGAGCAGCCCTTTAAAGGTACACTGTATGCACACATACTATTTCATCTAAATTAGAGATATTGTGGTCTGGGTGCTCAGTTCATCCAAATTAGAGATATTGTGGTCTGGGTGCTCAGTTCATCCAAATTAGAGATATTGTGGACTGGGTGCGCATTTCATCCAAATTAGAGATATTGTGGTCCGTGTGCTCATTTCATCCAAATTAGAGATATTTGGCTCTGGGTGCTATGTGTCTCTCGTATTGAACCTGCACTGTAAAACATTGGGATTCTCCAGGAACGGCAATGCTTACTTTGCAGGGTTTAAAGCAACACTATAGGGTCCGGAACACAAACCTGTATTCCTAACCCTACAGTGTTTAATCCACCATTTAGGTTGCTTGCCCCCCTTAAAAATGCAAAGTTATGCAGTTCGGCATCAGGAATGCACAAGCACCTTATACCCTTAATACAACACACGAGAAGGACTTGGGAATTGTTATAAACCACTATGCAGCAATGGCAATCCGCAGTGGCTAAGGCCAGTAAGGTATTGTCATGCATGAAAAAGGGCATTCATTCTGGGGATGAGAATATCATTTTGCCTTTTTATAAATCACTGGTAAGACCACACCTTGAATATGCTGTGCAATTTTGGGCACCTGTTCTAAATAAGGATATTATGGCACTAGAAAAAGTGCAGAGGTGGGCTACAAAATTGATAAAAGGAATGGAACATTTTAGGAAAGGTTAACAAATTTAAACCTCTTTAGTTTTGAAAAAACATTGCCTCAGAGGGGATATAATAAAATTATACAAATATATTTGTGGCCAATACAAATAATTGTGTACAAATCTATTCACAAACAGGACTTTACATATGACACAAGGTCATGTGTTTAGACTGGTAGAAAGAAGATTTAGTGTAAGCCAAAGGAAAGGTTTTTTACCGTAAGCACAATAAGGATGTGGAATTCTGTGCGTGAAGTGGTGATTTTATCAGAGTCCATACAGACGTTTAAACAGCAACTAGATGCATACTTGCAAAAACAGAATATTCAATGATATCATTTTTCAATGTAGGGTAATAACTGCTTAATCCAAGGATAAATCTGACTGCCATTCTGGGGTCAAGAGGGAATTTTTTCCCTAGTTTGTTGCAAAATTGGAAGTGCTTCAAACTGTTTGGTTTTTTTCCCTTCTTTTGGATCAACAGCAAAAACCAAACGTTAAGAAGGCTGAACTTGATGGACACATGTCTCTTTTCAGCCTATGTAACTATGTATCTTTAGCCCCCTTAGAAAATGTTAAAACTCACCTTATTTCCAGCACCTACCCATATAGATGAATTGAATCAATGTATCTATGAGGAAAGTTCAATGTCTCCATGCAGAGGGAGGAGATACTGAATGTCAGTCACACTGTGCAGCACTGCCCCAGGAAGCACCTCTAGCAGCCATCTGAGGAGTGGCCAGTGGAGATATCCCTAAGGGAGAATGTAAACACTGCCTTTTCTCTGAAAAGATGCAGGAATTGGCTATACTCACCAGAACACATACAATAAGCTGTGTACCGTACATTGTGCTATATACCGTACGTTGTGCTGTATACCGTACATTAAAGGGACACTATAGTCACCAGAACAACTACAGCTTAATGTAGTTGTTCTGGTGAGTATTATCATTGCATTCAGGCATTTTCATGCAAACTTTTCTCTGAAAAGGCAGTGTATACATTGACCCTAGGGACACCTCCAAGTGGCCACTCCTCAGATGACCACTGGAGGTGTTTCCTGGGGCAGTGCTGCACAGTAGGCAGCACTGCCATTCAGCGTCTCCACGCTGAATTTTCCTCGTAGAGATGCATTGATTCAATGCATCTCTATGAGGAGGTGCTGTTTGGCCCTGCGCCCTTGCAGATGTTAGCCAATCCAATGCTTTCCCTATGGGAAAGCATTGGATTGGCTAAAATTCGGCAATTCTGATGATGTCACCAAAGGGGCGGGGTCAGCCCCAGCGGACATGCGGCACTGGAAATAAGGTGAGATTTTTTTTTAACTTTTAAGGGGGCTAAAAGGGAGGGGGGGCTGCAAGCCACCTAAATGGTGGGTTAAACACTATAGGGTCAGGAATACACATGTGTTTCTGACCATATAGTGTTGCTTTCAGCTGTATACCCTACGTTAAAGGGACACTATAGTCACCAAAACAACTTTAGCTTAAGGAAGCTGTATTAATGTATAGATCATGATCCTGCAGTCTCACTGCTCAAATCTCTGCAATTTAGGTGTTAAAGGAACACTATAGTCACCTAAATTACTTTAGCTAAATAAAGCAGTTTTAGTGTATAGATCATTCCCCTGCAATTTCACTGCTCAATTCACTGTCATTTAGGAGTTAAATCACTTTGTTTCTGTTTATGCAGCCCTAGCCACACCTCCCCTGGCTATGATTGACAGAGCCTGCATGAAAAAAAAACTGGTTTCACTTTCAAACAGATGTAATTTACCTTAAATAATTGTATCTCAATCTCTAAATTGAACTTTAATCACATACAGGAGGCTCTTGCAGGGTCTAGCAAGCTATTAACATAGCAGGGGATAAGAAAATCTTAATTAAACAGAACTTGCAATAAAGAAAGCCTAAATAGGGCTCTCTTTACAGGAAGTGTTTATGGAAGGCTGTGCAAGTCACATGCAGGGAGGTGTGACTAGGGTTCATAAACAAAGGGATTTAACTCCTAAATGGCAGAGGATTGAGCAGTGAGGCTGCAGGGGCATGTTCTATACACCAAAACTGCTTCATTAAGCTAAAGGTGTTCAGGTGACTATAGTGTCCCTTTAAATCCCTTTTGTTTCTATCCATGCAGCCCTAGTCACACCTCCCCTGGCTGTGACTCACACACCATGCATGAAAAAGAATGGTTTCACTTTCAACTAGATGTAACATACTTTAAAAGTTCCTATTGCCTGCTCTCTAAAGTGAACTTTAATCATACATAGGAGGCTTCTGTGGGGTCTAGCAAGCTATCAACAGTTTAAATTAAATAGAATTTGAAAGCTATCAACATTTTAAATTAAATAGAATGTGCCATGAAGGAAGTATAAACATTAGCTGACTCTTTACAGGAAGTGTGTAGGAAGGCTGTGCAAGTCACATGCAGGGCGGTGTGACTAGGCTGCATAAATAAAGTGATTTAACTCCTAAATGGCAGAGAATTGAGCAGTGAGACTGCAGGGGCATGAACTATACACCAAAATTGCTTCGTTAAAGGACCACTATAGTGCCAGGAAAACATACTCTCAGGGTCCCCCTTCCGCCAGGCTCTGGGGGGAGGAAGGGGTTAAACTTGCCTCTTTCTCCAGTGCCGGGCGGGGAGCTCTCCTCCTCCTCTCTGCTTCCTCTGCTCCTCTTCGGCTGAATGCGCATGCGCGTCAGGAGCTGCGCGCAAATTCAGCCAATCCATAGGAAAGCATTTACAATGCTTTTCTATGGATGCTGGCGTCTTCTCACTGTGAAAATCAGTGAGAAGCACGGAAGCCTTCTAGCGGCTGTCAATGAGACAGTCACTAGAGGCTGCATTAACCCATTTATAAACATAGCAGTTTCTCTAAAACTGCTATGTTTATAAAAAAAAAAGGGTTAACCCTAGAAGGACCTGGCACCCAGACCACCTCATTAAGCTGAAGTGGTCTGGGTGCCTATAGTGGTCCTTTAAGCTAAAGTTGTTTTGGTGACTATAGTGACCCTGTAATGTGATATAGCTGGAATTTTTGCATGCTTTGCAGGGTTTCTAAAGAAGCAGGCGTCCCAGCCTTGTAGATCTACAAACCACAGGATGCTTTGCCAATGCCAGGCATGCAAATAATTCTGGGTATTGCAAAGCTCTAACTGCTGGTAGTCTACCTTTCAGTCTGCGCTTGTTACCTTATTAAAACCAGTATAGCGTTTACCAGGAAATTGAAAACTGTAGCTTATTCAGCCATATAACAATATTGGTTTTCAGGACTATAACTACCATGATGCTTTACCAGCAATGAGCGTAGTAGTTCCCAGCATCTGGTGATCTATATTTTGATCACACTGGTTATAAGGAATGTTGAGGCCATGCTGTCACAGTACTGTGGCCTTCCTAATGGTGTTCTGGGTTTTGAGCCTGAAACATTCCCTTTCAGCGCGTGGCAATAAAATATTCCTGAACCAGCGCTCCAAGCACCGTCCCTCCTCTCCTGGACTGACCCTAATAGACCGATCGGGTTATCAGCCATTTTCACAGATACACTTGCCCTAACGAAGCCCCCACTTTTGTTTGTGTGAGATACTTACTTACTAAAAGCATTCCTTGCTAGCGAACAGGATAAACAATCTATAATCTGCCTTTGGAATCCCAGATCTTGACTTGCTGCTCATTATGGGAGTTGTAGTGCACAAAAATCTGGGATAGCAATTGCTTCTCTGCAGCAAAGGTAGCCCCAACTCCTAAAAGACTGGCAAAGCATCATGGGATTGGAATTTTCCACTAATTTAACCCTTGATATAAAGAGAATGTGCATCCATAGTAAAGTAGCAAAGCACCCACATACATTGTACTCTGGATATTTGCTTACGCTATATGTTGACATATCAGCCGAGCGTGCAAGATGCTTCCTTCTTGGCATGTCTGGCAAACCTGAGACCGTCTACTAACGTGCCATTGTATGTGAACTACATTCCCTCTGGTCATCATGGGAAACGGAGTCCAGAAAAATCCGCAGTCCCATAGCTAGGCTGCACTTTTCTTTAACCCCTTAAGGACACATGTCGGGAGTTTTCTGTAATGCCGGCCTTTTACTTCTGAAGCTGTGCCCTAAGGGGTTTATACACAGCGACTTGTGTCAGAGACGGCCCAAATACCTGTAAAAAACACTTACTGCTCGGTAATGATAGGGTTAACGTAGTATGTCTTCCAGGTATTTGGGTGATGAGATAATGAGGATGTTCATTTACCATTAAGCATTTTACAGGTATATGGGCGGTGTCTGACTTTTTATAGGAGTCTTCCCCTGGCTAGGGATTTCGAGCATCTGCAGTTAAAGTTCGGATAAATGCGTGGGCCATATGTGTTTCTTAATGTAGAATAGTTTGTAAGGTGCCATCACACGCCCACTTCCCATCTACCAGAAAGGCATTCGTTTTCAGGTACGTCCTAAAAAGAATCTACAAACAGGAAATGTGATATTGAATTTCTACAGATTAGGACGTTGAGGATGTACTAACACTCATCTCCCACTATTCCTGGGCGGCAGCAATGACTGTAGTATAGGATCAGTCCAATACAGTTACTTAATCCCTGTGCATCGTTAAATAGCTGGATGTGTTTTAGGATCACTCCAGTGGCTACTATTAGCCCTTTAATGGCTATTTGAGTGATACTAAAAAAAAAAACAGTTATTTAACGATGCACAGGGATTTGGGACAGTGCGCAGGTACCATTTCTTTAGCTTTAAGTATGTCTCTGTGGTTTATGGAGTTTGTAGATTGATGGAAAACAATGTGTGGCAACAAAGAGGAAGGCTCGCTCTGTGGGGAGATGAGTGTATTATTTTTGGGCTCGCTCTGTGGGGGGATGAGTGTATTATTTTCGGGCTCGCTCTGTGGAGGGATGAGTGTATTATTTTCGGGCTCGCTCTGTGGGGAGATGAGTGTATTATTTTTGGGCTCGCTCTGTGGGGGGGTGAGTGTATTATTTTTGGGCTCGCTCTGTGGGGGGATGAGTGTATTATTTTCGGCTGGCTCTGTGGGGGATGAGTGTATTATTTTCTGCTCTGTGGGATTGTATTATTTTCGCTGTGGGGGGATGAGTGTATTATTTTCTGGCTCTCTGTGGGGGGATGAGTGTATTATTTTCTGGCTGCTCTGTGGGGGGATGAGGTGTATTATTTGGCTCGCCTGTGGGGATGAGTGTATTGTTTTGGGCTAAGCTCTGTGGGGGGATGAGTGTATTGTTTTTGGGCTCGCTCTGTGGGGGGATGAGTGTATTATTTTCGGGCTCGCTTTGTGGGGGGATGAGTGTATTATTTTCTGGCTCGCTCTGTGGGGGGGATGAGTGTATTATTTTGGGGCTCGCTCTGTGGGGGGATGAGTGTATTATTTTTGGGCTGATGACATGTTTTCTACCCGTTTGTGATGTTAATAGAGGCAGTTTGCAGGTTGCGTCTCCTCAAAATGTACCATTATCTGGCGTTTCTCTTTCGAAATGCATTCACATTTAACCATGTGGTCTTTAAAAGGGGGCAGCCTCTATGCCTGGGGTACATTTCACGTTTTAGCCAAATGTAGAACTTCGTTATTGACAATCACCTCATCAACAGCTGGAGAGCAATGTTATAGCCATCTCTGAGTCAGGCTTAATCACTAAACTGAAAATTGTCCACAATCCACCAGGAAATGTCCAGCCTAAATAACCTATCTGGAAACAGCTGACTTGGATATTTTTTCCCTAGTTTTGCTATTTTGGCTACATTTACAGTAAAAAATGTATATTGCTATGAAAAAACTCCT
Organism: Pelobates cultripes; assembly: GCA_933207985.1. NCBI lineage: Eukaryota > Metazoa > Chordata > Amphibia > Anura > Pelobatidae > Pelobates > Pelobates cultripes. The sequence continues at coordinate 120,544,623 of OW240923.1, read as the reverse complement.
ACATCGTATAGGACTGGTCTAGTGAATTCTATTTATATCTATTTATGTTTAACCTACCTGGTAAATCAGTAATTCATGTAATCGCTAACCCTCTATGACCGCATCTGTAGGGGCACCAGCCCGTGACATCCTAGCTAGTTGTTTAGAATGCAGAGCATTTTCTAGTGATATAACCGCATATTGCTGTTAAGTTGAATTTCCTATTAGAGCTAGAGATTGTATCGTTTGTGATAACCTACTTTTCTCCAACTTTTGTGTGCTTGAAATGATTCTCTGTAGACCCAAATGTCCCCTTTTCTGTTTCTAATCTCCAGATGATAACCTAATTCTTTATCTGCCAACGATAGTGATTTCCTCCTTTTTCATTTTCGCAGACAGTAATGGCAGGCCGCGGTGACGCGGTGCTTGCTGCTCGCCATGCCAGGGATTGTGGTTTTCCGCCGCCGCTGGTCTGTGGGCAGCGATGATTTGGTGCTGCCAGGAATATTCCTGTTTGTATTGCACAGCACCTGGTAAGGCTTTTTTTTTTCTTCCTTGTACAAAATGTGGTTCTGTTTCAGTTTATCTGTGTTGTAATCCCTCGTCAGTTATGAGTAGTCTGTTGAACACTTGCTGGTAAAACCGGATTCTTAGAGGTACACAATAGTCACTAAAACAACTTTTAGCTTAATGAAACAGTTGTGGTGTATAGATCATGCCCTTGCAGTCTCGCTGCTCAATTTTCTCCACAATTTTTTCAGTTTGTACAACCCTTCACACACCTCCCCTGGCTTTGACTGGCACAGCCTGCGTACAACTAATGGCTTCATTTTTAATTAGATGTTAACTTGATGTAGAAGTTTTTATCTCCTTCTCTGTAAATTCAACGTGTAATCACACTCAGGTGAGCAGGGTCTTAAAGGCTACTAACAGAGCTGGAGAATATGAATTCTAAATTAAACAGACTGTGCAAATAATGAAAAGTAAACATTATTTATCTCTGTACAGGAAGTGTTTAGGAAGGCTGGGTGAGTTACAGCCAGGGGACTGCATAAACAAAGTGATTTGTCTTCTAAATGGCAGAGAATTGAGCAGTGAGACTGCAGGGCATGATCTATACACCAAAACTGCTTCATTAGGATAAAGTAGTTTTGGTGCCTATACTATCCTTTTAACGTACATATATTCTAAAGGGTTCTAAGGGCATTTGCAACCACACAAATGTATACTCGACTAATGGAGATTCTAGAACACTGACCCAAAATGTAGTGCACATGTAAAAGGATCGTTCCTTTTTAGATGATATTCTCTTATAAAACTTGGACATCCTACTTGGCTAGGTGTTCACAGGATCTTGATTTTGACTTTATGCTTACTGGATGCAGGTTTCTACATGTGTTCTCAAATGACCTGAATTATTTGAAGTATTTAATGCCGACATATTCTGCAGTGCAGTTCAGTTTAAGCATGAAGTAAAAGGAAAGAAAAGATGTAGGTAAGACATGGGAAGTAATACTTGATGATATACTGATAATCTACAAATGAGGACAGTTTAGATTAGAGGGAAGACTTTTTTTTTTTTGCAGGAGGTGCACAGAGAAAAAGAAAATCCGTGAGAACCATGTCTATGGGGTGTTGAGTTAAATGAAAAATGTCACATTTTTCATTTATATTGTCGCACCTTAGATGCCTGAGACATTCCTTTGTTCGCTTGACATAGGCTGCTCTCTTTTTATATCTGTTCGAGTGAGTGTCGTGAACGCCGGCATCTGTTATAAGAGAAGGGAATTCAGCCAGAGATGGATTGATCCTGCAGCCAAACAAAACACATGCGTGGGGTGTAGCTTGAATCCTGGGAGAGGAGTGGAATTGGTAGAACAAAACTTCACACCAATAATAAAACATTTCAATCCACTCGAATATTAGAACAAAAAATGTGTAAATGTATTAAAACAAAAACATGGGTGCAATGTGGCTGGAGCAAGCAAGGCAAGGGGAGGGGGGCATAGTTTCTGAAGTCACAAAATGCTCCTGATTGTTCCAGCCATGCTGTATAAAAGGTTTTCGATAAAGTTATAGCTTTTTTGTTCTAATATCCAAATCGATTGAGGCCTTTTTTTTTTAACTTTCATTTGAATTTCGTTTTTTCTGTTCTATCTATCGATTTCCATTGTTGTGAGACACTCTGTCAATTGCAGGTTTGTTATCCTGTCTGTGGTTCTCTTTGGTCTCACCTATAACCCGAACGAGGCATGTTCTTTGAACCTGGTGGATCATGGACGTGGGTACCTGGGCATCCTGCTCAGCTGCATGATAGCAGAGGTGGCCATCATCTGGCTGAGCATGAGAGGAGGAATCCTCTACACAGAGCCCCGAGACTCCATGCAATATGTGCTGTATGTGCGGCTTGGTAAGTAAGCCCTGAGCATCTTGGAGAACCGTGTACAACTACGAACTCAACTGATTGAACAGTTTTGGTACTTAACAGTCTTTTGTTTTGTATTTTTCTCTCAAGCAATCCTAGTAATTGAGTTTGTTTACGCCATCGTTGGCATTGTCTGGCTTGCTCAGTATTACACATCTTGCAACGATGTCACAGCGAAGAACGTCACACTGGGTAAGTGCCCGGTGTTTTCTTGTTTAGTGTGGGTGTACTTCCGAAGATATGAGATCAGAATCTGGCAGTCGGCTTGAGTTTGTGAGGATGATTTTCTCATGTGGATTTATGTCTACAGGAATGGTTGTGTGTAACTGGGTAGTCATACTCAGTGTCTGTATCACGGTGCTCTGTGTTTTTGATCCAACTGGAAGAACCTTTGTGAAACTGCGAGCAACGAAAAGAAGACAAAGAAATCTGCGCACTTACAACTTGAGGTAGGGATGTTTTCTGGCTCAACGGTTTCCATTGTGTTTCCATTTTCTTTTATTTTCTTCACTCTTTCTTTGCAACCAAATCCTTGCATAGTTCCTCTCACAATCCTCTAATGTTTCTTTGCTCATGCCACGTGAATCTACACCTCTCAACCCCAGTATTCTAATTTGTTTCTGCTCTCCTTTTAAGACATCGTCTGGAAGAAGGACAAGCTAGCAGTTGGACTCGTCGTCTGAAAGTCTTTCTGTGTTGCACTCGCACAAAAGATTCACAGTCGGTAAGTGAAAAGGTGATGAGGCTTAACCTGTGTGTGTTCATTTTTTATAAACCAGGGCTCAGTGCACCAATCCAATACTAATCAATATATCAGTTCTAACAGAATTAGGAAATCCTGGACCACTGGTGGTCTTTTTTGGGTTGGGACTAAAAAAAGGTTTTGTCACATCTAACTGGAGCTTGGGATGGAATAACTGCATTTTGGAGTTAGGATATCTGTGAATGAGGTCTTTTAGACACTATAGCAGAACAACTACAGCTTAATGTAGTTGTTCTGGTGAGTATAATCATTGCCTTCAGGCATTTTCATGTAAACACTGCCTTTTTAGAGAAAAGGCAGTGTTTACAATGCCCCTAGGGACACCTCCAAGTGGTCACTCCTCATATGGCCACTGGAGGTGCTTCCTGGCTCAAGGCTGCACAATAAGCAGCCCTGCCGTTCAGCATCCCCACGCTCTGTATGGAGACACTGAATTTTTCTCATAGAGATGCATTGATTCAATGCATCTCTATGAGGACGTGCTGATTGGCCAAAACGGCATCTAGCTCCCGCCCCCTTGCCAATTTGGGTGGAGCCCACGCACCAGCGCGGCACTGGAAATAAGGTGAGTTTTAAACTTTTATGGGGCGGTCTAAGGGGGGGCAAACCACCTAAATGGTGGGTTTAGCACTATAGGGTCAGGAATACATGTTTGTGTTCCTGACCCTATAATGATCCTTTTAGGTTAGACTTTACTGGATATTAAGTCAGACAACTCTATATATGTTTAAGAAAGCTTGAGAACAGTCCTTTGTATCTTAAAGCATCTTTTTAATTAATTTATTTTAAATGTTGCGGATCTGTATGCTCTGAGGACATCCACGTGATATGCTTGGCTATTTTCCATCAAAGCACAACTGTCACCAGATTTTTATAAGACTCCTTGCAGCATGTAATGAAAAAATATGGCATTTATTTAATATGTGAAAATACCTGTAAATCCGTCCTTTTACAGAACACTAGATCCCTCTGCCTTATTCATACACCTTCGGTCGAACTGAGGTAGAATCCAACCGTTAGGCTTCTGCTTCACTCCCCATTATGTCTCTGGCCCCATCCTTACAAGATGGGAACCTTTTCTAGAGAGTGGGCAGCAATGGCTGTAGGTTTTTAGTGGGTATCCCACCTGTCGGATGACAGATATGGGCGTATAGAGGTAAAATACCTCCATTGTAGTAATATGGGGGTTTTATTGACCCCCATGGGATAGTTATTTAGTTGTTTTTTAAAAACTATTTTCATGTTGCAGCCGGCTAGCTGCCACATAATTAATCCTTGCGCTGCTGAGTGTTTTTAACTATTGCCCACTGGCTGTTCGCTGGCAAATACTTCTTATAGCTAGCAAGTGAATGATAATTTGCCATCCCTGTTCTGTAGATGGATTTAGATGAGTTTAGAAAATCAGGGATTTCCGAATCCGAATCAGCGTTACAGAATCGGTCAGACTGACCAAATTCTGAGTGCATTTAAATTTAGTAAATATGAGAATGGCCAGTGTGGTCGGAATTCAGACCAGGCACATTAAATACAGACAGTACAGCAGCCGTGCCCTGATTAGAAGAGCACACAGGGCGATGGCTGATCTCCTCACAGATCTGTGCAGGGAGTGAAGCAGTAGCCTAACGGTCGAATTCTACCCCAGTCAGACCAAAGAACGGGCCAGATTTTCAAGTATTTTTACATATACTTCATTTTTTGTAAATGAATTTCATTACATGCTGCAAGGATTCTTCTAATAATTAAAAAACAATCTGGTGGCAGTTGTCCTTCTCGTAAAAAGCACTTCTCTCTAGGAGGTGTGATGATAACCATGTTTCTGTTTTGCAGGACGCATACTCTGAAATTGCCTACTTGTTTGCAGAGTTTTTCCGAGATCTTGACATCGTTCCATCAGATATAATTGCTGGGCTTGTTCTTCTGCGTCAGCGCCAGAGAGCCAAGCGTAATGCAGTTCTGGATGAGGTGTGTCATTTGGTGACAAATGAGATACAACTATCAACAGCAAGGGGTGTTTTGAATTTATTTATTTTTCATTTTATTTATTTTATGGGAGTGAAGAATTTGTATAATAAGGAGTGGATATGAATATCTGTGTCTATTTTACTTTCAGGCCAATAATGATATATTAGCATTTTTATCTGGAATGCCCGTAACCAGGAAAACCAAATACCTTGACCTGAAAAATGCAGTGAGTATCACATTTACCTGGAGAATTAGCTCGCTACCCTATTCCTTCTCCTTCTAATGCTTGCTTTGTCCCCCCAGCAAGAGATGGCACGGTACAAGGAGGTGTGCTACTACATGCTCTTTGCACTTGCAGCATATGGCTGGCCCATGTACCTCATTAGAAAGCCAACATGTGGCATCTGTCGATTGGCAGGAGCTTGCTCGTGAGTACTTCACCATGATTGACCACATTCTCTGCCTTTTGCTCTCTCCTAAATCGGGAGCAATTTTAATCTATTTTCTAGTTGCTCTCACGTTTTATTTTCTATTTGTTTTGAATTTTTGACCCGATTCTTTGTTGCCTTCGTCCATCATTGACTTCCCGTTTTTTTTTTTTCCACACATTTTCTTCTTCTTTTTTTTTGTCTTCTCATTTTACACTTATCTTAATTCTTAGCTTGCCCACATTTTAACTCGCAAGTGTAGACAGTCTCACTTCATCTTGCAATTATTCTCTACATCTCTCATTATTTTATTGCTTTCTTTATTGTCTCTTATTCTGACAGCTCTAAACCTTTTGCATATCTCCTCTATCAGTAGTTGCTGCTGTCTGTGCACTTCCCGACCTCGTTTTGCTCCTGGAGTTACAATCGAGGAAGACAACTGCTGTGGCTGTAATGCAATAGCCATAAAAAGGCATTTCCTGGATGAGAATATGAGTATGGTGGACATTGTATATACATCTTGCCATGACGCGGTTAGTGTTCTATCTGCCCTTACTTTATTCCTCTCTGCTTTGCCCAAAATGGGTAATTGGATTTTTAAAATGGACAGCTCTCAAATGACTTAATAAATGGGTCTGTTATAACCACCTCTGCTCTTGTGTTGATAATATCAAACATTCTCTGTGTTGGGTCTTAAAGAGACTATTCAGCACTCTCTTACTTCCTTTTTTAGGTATATGAAACTCCATTTTTTGTGGCGGTGGACCATGATAAAAGGAAAGTGGTGATAAGTATCCGTGGAACGCTATCTCCAAAGGTGCACAAAAAACTCAAATTGTGTCTTCTATAATGCCAAAAAGAAGACATTCCTTGGAATCTAATCTTCCTTTTCTGTTGCTAGGATGCCTTAACTGATTTGACTGGAGATGCAGAACGTTTACCAGTTGAAGGACACCATGGTACATGGCTGGGTCACAAGGTAAAGTGCTGATATAGACTGATTTTAAATTGGCAATGTTATATCATTTCTGGATGCATGGCCCTACACCAGAGCATGCAATCATGTCGTTTGGCATGTTCACGGTCTTCCTGTTAGGTTCTGTGTTAAGTCAACGTTAATTTCTCTGAAGCTCTGCTCCAAAATTAATCAATAAATTCCAGGTCAGGCCTCCACCAGTGTTTGAATACATGCATGCAATCTGTGTGTGATTTTTATGCACTTTTCCATTTCCTCACTTTTAAGGCACTGAATTAGGCTCTGTGTGAGTAACAATTAGGGGAGTGTAGAGAGATATTTGGAAGGCACAGCATTACCAGTAATGGAAGGGGGTGTTATATTGGAGTATATGAATAGTATAACTTTTAGCTGCAGAGAATCACAGTCTTTAGCTATTTACTATGTACAGCAGAGCTTAAAAGTACACTGTAGGCACTGTTACTGTTTCATCTCATAGAAGTGGCTTTAGTGTCCCCAAGTGCTGTCCTTCCATTCTGCATTAAACCTTTTTTGTCCCCAGCCTCTCTTCACCAATGTGCTACTTGGGCATAATAAGGAAACATTAGCATGGGTGGTTGTGATTGTCTGAAAGTATCAGCTGACCCTTCTCATCCTATCACAGTGCTCATTGCTGGTATGAATTGGTATGGCTAGATCTCAGTCTTAGCTGTATCCCCAGTAGAGGTTAGACTCTTGGTTGTCAGCAACCTTTATTTAGTGTTAAACTGCTTGAAAATGGTTTAACACTGAATGGAGGGAGCACAAGAGTACTTCACGCAATATAACCACTTCAATGAGATGATATGGTTACAGTGTCCCTTTAAAGCAGTAGTACATATCATTTTATGTTTCAACTATGAGCATTGTTTAAGCATACCCAGCCCAAATATTGAGTTGTGTGTTCCCAGGGCATGGTCCTTTCTGCTGAGTACATTAAGAAGAAGCTGGAACAGGAGATGGTACTTTCACAAGCCTTTGGCCGTGACCTGGTGAGTAAGTGAAGAGTCTCGGAGGCTTTTTAAGAAGGATATACATGATTAGTTAGAACAGTTACCTGGTAGCTATATTGACTAGCACGTATCGGATGATTAAAGCAAAGTGAATATGTGATATGTCATTCCTAGATAACGAACACTGGCTGATAAAGGATAGAAAGGTTTTACATGTTCCCACTTCTGTTTCTCTTTTTTTTTTTTTTTTCTTTTTTTTTAGGGTCGAGGCACAAAACACTATGATCTTATTGTGGTGGGTCACTCTCTTGGCGCTGGCACTGCTGCCATTCTTTCTTTTCTTCTTCGCCCACAGTACCCGTCCCTCAAATGTTATGCATATTCCCCACCTGGTGGACTGCTAAGGTATTTAACAGCTATAATTGTATAATTTACATTTTGACATTAATATATAGTGTAATGTGTGACCATTACTAAATTGGTTGATGTATCCAGAGATTATCTTAACTTTGTTTTCCCTACAGTGAAGATGCCATGGAATATTCAAAGGAGTTTGTTACATCTGTAGTGCTTGGGAAAGATCTGGTTCCAAGGTAGGGGATTGGTTTGCTGATTCTACTGACATTATAAGTTAGTGAAAAGATCTATGAGCCTAAACCCACCTCTCTTACAGGATCGGGTTGTCACAGCTGGAAGGTTTCCGCAGGCACTTGTTGGATGTTCTTCAGAGAAGCAACAAACCAAAGGTTAATTTCATTTACTGTAGTGGCTGAATATCTAAGCCTCGTGATTCATTGTTCCTTAAATATTAATGCTGTAATTACTGGCTATTGATTTTTTTTTTTTTTTCATGACACGGATTATCTGCAAGAAAAAAATGACGACTTGTTCCTATTGTTTCACAGCCATTTTGTGACTTTGTCACTTTTAATCTCATTTACATTCAACGCTTCTTTTTTTTTTTTATATATATTTATAAATTTTCATAAATGTAAGACATACATTCAGTGTTAATTACTAAAGTGAGAATTCAAACGGATTTTCACATTTAATGCCACCATAGCTACACTGAAAGCATAGCTGACGTAGAGAATTTTTCTGTCCGCTATTTTGACCTTAAATTTGAAATTCACCTTCAATTTAGGTTGAATTCTAACGTTAGTGACTAACCATGGTAGTGAACATCTAGTTTTGAATCTTTTTTTTTTTTTTTTTAAATCTTTATTTTGGATTGATAGCTGAAGAACTTTAGTATGATTTTTTTTTTTTCTAACATTGTCGCTTTCTAATCCCAGTGGCGCATAATCCTTGGTGGAACGAAGTGCATTCCCAAGTCAGAACTCCCTGATGAGTCTGAAGGGGTGACTGTACCCAGTAATAGACTTTGGACTCATCCCAGTGACCTGACAATAGCTTTATCTGCAAGTACGCCACTCTACCCTCCTGGACGAATCATTCATGTGGTTCACAATCACCCCGAGGAGCAGTGCTGGTTAGTCTAAAAGAGGGTTATATTGTACACATTCCTTTTTGATGTCATTGTGTGACCTTATTTGTCAATATATTATTTTATCCTTTTTTAAATGTAGTTTCTGGGATCAAGAAGAGCCAACATATTTTGCCATTTGGGGAGACAACAAAGCGTTTGAGGAGGTGATAATCTCTCCTGCAATGCTGCATGAGCACCTCCCACATGTTGTGATGGAAGGCCTAAACAAGGTGAGCAAAGAATAGTAATTAAACTGGGGATGGGAGATGGAAGAAACAAGCTGGAGGGAAGGGCAACAAGACCATTAGCCTAAGTGAGAAATAAGGTACGCAGAAGCAGAGGGGTAACTAAATTAGTTTGGGGTAGGGAGAACACAATATACTGGAAGGAGGTAACCAAAGCTGGGGAATGGGGAGAACACAATATACTGGAAGGGGGTAACCAAAGCTGGGGAGTGGGGAGAACACAATATACTGGAAGGGGGTAACCAAAACTGGGGACTGGGGAGAACACAATATACTGGAAGGAGGTAACCAAAGCTGGGGAATGGGGAGAACACAATATACTGGAAGGGGGTAACCAAAGCTGGGGAGTGGGGAGAACACAATATACTGGAAGGGGGTAACCAAAACTGGGGACTGGGGAGAACACAATATACTGGAAGGAGGTAACCAAAGCTGGGGAATGGGGAGAACACAATATACTGGAAGGGGGTAACCAAAGCTGGGGAGTGGGGAGAACACAATATACTGGAAGGGGGTAACCAAAACTGGGGACTGGGGAGAACACAATATACTGGAAGGAGGTAACCAAAGCTGGGGAATGGGGAGAACACAATATACTGGAAGGGGGTAACCAAAGCTGGGGACTGGGGAGAACACAATATACTGGAAGGGGGTAACCAAAGCTGGGGACTGGGGAGAACACAATATACTGGAAGGGGGTAACCAAAGCTGGGGACTGGGGAGAACACAATATACTGGAAGGAGGTAACCAAAGCTGGGGAGTGGGGAGAACATCATATACTGGAAGGGGGTAACCAAAGCTGGGGAGTGGGGAGAACACAATATACTGGAAGGGGGTAACCAAAACTGGGGAGTGGGGAGAACACAATATACTGGAAGGGGGTAACCAAAGCTGGGGAGTGGGGAGAACACAATATACTGGAAGGGGGTAACCAAAGCTGGGGAGTGGGGAGAACACAATGCAATAAAAGCAGTTTAAAACAGACAATGTGGATTTTCTTACATACAATCTGGTCAATCTCAGTTTCCTAAGATGTTATTCCTATAGAGGAAAAAGGAACAAATAGTGCAATAAATCTTGAATCAATATCTGTAGGTATAAAAAAGTGGAGGTAGGACACTCAGACATAGAGCCTTAGGTATTGGCTCAAACTTTAGGCATTGTGGGATCTTGTAGGGTCCCACTCCCTCTTCTGTATATAATGAGGTAGATTCCCTCTCAGTAACAGTGCTGCTCCAATGGTATTCCAAACGATCTTTATTTGATCCAATCAATAAAATAACACAATGACAAAATAAGTTTAAAAAAAAGTCTTTACAATTGGTGGAAAGTCCTGTAATAAGGTTAGCAAAGCCAGTTTCACCCCTCGTGGGGGCTTCCTCAGTTGCTGTAAACCAGGATCTCCTGCTGTCTTCGGTTCCGTTCTCGCCGTTTTCATTCTTTTCATAATAAAAACAGCAACCCCACAATTGGGGGTCAAGCATTTTGCTAATAGTTTAACCTCTTAATGTAAGGAAGTAAACGTTTTCAATTAAAGAAACACTATAGGCACCAAAACAACGTATGCTTAATGAAGCAGTGTTTGTGTATAGACCATGCCTATGAAGCCTCCCTGCTCAATCCTCTGCCATTTAGGAGTTAAATCACTTTGTTTCTGTTTATGCAGCCCTAGCCACACCTCCCCTGGCTGTGACTGACACAGCCTGCATAAAAACAAAATGGTTTCATTTTCCATCAGATGTAACTTTTATTTTTTTTATCTACTGCTCTGTAAATGGAACTTTAGTCACATATAGGAAGCCACTGCACTGTCTAGCAGGCTATTAACTGAGCAGGAGAAAATACATTCTAAATTAAACAGAATGTGCAATAACGAAAGTATAAACATTAGATGGCACTTCGCAGGAAGTGTTTAGGGAGGCGGTGCAAGTCACATGCAGAGAGGTGTGACTAGGGTTCATAAACAAAGTGATTTAACTCCTAAATGGTAGAGAATTGAGCAGTGAGACTGGAGGAGCATGATCTATACACCAAAACTGCTTCATTAAGCTAAAGTTGTTTTGGTTACTATAGTGTATCTTTAAGTGTGAATTGTTGGGAATTCAAAGTGCATTTTAAATGTTTGACTGTAATAGCCCACATGTTTTTACTTCTGTTATTAGTTTGTGAATAATGTTTTTATTTATGGCTTCTTCCAATACAGAGCACAACATTTAGAATGACATAATAAAAATAGTCATATATTACATTATCAGATAGCGTGAAGCCAGAACAAGCTTTTTTTATATTTAGGAACCCATGAGTACTGGACCACTAGAGTATCCCCAAAGTTAGCATTGTACAAGTAGAGAAAAACGTCTAGCAATCCTTAAACTAAGCAGCAAATGTGACCGATAACTGACGTTTTAAAGAGTGCAGATAGGAAGTAACACACTGCGGTATACGAGATATAAAACAGGAGTCCCAGTGAGACATAAGAAGGCAATTAGCCAGGCAGCACTCAGCTGACCCCAATTTCGAGGCTGGTGGCATTGTATTAGAAACCTACTCGCATGCAGGGGGCAGCCAGCTTCCTAAAACAATCCAAAGGCAGCACAACATGTGGGGCGCCTGAGTTGAGCTGAAACCTTCACCTCTTACTGGGCATTGCTGAGGAACAGTCCTAGTTTCTGAAATGCCAAGACAGGAAGGGGCCTGAATCCTCTGCATGCGTCTGATGCTGCGGAGTATCTGGCCGATCTCTGTCCCCAAGAAGCAGCCTACTCTGGGTAGTGGCCGACACTGTTCCCTGCATACTCCGACTAAATGGAGTTGTTTCCAAGCTCCTCTACCTGCATGATATCCAGCAGATGAAATATTCAAATATGGCGTTCAACCTGCTCATAATGCCCGCCGCCCATGATGAAGCTAGAGAGCAGGTTCCAGTGCCACTCCAGTGAGGTAGGTATCCACAGCAATAAGTGGACTCCGGTCCGGATAGGGGGAAAGAAGGGCTCTTGGAGGAGTGTCAACACGGTTCAGACAGCAGGAGAGCGGCCTATTCCCCCCGGCACCTACATAGATAGTATGCTGCAAGGGAATCAGAGCAGATCAGTGTTTAGGCTTGATAATAAAAGCACCTCAGCATTCCCAAGTAGCAGAAGTACGGCTGCAGTCGGGAAAAGTAGGCAATTCCACCGTTTAAATACAAATCGGAGAGATCTTCTGAGGGGCACGTGTGTCCCCTCCACATGATGGCTAAGCCTCCCCTTTCTCTTGTTATTTTTGTTGAAAATTTAAAATTAATGTTGAATTCTCACACTTCATTGAATAACCCTCTTTGTCTTCTGTGGGTTTTACACATCTAGTCTATGTTGTCTGTTTGTCCACCACCTTTTAGAAGGTAAATATTAGACAAATCTGAAAGGTCACAAAGCACAGCCAATAATGTTCTTTTAACAGGTCCTAGAGAATTACAACAAGGGTAAGACAGCCCTGCTATCGGCTGCTAAGGTAATGGTGAGTCCGACAGAAGTGGATCTGAACCCAGAGCTAATCTTCCAGCAGCAGCCGCACCTCATCCCTCCTGTCTTAGAGGTAATACCTGCAATTATGCCTGGGGCACACAACTCGAACCGGAGGAACAGCAGCACCAGGTAACAAAGAGTTAAAATGCAATGTTAAGTTACTGTGGGATATAAGGTCACATGGATCAATCCCCTCCACCTTTCCTGCTAAGATGTGAACTTTCTCAACGCATGCTAACCACACTGTACTGTTACATTATTGATGCATGTAATGTCTTCATATTAACTTGCCTGTATGGAATTATTCAAGAAAATACCTGTATCTGGTTGTCTCCCTTTCTGGAGTAATTTCCTTATCACTCTTCCCCTTGTTTTCCATTTCATGCATCACGATGGCTGCCTGGTATATTCTCATTGCTCAGGGCCCAGGGTGGTTTACTCTTCTCTATGTAATGGAAACTGTTTTTCATTTCTCCTGCATTGCCATGGCCTGTTTGTGTCGTCTCTAGTTGTTCCATGTGTGAGTTTCTTCATTGTATATTTACCTTATCACTGTTTGCCAATCATTCCAGTTTCATCTTAGATTTTATTGTAAGGTAGGCTGCGGTTTGCCGGTGTTTGTGTAGAACTGTGCTCGTACAATTTGGTTATGCACATTAGACGCTATGAAAAGACTTTTCTCATTTTATTTCAAAACTTGACATCAATTTGGCACATGCTTAAAGTCTCATTGAAGAGACTACAGCTAAAATGTTAATTTACCAATTAAATTCAGATTTTCTGAATAAGCTCAAAAAAAGCTTCCCTTTTTATTATTATACCCCATCTTTTAATTAGGCTTTTCTTTTCAGGCTGTATTCTAGTGATGTCTAACTCTTGGGGTCTGAATTTCCTGTGCTAGCCAAGCATCATTGGAAATGTAGTTCATAACATCACGAGTACCAGAGTTTAGAGCGCTACATTTTGACTGCTGAATCTTCTCCTTTCTAGCACTTTTCCTTCCCATGTATTCTCCTGTGATCCCACTTAGCTTCCTGTTCATTTATTCTGTGCCTTCCATTTCCTAATGCTCTTTATATCATTTTCTTTCCTCTCTGTAGGAGTAAACAGTCTGAGATCAGTTTGGAAGGGTTTTACGACTCACGCCTGCTGTCCCCGGTGCTTAAGGATCCAGTGGAATTACTTTTAATGAGCACAAAGGATTGCCTGGCAGTATCCCTACAGGATCGCAGGGCCCCATTAGCTACGATGGAAAGTCTGTCTGACAATGAATCAGTCTACAGCTTTGACTCAAGGCGCTCCTCTGGATTCCGCAGCATCCGTGGGTCCCCGAGTTTGAGAGCTGTGCTGGAACGAGATGAGTCACATTGCTTCTTCATCGATCCCACCATTCCTGAGGAGAACCCATCTCTGAGCTCTCGCACAGAGCTTCTAGGGGCAGATGCCCTTTCCAAGCACTCACAAGAGAGCCAGCACACTGAGGTGGTGCATAACAGTGGCCGTTCTTCACCAGGTGATTTGGCTCCTTGGGAGGAGGTGGGCATGGCAGGTGTGGAGCACAGCAGGACACTCATCCCAGCCCAAGAAGAGCCAGCCCTGCAGAATGGACGCCTAGCAGAGGTTCCCAGTCCACAGGTTTTGGAGTTTGCAGAGTTCATAGACAGCCTGTTCAATTTAGACAGTAAAAGTAACTCTCTGCAGGACCTCTATCACATAATGGTGTCTGATGGCACAGACCGTGACATAGCAAAGTCTGTTAGTGACCAAGAGATCCTGTTACGGGCACAATTTGAGCCCAACCTAGTTCCCAAGCCCCCTCGTGTCTTTGCTGGTTCTGCAGATCCATCATCTGGCATCTCAGTATCTGCCTCGTTTCCCCTCAGCTCCTCTGGAGAACTTATGGACCTGACACTTACAGGTATGAGCAGTCAGGAATGCCTCACACCTGATCCAATCCGGACTGCTACACCTACAGAGTCAAATCATAGTAAGCAAGAAGAATTGCTCATCTCTGCCCTCTAGTGAAATGTATTGGGAAAATGGACACATACTTAGCTGGGAGAGCAACGTTTGGAAAATGATTCTGCTCAAGTAAAATAGGAAGCAGCACAAGTTGAGCTTAATAACCATAGGAAGTTAAGTCTGTGGATAGTGCTGCCTGTATTTTATGCCAACGCTAAGGCAGCTAAAGGGTTTTTAAACCTTTATGGAAATCACAAACCAAGGAAAGTGATAACATTGCACTATGAAGATGCCATCCCACGGCAGCCTTGCATGGCTGATCTACCAGCCATGACTATTTGCCATTGTGTCATTGGTATGTGAGATATTTTGTGTATATGGGAGAACTGAGTGGGCAGTCAGGGTTACAATACCATGTTCTGCCCGTGGGCACACATATGGCCATAATACAACCCTTTGCCTACTGTGGGAGTGTAGACACATTACTGCCATCTGCCTATCGTGTTGTAGGTGGTCTCATTACCATTCTCTGCCTTCATTACCTCCTTGTTTTGTGTGCCCATCCCATGTCTCCTGATGTGTTCACAGCATGTTCCCTTTTATACAGATTAATGCATGGGAGCTAAGTGTAGCCACTTCCAGAGGACAATTTGTCATTGACTGTAATGACACTGTATGCGTCTGGATGACATTGTCGGCTATAATTGTATTGTCATACTCACTTCACCAGAACAGTGTCTGCTAAAGCAAGACTGCAAGCCAAGGAAAGGAGCTTTGCCAATCAGGCGTATCAGTCTTTACTGCCAGATGGGCCTTCTGCTACTTTTAGGAATTCAAAATGTAATTATAATCCATAGTAAGACCCTCTGTCAAATGTAAACAGACAACGAAACATGTAGGCAGAAGCTGCTTCATCTTTTAGCAATCCCTCTTCCTTTACATCCTGATTTAGTGTGAGTGCTGGTTAGAAAAGTGCTGTCCAATGTGCTTTTCCAGTATTCTGACAATGAAGTCATGATATTTTCAGGCCTTCTATGATCTCTGGCTTTGATTCAGCATATCACAATCCTAGCAATATTTAATCATCTCTTGATCCGGTTGTTCCTCTGTGTGAGTATTCCATGCACAGATTGCTGTGATATTATTACTTCCATGGTCTACTGCACAGGCCTTATTGGCAATATATTTGTAGATTACAGCTGCTGGACCCCCTGTTTGAGAGGTGACAACACGTATTCCTGTGTCACATGTCACCGCAAAGTCATAGGTAGGAGAAGTTTGATAGCTGGTATGCCAAAGGTGATCAGCCACTGTATTGGATAATTAAACACTATTGCGGCATACAGATGCTGCTTTCCTAATACAATCCTTCATCTTTGCCTCATTTTGAAAAAATATATATTTTCAGCATCTGTAGGATTTTGCTGGCGTAGATATCCTCCAATCCTTGTAAGCTCTTCTCTTTTGTGCCATACGAAGCTGTAGTCAACGTCTTATTTTATTTCCCATTCTATCCTCCTCGTCTTAGTGACCTATGTGCCAACTTCCCTCCGCACGACTTTCCTCCCTCCCCCTCTATTTCCCCCCATCATGTGTTTTTAAACCACTTGTGCTCTCAAAACCTATTTGTGTCAAAAATCCCAAGGCGATTACATATTCTGCTAGGAAGGCCTGATGTGAAGAGGGAACAGTAATCCGTATGAATGAAGTATGTGCATGGGATATATATATATTTTTATGTGTATGGGGTATAAATGTCAAATAATGCATGTTTCAATAAGAGCAGTGTTTTGGGGCCATGTTCTCTCTGATGAAGAACCTTTTGTCATTAGAAACGTGCCAATGCTGTCTGAAATAGTATGCTTTACCGAAGTAAAGGGACTAGTGAAGAGGATAAGATAGTTACTCCAAGGTAGACTTTGGCTATGGATTTGATTTGAGACCCTCCTAGCAGCCATGGATATCAAAGTCCAAAGTTTTTTTTACGTTTCATGAACATTTTTGTTAATAATTAATATTAAACCTATTTTTCTGGATATTTTGAGAACACTTGTTAACTGCAGAGCCATCTAGTCTTATGTTTATTAATGCCTTAATTTATTTTATATGTCTGTTAGAAAATAACAGTATCAGAAGTTCAAAATTTATGTAAAAGAACTTGGACTTCCTGCTCACACAATTTATTGCTGAAGTATGTAATACGCGCTGAAAAAAAAAAAAGCAAATTTGAAATCAAAGCTGTATTCTGGTTGGCTGCTTGGTGGTGACCTCCATCCAAATCCAGCTCCAACTGGAATCATGAATAATAACGGTATCCCCAGACCACTGTACAACGCAGACTTCCTGTAGCAATAAAACTAAACGTAGGCATGTTCAGTAACTTTTACACTTGTTGGGGTTTCTCCAAATATGTTCTTTTATAAAAGTGGAACTTAAGTTGAAGCATTGCCATCTGCTTAATGCATTTTCAATTTTTGGCTTATTTGTATTATTTAAAAGATGCCTTTTCTATGATCGGTCAGTAGGCCGTCTGATCGACCTGATAGATTGCACTGCGGTACGACTATCCTGACCCTGATTTTACAGGTTTTGCAGTTGTGTTTATTGCCATTTTCCCTGTTCATTTTCTTATTTATTTGCATTGCATTTTCCTCGATGTGCCCCCCTTCTGTTTACATCTGTCTTGTTGTGAGTTATCGTCTCCATACCTTTCCCTCTGGGTTGGCGAGGACTCTTTTTTAACACTGGAGCTATGTTCTTTGCACAATAAGTATTCCATTATGGGGATGTTACATGGATCGTATTAAAATAGGGGGTTTCACCATAGTGTCTCCAAGATGCATATTTCACTAATTTACAGGATAACCACTAACAATGACCCCTGCACACTATTTTTCGTTTGTTTGTTTGTTTGTGTTTTCTCCCTTGTACTGATATTTTGGGGATTTTCTGCTACGACTGTCATCTAGAGTTCATCTCCGATACTCACAACTTCAACTTCCTTGTCCTGACAACTTTCTTGTTGTGCTCATTGGCCTTCTCCACACGTGCACCTAGGCACCATTAGAATGTAATGCCATTAATTAGACAGCAGGTGCCCGGGGCCTATGTGGTGAGCTGGTATTTTATACAGTGGTGCTCTGTTATGTCACTGCCAAGGCAGTGGGCACTCAGGACCTTGCTTACAATATGAGGGGCTTTTTATGCCCCTTCTTGACCTGGGTGCCTTATTGGCCATTAATTCCAGAGCAAGTGGCTGAATTATCTTTCTGTGAAAATGATAAGAATGCCTTAATATCCAGAAACCTCTGTATCCAGCTCCCCCTTATCCTGCCACTTTCCACTAGCCAGGTGGCAGAGAGGAGAAAGAAGTTGTCGTGCATGTCTTAGCGCCCTAAACACTGCTCTGTCTTGTGCCATAACCCTATGTCCCCTGTAGTTTATGTATGAATAAAACTTAATATTGTAAAGAAAAGGTACTAAATATATAGCATATCCTATAAATATATAAATATATACATACGTTCTTGTATATTCTATACAGACTGTAAAAAGGAACAGGTGTGGTTATAATGCCCAGTGCGGATGTACAATCCCCTTCCTTCAGGCTGTATATATTTCCCTGCATTCGGGGGGTCCGAGCCGAGGCGAAGGAGATCTTTTTACTTTTCTTTGGCTGCTGCACGAGAAGGAACAGTAAAGTATCAAAGTAAGCTCCTCACACTGGAAAATCATTTTTTAAATAGGTCTCAAATCTACAGATTGGGATAGAGCTTTTAGCCAAACCTTTGCATAATCCACGTCTTCAAGAACCCTAGATGATCGCCTAACTCACGGTTAAAATGGCTCTATCACCAGACATTTTCTTTACTTAAGTACATTTTAAAATGTTTTACTTTTCCCATCGGATATTAACATTTAACAGTATTTTGCCCTTTGTAGATGTGACCATTTTTCAGTAACGAGGTTGCATTGTGGAATTATATGATAATTGAAAAGGCTGCTGACTGCATGGGAGCTAGCAGCCAATTAGAATCTAGCATTTCCACCGTAGCTGACTGTATTCGTTCCCAATTAGAAGAGGAAACCGGGCTTAAAGGACCACTTCAATGTTGAAGAATCAGCGATGTTTACACTGAAGGGTTAAATACACTTCTTGTGGCTGCCTTCCTAACAGCCACTAGGGACGCTTTCACCTCCAGAAGCAAGTCAAATTCGGTCCTGCAATTAAATGCTGCTCATATCAACATGTGATTGGACGATCACAGCGATTGGCAGCGCATACATATCTCAGACCCAGTGCTTCTCAATGACAAGCTCGAAACGAGGTAAATATATTCAATTTCTATTTTACATCAGCAGAGTGGGTAGATAGATGTCAGAACAACGGAAGGGTACCTGCAGCCCCAGAAAAAAAAACTGGTGTTTTCATGAATCTAGCTTACCGTAATTTAAACTGCCTGATGAGATAGACTGGCCATAATAGTTCCGATTTCATTGCATAGCAATTTTAAAAAATATTATATTTATTTATTTGTACAAAGGAAACTTTTTAATCGGTTTTAAAAATGACCAAATTGTGCAAAGAATATTTCTGGTGACAGATCCTTTATAAAAAAATAAATAATGTATAATGTAACTTTTAATGTTACAATTCATTTTTCAGAATCTACTACAGTTTTGCTAAAGGTCTGGAATAATTCCTGGCAATAAAACATGTTATGCCTCTTTTCCTAAATTGTTCTGATGACCTGTCTGGGACCGAAAAGCACAATGGTAACATTTGGAGCTTTAAATTAATTCTCTTTTTTTCCCCTATTGTCTTTGGATGCGAACATACATATGAACAATACATGCACAGAGCAATTCAGTTTAATCAATAAACTAATTGCCTATTAACAAGTAGGACACATTTTAATAGAATTCTGAATGAAATATACACTTTGACATTGTAAACTGAATACAATATCTGATTATTTACTAAATTAGTATTTGCAGAGAAATTGGAAAAGAACTGCACGTTTTAGGTCTGCAAGGCCAAAGGGTAAATCTGTAAAAATAGCTATGTACTAAGTTTACAATTGTCTTTTTCCCAGTTCCCAGAATGCTTATAGTAGCTGATAGTTTTTGGATGTTGCAGTTTTTTTATATTTCATTTTCTATACAAAGCAGAATAGGACCGCTCACACTTGTGGTGTTTGTCATCCAAAGGACCAAATGATAAATACATACATATATAATTAGCAGAATATATTTATCACAATGTCCTATATACCTTATTTAGTTTTAGTGTGTTTTAACCCCTTAAGGACCAAACTTCTGGAATAAAAGGGAATCATGACGTGTCATGTGTCCTTAAGGGGTTAAATTGGGGATTGACCCTCTAATTTGGAGACAGTATATTAATCATACAAATGATATGCTTACTGCCTGTCTGTTTTGCAGTAATGGGCCCTCAATGTGTATCCAGTGTTTATTAGGTTCCAGACTGCGCATTAAAACTGCCGTCATCCTGTACTGATTGTACTTTTTAACACTATGCCTGCGTGTGTCCTATATCCCACTCTTATGGGCCGTTGTTTTATAACCTCATGGCGAGTCCTGAGAAGAGAAAGGATTTAATGTCTAGAATATTACAAGCTTTCATTGTTCATTGTCCCCACTTTATAACCACATGATCTTTCCTATCCAACGCTAAAAACAAAAAAGCCTGTTTGCATTTTGGAATGGCACTGAAGATTAAAAAGAAAAAAAACAAACATGCAATTTGTTGTGTCTTTTGTGTGCGTGTCCCTTCAGCTCGATCTTCTGTCTAGTTGTTTTTTTAGGAGTTGGGGAGATTTTGTTATTTTTTTGGTCACACAATGTTAAGTTTAATACACATTTTAATAGAGGGGACATGGTCTCCTAAAATGTAGATATCGACTGCTGTGGGAATTGACACTATTCAACAATTTTGCAGTGCTCTAACCACCAACCCATTGCTGCCAAGTAAAGAGAGACACTGACACGCCGCACAAGAAAACATGTTTAAGATACAATATTCTTACTCAGTAATACAATCTTAAGAACAAATCAATATTTTCATGTGTTACGCAATGCATTAAAATATACAAAGACTATTAAAGGGACACTGTAGTCACCAGAACAACTACAGCTTATTGAATTTGTTCTGGTGAGTAAAATCATTACATTCAGGCCTTTTGCTGTAAACACTGTCTTTTCAGAGAAAATGCAGTGTTTACATTACAGCCTAGTGATAACTTCACTGGCCACTCCTCAGATGGCTGTTAGAGATCCTTCCTGGGTCCTGGCTGCCTAAATGCATCCAAACATTCAGTATCTCCTCCCTCTGCATGCAGACACTGAACTTTCCTCATAGAGAGTCATTGATTCAATTCATCTCTATGAGAAGATGCTGATTGGCCAAGGCTGTGTATGAATTATGCTGGCTCTGCCCCCTATCTGCCTCTTTGACAGTCTCAGCCAATCCTATGGGGAAGCACTGTGATTGGATCAGGCTACCACTTCTGATAATGTCAGCAGACAGCTTGTTTTTCTGAGGCAAACAGCATGCAGATCTACAGCTTCAGGCTTGAATACAGTAAGATTATATTTATGGAGTTATGAGGGGCACAGGGGGGCTAGATAGTGGTTTTAACACTATGGAGTCAGGAATACATGTTTGTGTTCCTGACTCTATAGTGGTCCTTTAAGTGTAGGATGTTGCCTTGGCCTTGAGCTGTGTTAATGGATGGTCAAAGAATTACTCCGTTCAGATTGCTGTAAAGGACAACCTGTGGGTCTAACAACATGAACTAATAGTAAGTGCCAGGAGAATGAAGCATTATGGGTTTTAAAAGGGACCTCCAAAAGTCACCCAGGTCTCTCCATCTCATTGAAGTGGACTGGGTGCAGTGGTCATATCCTTTATCACCATTGATGTAAAACTTTGACGTTCACATTGCTGAGTTATATCCACCCCTATGGGCTGTCATACAGGATGGATGTGCTCAGAGCGCTTACCTCTACGAGGAGCATTGGATCTAGCCAACTATGGAAGAGGCAATGCCTACTACATGACTTTGTGGGCAACTCAGAGATAAGCAACGTCCTTGGAGCTGGAAAAGTAATCAATTTTTAATCCCCTAGATAGCTGGGGATAGGGACTCAAAAATGTTGAGAATACAGGTTTGTAATATTAACGCTTCAATGTTCCTTTAACATGAATATGGTGATGGGTGTGCTGGTAAGATGAGTCGGGCTTTGTTGTAAGAATATCCACAGAAATGCTGCTTCTGCATTAGTTGTAAGATTACTAGAAATTACACTCCTGCGCAAGTTGTGCCAGCTTTTCTGGGTACCAAAAATGGGACATGCGTCAATTTTGCCTCGGTTCTTTTGAATACAGCTTATTGTGTCATTCTTACAACACTTGTCACTTCTAAAATAGCACAGGTTACGACGCTGGTTTTTATAAGTTTACTTTTTTTTCTAGTTTTTAATCACATGATCAGTTTTTGATGCAAATATGTATGCACAACTGATGCAGGATTATAACATCATGGCCTGGTACCATTAACCCCTTAAGGACACATGACGTGTGACATGTCATGATTCCCTTTTATTCCAGAAATTTGGTCCTTAAGGGGTTAAAGCCCTACCTCCATGGGCGACCGTTTGTGGTTTTAGGTCTGTAAAACCCTGTTTTCCTACATATTTCATTGATTTTTCTGGTTTTGACCAGGCTTAGACTTTAACATGGATTTGTATCTCTTTGGCATCCATGACCCTCATTATTATTTTTTTTTATTTTTTTTTTGCGTTTCTTCAAGCAAGATTGGAGAAACAGAACCACAGAATGGACCAGTTTGCTAAGGACTTGCAAAGACTACTGGCTCATATTGCTCCACATATTGCTTACTAGCTCACTGGGAAAAGCCTTGGCATAGGCAAACCATTTGTAGGACACTAACTCGTTTCTGACTATAAGTTGTTCATTAAATAATTCCGCAAGGTTTTTGGACTCCTGCCCAGGCTACTCTTCCATTAAAGCAAGGCTCTAGGCTGCTAGTGTGTGCGTTCTAGGACAGTGTTTCCAAATTCATGTTCTGTGAGCACAAAACTGGGATTCCTCTGCAGATTTCTCCACATCTAAGATGGCTGCCAGTCCGCGCCGTTCCGGAAGTTGGAAACAGCAGAGATCTTATCCATGCCTGCCGCCAGCCATTTCAGACTCACTCTGTTGGTTGCGAGCATTGATACAGAACAGTCACGTGTAGAAAACCTCTCAATTTTTCTCTGTTTTGCCCTTTAGATAAGCGCCCAAAGTGGCATCTGAGGATGGGGTTCTTTATTCTCACGGTCAGACTGTGCTGGTTAAAAGGGTTTTGCTGAAAATATTTTTTTCCCCACACTTTTGCTCTAATTTACTTGGGTTGTTTGATTTTTTTTATTTTTTTTTTAATATAAAGTTTTATTTAAAAAGACATGCATATATACTGCTCCTAAGTAATATGGTGTCTACAGCTGTGCATTTTGCTGCAATACTGACCCAAAAATGCATGGGTGATTTACTTGCTTACTAAGAGCTGAGAACAAAACAGTAGTGTTTCTACTCATGCACTATTTTACAAAATCTGATCAATATTACTTCTAACAGTCAACTTGGACAAAAAAAGTCCGATGTTTCTCGTATTGCTTTCTTTGGTGATTTACCCAAAGTATGTCCTGAGTTGTCATGGCGGACAATCAAAGCACTTACTCAAGTACTAAAATCTGTTTATTTAGAGCTTGGAGAAGTTTCCTTTTTACCCCAATACAGAACCAAAATCCTGGTTACTTTACTTGCGTTTTCACAGCTAAAAACAAAACCGCATCTGTTGTATTCAAGTTCTGCAATTGTTTTTTGGGGGGTTTTTTTGAGGTTGAAAGTGTAGAGAAGGGTTCATGAACAAACAACCATGAATTTGGACAGCTGGTTAAAGAAGGAATTATGAAGAGAAATATTATTACTTCTAATTGTTCGACATTTGAAACTTCAAGAAAACAGGTCCTGTTTGAATCTACTGTTCCTCAAAGAGCAGAGACTAGTGACAAGTCGGTGAAAAATATTGAAAATCACACAATGTTGAATATAAGAAGACTAAACAATTATGAACAAAAAAATTAAAGCGCCAAAGAGGCTTTTTACAGAGTGATATATCACATAGAACTTACCAGAGAAAAACACACCATTGGGGAATCACTAAAAAAAAATAAAACACGTGCAAAAGAAAAAGTATTGTGTATTTTAAATGAAAAGTTGTCACTTTCCAACAACACTTTGTCGTCGTATTCATGATCTTGCTGAGGACATCCAGACAACTAATTTCTCAACTGCACCAATGTAATGGGTACTCACTGCAATTAGAGGAGTCCATAGATGTTGCAGGGCTTTCAGTTTTGTTGGTTTTAGGGAAGATATAATTTTGACAAATTGAAAAAGACCTGCTTCTATGTGAAACCACAAATGAGGACAAATGTGTAGATGTGTGTAATGGTTGGTGTGACGGACCAACTGGCACCCTGACCCGGGTACCTCTGTCAATCGCTGCTTTCTAGTACCTGCGAGCACCATAAGCACTGCACTGGAACACCATAACCACCGTAAACCCCACAAACCGCCACAGCTTGGTTGGGGTCTCACTGTCCTCCGCCCACCCTGGACCCAAGGCCAGGATCCAGTTGCCAGTGGGTAGACCTCTCCTAATCCAGAGAGCGTAGCAGGAAGAGCTCTTATAAGATCCAAGGAAGTATAGTGATTATAGCAATCCCCAGAGTGTGAATCCCCCAAACATGAGCCTAGACGTCATGAAGTGTAAAACGAATCTCACTTTAATGGTAGCCACAACTGGCCTTTTATGCAAGTTCCCATGCAAGGGCAACTCCCACCTTGTGGGGAACTACACTACAAAGTCACAGACCAATGGCAATAGAGTATAAATGTACGACACTCCCATATACAAACATACAATCCCTCCCCCCTGCCTGGGAGATAATTGAGTCAGATACTATATTAACTCCATTATCTCCAGGCAGCAAAATACATATATTTTTATAAAACCCCACAAATGTTTCATACCCTGATAGCCCTGATCTGGTTGACCAACATATCCAAAAATTACTCAGGTCAGTTCAGGGGTTCAAGAATTCTATGGAAGCCACATTTTGACCGACTGCACACATGGTCCCATGCCCAAAACAGTTCCAGAGAATCAGGTTGTGCGGTCGGTCTATTTTGAGGATACATAAAACAGTTCAAATACCAAACACATAACGGGAGTAGTCTCAGTGTATGTCTCTCGTTCAAGAGTTTATTCCTATCGAACACCGTTCGACTCCCGTTCGAATAGCCGAACATCCATGGAAGGTAAGTAGTTAGCAGTGTTCGTGCCTTCGACTGTCCAATTTGAGTTCCATGTATTTGACGACCAAACACCGCTCATTGTGCTCACGGCTTAAGATGGCCGCTTCTGGAGTTCCAGTTGTAACCATACAAGTCACAGTTTATTCCAGGGGCCATAGTCACAGGGCAGGATGCTGGCAAGTAGGCTCCTCCAGTAGCTCGTGGCAAACGTTTATATAAAAAGGGGAGTTTGTCACAGTTGGTAAAGTGTTGGGCATTTGGACACGAATAAGAAATGTAGCAAAAAATAGCATCAATTCTCACTGTGTTCTTCACAGACATGCAAT
Source organism: Pelobates cultripes (assembly GCA_933207985.1). Classification (NCBI taxonomy): domain Eukaryota; kingdom Metazoa; phylum Chordata; class Amphibia; order Anura; family Pelobatidae; genus Pelobates; species Pelobates cultripes. The sequence goes on along the minus strand of OW240923.1, from coordinate 120,519,182 downwards.
GGTAGCCAAACATTGTTTCAATCTCCCTTAAAATGGTACTTGGTGACAAAGTGGTCCAGATTATTACTTTTATCAAAAGTCGACCATTACAGTTGTGATTACTTAAATATGGGTATCCACCACTCTTCCTGGATTTTGCATTCAGAGTGTGTTGACTATCATGATGGAAAGTCATTGTTAGAATGTTTGAATTGTGGCAAGAGTTGTTTGCATATCTCCAGGGTCATAAAAAGCGTTAGAACATCCAGCGTCATGTCACGGAATTAAACTCTGTGAAACAGCAGGAAGCGCCGCTAGTGACTGTCTGTTGACTGTCAACACTATAAGCATTGCAGTTTCCCGATGGGCTCGGCGGCAGACACCTGATGGTCAAGAGGTGCCTGCCGCCATTCCCAGTGCAAAGATCAGCCCCAAAGTGCTGGGATGGAGGGGGTTGCTAGGGAGAGGGAAGGTTTAGCTGTCACATACCTCAACTGCAGCAGGGATAGTGGAGTTTTGACAGTGGAATGGAGTCTACGAAGGACAATTATTTTTGTCCCGCCTATTTCGCGCCTTAATGACCTCCATTAGGTAACTATAGGGGCGGCCAGGTAGCCAATGACTTCCTATCATTCAATTTCCCATAGTTTAACTTTTTGGACATCACCCATTAATCCTTAGACAATTTGCTATTTCCTTATCACACCAGGATTTTTTGCCATTATTTGTGTGCCACGTATTCTGCCAATCACACACAGCAGGTTGCTAACAGCCTGCAAAGGTTGGAACATTCTTCACTATCTGTTTATTTATTGTGGCCTTTCTGAGTCTGCATGCCAGTCTTCTGGCCTTAGGTGAGCCCTTTGTCTGCCTATACTAACTCCTTTCCATAATTTGCCGGTGTTTGTGTTTACTAAGATCATCTTGGAAGACTCACAGTTGCAGTCATCTGATTAGCAATCCATGATAAATGCTCCTGTCACAGCTATAGTGGAGAGGGCTCTGTGAAAAGTCTTTTCCCAGACTACGCAACTTTCTCAAACAAGGAGACTGGTTTACTCGCCTTAGTCTCAAGGATGTTTATCTTTCCATCCAACGGGCCAGCATTTTCTATGTTTCCATTGGCACCGTCTTCCGTGACCATTTACTTGCCTTCCTTTCAGGGTCAGTATATCTCCATGGTCTTTTACCAAACTCCTCAAGACGGTTGTGGTGTACCTGCAGGCACAGGGTTTTCATTGTATCAACTGTTTGGATGATATTTCCATTCTGATGATCGCCCTGTTTTAGCTGAGTCAACCATGTTTTCTGGTTCATCTGGAGCTCTTATGTAAGAATCCCCTTCTGCTTCCCAGCCCTCATCACAGATCCCAAGGGGAATCCTCATCCGCTAGTTATAAAGCATAGTCTATATCTAGTGGCCTGGACTCTGTCTGGGGTTCCTGAAACGTCAAACAAAATTTGGCAAGAGGCTAAAGTCATGTGTTGTGTATGTAGGGGGACGTGGCAAGTGTGCGCATAGGAACTGTAGTGTATGTGTGTGTCTAGTGTGCACATAGAGGATGCATAGCATGTATATGGAATGTACTATGTTTGTCAGGAATGTTGTGCTTGTGAGGTGTGCAGTGTGCGTGTGAATGTGTTGGACCTGTATCGGTTGGGGGAGGATGAGAGAGGAGCAATTGAATAAATAAAAAAATATTTTTATATTTTAAATTATAAAATTAAAAATAAGCTTTATTTCCCCTCTCCATTTTTCTTACCTTTGGGCAGGGAGGGGGGACATTGAAAGCCCGGTGGAGTCTGTTGTCTAAAGATTTGCAACTCTGCCAGGCGCAGGCCAAAATTCCTCTTGCGAGCTCTGGCACTGCTCTGTGAGATTCGTGGATTCAAGAAATGAAAGATGTTATTTTTTTGCAAAGGTCTCCTGGTGGCTGAAAAGGTGCTGTGATTCCTTTACTGCCATCGTCTCTGCTGTTCTTAATTTTCTATGTTCCCATTTTTTCTTTAGGTCATTCCTAACGCTCCATTAATGTTATTTGTTCAGCCATCCCAATGGCCCATGTTCCGGTTCATGGAATTCCTGTTGGTAAGGATCCTCTTAGCTGTCGCCTTATGTGGTATTCGCTTTCCACATCCTCCAGACATGAAATATGTTTTTACGGAATTGGCCTGATAATGACAATTGCTCTTTTTGTCATTTGTCAACTAACTTTATTTTGCTTTTGTGTTTAGTTCCCCTTTGTTGGACAAAGATGTCTGGGCCTTTGATGTGTGATGCATTCTGCTTTTCCCCTGAGGGGGTCACATTTCAGATTTTGTGTCGTACCAAGGCTGATACTTCGGTACTTTACCCATTCTTATTCGTTCAGACTTATGCGTCGTTTCTGCTCTCCATCACTATATGCCAGCTACGACGTCCCTGCATTTTTGACCAGTTGGGTCAGTTGTTATTGCTTTGTATTCCATTTCAGATTTCTCTCACGTGTCTGTTTCTTCCAGTTTTACCCATGCAAAGGATGCCCCTGCAGGATCTTCTTAATCTCTGGAATCTCTTGTTGGGTTCATTGGCTCTATATTAGTTTACAGGACATCTGAGGCATATTAAGTTCTACATCTCGTTATCATTAAACCAATTTTTCCATTATGAAAGAAGAGGCGTTTAAGGCCTCTGTTCATTCTAAACATGTACTTTATTATTTCCATGTATTTTCTTTGCTGCTGTTTGGAGTTAGTAAAGGAAGATAATTAAAATGTTTGACTACTGTCTTTATTAAAGGGACACTATAGTCACCTGAACAACTACAGCTTAATGTAGTTGTTCAGGTGAGATCTATAGCTCCCTGCAGGCAATCTAATGTAAACACTGTATTATCAGACAAAATACAGTGTTTGGATTGATAGGAATACCTCCAGTGGCCGTCACTCAGACGGCCACCAGAGGGACTTCCTATCATGTAGGGCCCTAAAAAGGCCTTGTACACATCAGATGTATTAGAATATTAAAATTAGTGAGATTGGGACTATGAGATTGGGGGCTATGATGTCTCTTACAAAAATGCTTTTTTATAACCTTACATCACTTTTGCTAACAATACTTAGCAGTAATCACTTTGACATTTCTTTAATTTGATTGGGTATGTAGTTTTGTTTTTGTATCGGATGAGATATTAGGTTCTTATTTCCTAATGTTATAATAGGAAGAATCCTGCAATACTTTTAGGACATATCGGTAGAAGTCAGTAGCAATACATTAGATGTTTGTGATTATAACAGGGGGACTGGGGCATACGTTTCTAAAGTAAGTCATTATTATCATGGGTGAGATAGCTTAGCAAGCGCTATCAACTTATAATCAAGCTTGAGTGGAGGGATTAGTGGGAGTCTGGTTTAATGGAGGATTTTATTATAGGTGACTATAGTGTCCCTTTAATAAAGACAGTAGTATATACACACATATATATTACTTATTTATATAACCAGTTTGAGGCTACTTATTGCAACTCGTCCCTTAATAATGACATTTGTATCAGTGTCACATTTAGCTGCTCTTACGGGTTACTGTAAGCATTTCACTTTTTACACCATAGAGTCCCACTCACGGACACACTTATATTTTAGGGGCGGCTGTTCTCATTATATTAATAAAGATTACGTGATTTTCTTTGTTAAATTCAACTGGATGTCGAACATGGTACGCCTATAGGGGGATTGGTTTTTGCGTTGGATGCACTGGATTAGGACGTTTCAGAGGCTTTCTGTAATTTGTCTTCGATAATATGAACTAGAAACATAGCACACGTCTAAATTGTCAGGATTATTATTCACTGAAGTGTGTATTGTTGGTAAATCAAAATGCACATTCACAGTGAATTTTAAATACAGGGTTGACAATGGTGTATATTTTTAAGAAGGTGTATTTGGTTAGATGAGATGTGCAGTAGGTTCCAAGAAAAAAAGCGGCAAGTGTGCACTACACACGAAGAGTCCTGGTTGTTCCATAATCGTCATTGAGTAAACTTTGACCCTGTACCTCACAGTCAGCAGATACATTCCAGCCAATTAGCAGCAGATCCTCCCTCCCAGACCCTCCCACCACCTGGACAGCTCACTAAGAATGCAGCTTCAAAATGGATGCTGTCCAGGAGGTGGGAGGGTCTGGGAGGGAGGGTCTGCTGCTGATTGGCTGGAATGTGTCTGCTTACTGTGAGGTACAGGGTCAAAGTTTACTCAATGATCTGTTTGCGGTGAACCATTCGGCGAACAGTTCGGGACATCACTAATCTCATAGTTGATTGTTAAACCCCAACCAGGTGAAACTCCCAATCAAAGTTTGGGGGTGTATGTGTCGGGAATGGCTATGATCTCAGGACTGACTATTTCTACACATTAACCCTTGCTTTATTTTACTCCTAACTGGTCAAACATCCTCCACCTTTATCAGTAGTAGATACGTATAAATAGGCCTCCCACTGTTTAGTAGATATACCCACAATGAATACATAAATACATGTTCATGCTTGTAGTCACTGCACAGGATTCAGAATGAAGGCTGCTCTGATCTGAGGTCTGTCAGTAGAATGAGCAAACATTCAAAACAGTCCGAAATAAGCATCAGGGACTGAGGAAACATTCAAAACAGACAGTCCAAAATGAGAATCAAGGGACTGAGGAAACATTCAAAACAGACAGTCCAAAATGAGAATCAGGGACTGAGGAAACATTCAAAACAGTCTGAAATGAGAATCAGGGACTGAGGAAACATTCAAAACAGACAGTCCAAAATGAGAATCAGGGACTGAGGAAACATTCAAAACGGACAGTCCGACATGAGAATCAGGGACAGAGGAAACATTTAAAACGGACAGTCCGAAATGAGAGTCAGGGACAGAAGAAACATTCAAAACGGACAGTCCGACATGAGAATCAGAGACTGAGGAAACATTCAAAACAGTCTGAAATAAGAATCGGGGACTGAGGAAACATTCAAAACAGAGAGTCTTTAATGAGAATCAGAGACTGAGGAAACATTCAAAACGGACAGTCCGACATGAGAATCAGAGACAGAGGAAACATTTAAAAAGGAACAGTCCGAATGCACTTTGGCTTTATTGCTTCTTTTATACACATTTCCCCACAAGGTTACCACCCACGTGGACCTTGTTGGGCACTGAAAACACAAACGTAACAACCAATCATATACAGACACACAGTTAAACACTCCCATTCATTACAGTAAATTCCTCCCCTCTGCTTGGGAGATAATTGGGCTAATTACTGTATCAGCTCAATTATCTACAAGCGAAAAATACTCTTTTTACACAATTTCTATAACTAAAATTATACATCACATTCACATAAAACTTAAATTTTCTGAACCAGTATACTTAGGGAACAAACATATCCAAAAATCATGCGAATCCGTTCAGCCGTTCGGGAGTTAGCTGGAAGTCACTACAATTCAAATACCGTTCAAATGCACAAACGGTGTCGTTTGTGCAAATCTGCAACGTTACTGTGGTGTTCGTATTGTCGAACACTGTTCGACTCCATTCAAAGTGTGAGTTCCAAAGAAGGTAAAACTTCAGCAGTGTTCGTGCTGTCAAGTATCCGATTTTAGTTCCACGAACTCGACGGCAAAACATTGCTGACCGCGTTCGGCTAAATTAAAATGGCCGCCGCCACGTGTTCATTTGTCGAATGGCCGCCACTTCGACTACTTTGGCACTTTGGCCATATCCGAAGTGCCAGTTCAAAAGTGCAGCTCCTTTCCAAAATGATTTAAAGGGCCAGAAACAGTCTTGTAAAAGCCAATAAGCCCAAATAGTGTTTTTAACTGGCAATACCTCCCAGGGGCCATAGTCACAAGGCAAGAGGCTGGCAAGCAGGCCTCTCCAAGAACAAGTGGCGACTGATGAGTCATAGAAGGAGCCTCCTTCATCATGGGAACAAGTACCAGTTGTGTGAATGCTACCTTCTTGTTCACCATCACACCCATTAACAGTTTAAATTATATGCTTTCCTGAAGAAGTGTGTTTTCAAAGATTTTTTTTGAAGGAGTGGAGACTGGGTGGAAATCTAACGGAGAAGGGAACGGAGTTCAACAGAAAAGGTGCAGCCCTGGAGAAGTCTTGGAGACGGGCATCAGATGTGGGAGTACGGACAGAGGATAGACGTAGGTCTTCGGCACAGTGCAGGGGCCTCAACAGGACATACTTTTGTATTGGGGAGGGATAGGTAGGTTAGAGCAGCATTATGTAGGGACTTGTAAGCAAGCACCAGAATCTTAAATTGAGCCCTATATCTAACTGGAAGCCAATGTAGGGACTGACAGAGGGGGGAGGTGTGGGCGGACAGGAAAATGAGCCTCGCCGCTGCATTCATTATGGATTGCAGAGGTGCAATCTGTGAACACATAAGACCACTGAGAAGGGGATTGCAGTAGTTAAGCCGAGAAAGAACAACGGCATGGACCAGCACCTTAGTCGTGTCTGGTGTTAAATAGGGGCAGATGCAAGCTATGTTTTTGAGATGGAAGCGGCAGGATTTGGTGATCGACTGGACATGAGGGGTGAAGGAGAGGTTGGAGTCAAAGAGAACACCTAGGCAACAAGCCTGTAAGGTAGAGGCGATGGTGGCACTTGAGGGAGGAAAGACCAGAAGTTCTGTTTTGGACAGGTTGAGTTTAAGTAGGTGAGCAGCCATCCAGTTGGAAATTACAGAGAGGCAGTCAGAGACACGAGTCAATATGAGCGGAGAGAGATCAGGAAAGGACAGGAAGATTTGCGTGTCATCTGCATATAAATGATAATGGAAGCCAAAGGAGCTGATGAGTTTACCAGTATAGATGGAGAACAGTGCCAACAGAGAGGTGTTGGGGAGAAGAGGCAGAACAAGAGAAATAAAAACTGAAGAAGTGCTAGGAGAGGTAGGAAGAGCACCAGGAGAGAGCAGTATCTCGTAGACTGTGTGTAATGACATAAAGGGGTGCTGCCCTGGAGCAGCACTGTCCCTTTAAATGTGGGAACCACTATAGCAAAGAAATAAATGTCAAGACACAAATGAAATATGTTAAATCAAGAAATATATATTTACAGGGAACCAAAGCAGAAAGTAAAACAAAATATATACACTGTAAATCAAAATAAGCACGAATCATGCAGGCAACAAATACTGTAACAGTCCTTTGGTATTAGGGTAGGATTGTGCAGCTACCACGGGTATCAAGTAGGGCACAGATCCAAAGTCACAAGACTAATGTGACAACAAGAAAGAATAAATCAGCAAGGCTGCAGGTACAGGATCGCTGGTAGTAAATCAGAGACCACGGAACCAGAGCACTGGATCGGAGGACACAGCAACGAAGGACCAGGAGAACACAGTAACGCAGGATCAGGAGGACACAGGATGAAGACCAGGAGAACACAGGACCCAGTCACAGTATGCAGGAGCCAGGAACACAGGAGACCAGGGAAACAGGAAAGAAAAAGTAATGATCTGGCAAGGAGTGAGGGGAGAAACCAAACTAAATAGGTGCTAAACAAGGATCAGGTGAAGTGCTTAATGAAAAGAAAACAGGAACAGTGCCAAACAGAAACAGTGGTGAGTGTGAGTACTGCAAGAGGGCAAATCAACTAAGCAGTGTCGTGACAGTACCCCCCCTCCCCCCCTCAAGGAGCGACTCCTGGCGCTCCAAATCCCCACCCAACCAGTAGAGGAAAACAAGGAGGAGGTTCGGGAGGAATGAGAGGTGGAGAATCCCACGGGAGAAACCAACGAGGCAGAATAGAAACATACAAAACCAAGGACTGTAGAGTAAAATTTAACATGAGAAGGGCAGACACAGAAACAGAAATTAAAGGCACACTCGTTACCGGTGACTGATAAATGTGCCAACCCACTAGACCTGGGGCTATTGCTGGTAACTGGTGTACCACTCAGAAGTCCTGGGTCTGACTTGGTTTCTGGCTTGTAAGATCCTCTGAATAAAGACTGCAATGCAACTTCTGTAGAAGGGAGAACAGTCTCTGCATTATCTTGGGTAGGCACCACTGGAATCAATCGAGGAGAATCCCCTAGATTAACGAGTACAGGATCAGGAGCACTCTGCGAACCCTCCTCCTCAGACCGCAGAAATGCATCAAGGAACGGCTCCCCCAATATCTCGGAGCATGGGGCCAGCCGAATCAGGGACGACTCTCTCTCAAACTGATATAATTCTGTAACGGCTAGAGATACCTGGTTACGTAAATTGTCTTCTTCACTTGTGAGCTCAGTTTGAGGTAATTCTTTAATTGACGTAGAAGTACTCTTAACTGAAGGCAAGTCTTCTTTTAATACTTGCTGAGGTTTACGTGGAGTGACAGACATCATGGCAACTGATGAGTCATAGAAGGAGCCTCCTTCATCATGGGAACAAGTACCAGTTGTGTGAATGCTACCTTCTTGTTCAGTTTCACTCACATCCTTTGTAGTTTGGTTAAGCGGCTGATTAGAATGATCGACGCTTGGTTCGGGTACAAGTGTGGTAGTTAGGGTTTCCTCTTGCAGCAGAGAAATTGTTCTACCAGAGCATGTGACTTGAAGAACTGTATTAGGCTTACATAGGATTAGAGTCTTCTTCAAACTGTAGGTTCTGAACAAGCCCGGTCTCATTTAGATCCTTTACTTGGGCTTGATCCATCACGGGTTTGTCACGTTGCACCAACTCTGGCTCTTTGTCTTCCATTTGAAGATAACAGTCTTCTTTACTTGGTGACAACTCATTTGTCATAGTTACGGTTGTAACAAAGGTGCCAATCTTTGAACCCCCAGAGGTAGAAGGGTTACAATTGGAATCATCACAGCTTTCCACATCAAAGTCGTGAGCTGCCTTTGGCACAATAACCTCCTCCTCCACTGAAGCTTCCACCTTAGGTGTTTCAGCATTCTCAGACAGTGTTTTGAAAGAAGTAGGTCGTTTACCAAGTTTCCTACGTGGTGGCCTTTTGACATGAGGAACACCTTCAACGAGATTGGTTTCCAACTTCATTGGTCCAGCCTTGTCGTAACTTGCATTGCCCGGAGCAAATTTTATTGGTGACTCTTCCAGTTTCGAGTCTCCAGTGTTAGATGACTCAACCATGTCAATTTGATCTGAGTCAAATTCGTAGGATGACTTGGGAAGAGATGAAGAAATAGGAATCTCTGATTCTATAGAGTCGGTATTTGTGTAGACACTTACAGTATCAAATGCATTGTCCTTTGTGGGACAGACTCCCAGATCAAATCCAGTCTCCTGGTTAAGGTTACTGGTGGTCTCCTCAATTGGCACTGTGAGGGAGGAATTAGTAACTATGGTTGTTGCCTCCGGTGAGTCTCTTTCTGCTTCGTGGCTGGGCAGATTTTGCTTGAGACACTCTCTGACCAGACTTGTACCCTCCTGAACGGTGTCAAGAGCGTTCATCCTGGTAGTCAGGATTCTCAATCTGGGAATAGGCGAGTGGATCTTGCAGAAAAGAGACGGTGGTATAAGGGTAGTATGGGTCTCTGGTACCGAGACAACATTAGGAAACTGCGTACTGGTTCGACCTTCACATTCAGACTGCTCGTCCTCCAAAGCTGCTATGCAACGAGCACCCATTTCATCAAAGACCAGGTCCATGAGGGGATCGCCAGTGCTATATAACCCCTCAACATCTTCGTCTTCAGTTTGGGCTGGAAAGCATTTAGCTTTAAATTCACGAGGAACTTCAGTTTTGCAGTCGGGAGGATCAACAAGCCATTTGTCCAAGTCAGAGCCAGGAGGATTAGGGATGCTGTGTAAATCAGAAAAGGGTATATAAACATCATTATCAGGCATAAATACACTCATCCTTTCCTGTATCAGATCAATAAGAAAATGCATTTCAGGCAACAAGGCAATGTAATTATTGTACATTACTCTCAACTGTTTCTGCATAAATGATAAAGATTTGTTACGTGAGGTTTCTTTAAGAGACACACAAAGTTCATTCACCCTATTTATCACAGGGTGTTTTCTCAACCATTTTTCGCAATTGGGTAACTGAGAAAACAAAGGGTCACATATTTGTTTGTGATAACTTTGTAGTTCAGTGATAAGTCCACATAATACAGATTTCTGAACCTGGAAAGAAACATTTATAGTAGACAAGCATAAGGTAGAGGCCTTTTCTATCTGCCGCTGGATTTGTTTTAACTGATCACAACAAGTTTTGATGAGAGCATACTCTTGCTGTGAATCAGCGTTAATACCAACAATTTTATCCATTGCGATCCTGGACATTATTCTTTGCTGGTTCCAAATGGCCAGATCATTCTGTAACGACATGAAGGGGTGCTGCCCTGGAGCAGCACTGTCCCTTTAAATGTGGGAACCACTATAGCAAAGAAATAAATGCCAACAAAACAAAATATAAACATACACAGACAAGGCCACAAAATATATACACTGTAGATCAAAATAAGCACGAATCGTGCAGGCAACAAATACTGTAACAGTCCTTTGGTATTAGGGTAGGATTGTGCAGCTACCACGGGTATCAGGTAGGGCACAGATCCAAAGTCACAAGACTAATGAAGTGACAACAAGAACAAATAAATCAGCAAGGTTGCAGGGACAGGATCGCTGGTAGTAAATCAGAGACCACGGAACCAGAGCACTGGATCGGAGGACACAGCAACGAAGGACCAGGAGAACACAGTAACGCAGGATCAGGAGGACACAGGATGAAGACCAGGAGAACACAGGACCAAGTCACAGTATGCAGGAGCCAGGAACACAGGAGACCAGGGAAACAGGAAACAAAAGGTAATGATCTGGCAAGGAGTGAGGGGAGAAACCAAACTAAATAGTTGCTAAACAAGGATCAGGTGAAGTGCTTAATGAAAAGAAATCAAGAACAGTGCCAAACAGAAACAGTGGTGAGTGTGAGTACTGCACGAGGGCAAATCTACTAAGCAGTGTCGTGACACTGTGATTAGAGAAGAAGCTGTTGATGATCAACAGTGTCAAAGGCAGCAGAAAGATCAAGGAGAATTAGGATAGAGTAATGGCCGCGAGATGTAGCAGCAATTAAATCATTGGATACTTTTGGTCACAGCTGTTTCAACAGAGTGACAGACGCGGAATCCAGACTGAAGCGGGTCAAGCAGAGATTTGGATTTGAGGAAGTCTGTCAATCTCGCATGCACAACTCTCTCAAGGATCTTGGAGGCTAATGGCAGTAGCGATATAGGGCGGTAGTGGGATGGGGAGTTGGGGTCAAGGTTGGGCTTTTTCAGAATTGGTGTTGTGTTTGCATGCTTTAAGGGAAATGTGCCAGAGGAAAGGGAGAGATTGCAAATTTTAATGGGAGGAAGGGCAAGAGAGGGAGACCCGGTGAGGATGATATATGAGGGAATAGGATCAAGGGAACAGGTGGTGGGGCGGGAGGACCGGAGCAGAGCAGAAACATCTTCCGTTGTAGTACTGCAAGTACGAATGAGCATAGAACAGTGGGATAGGGTGATGTATTGGAAGGGGAAGGAGAGAGGTTAGAGATCTCTTCCCTGATTGTAGAGATCTTCTCAGTGAAGTGAGTTGCAAAGTTTGAGGCAGACAGGGTGGTAGGAGGGGGGAGCAACAGGGCGAAGGAGAGCATTACAAATGTGAAATAGGCATTTGGGTTGGCAGGACAGTGTGCTTATGAGGGTGTTGAAGTAATTTACTTTCGCAGAGGAAAGAGCCAGAGTGTAGGAGCGCAGCATAAAATTATAGTGGAGGAAGTCAGGTGCACAGTGAGACTCCAACAGCGTTCAGCAGTTCTGGAACATTTTTTGAGATATCGGGTCAGTTAGAGGTTGCAGAGTTAGGGCAGGTGAGATTTGAAATGGGTAAAAGGAGAGTTTGGAGTTTGGTGGAGAAATGCTGGAGATCAAGGCAGTTGAGGTTTCTGCGAGATTGGAGAGTTGAGGTTGATGAAATTTGGGTATGGGGTATGCCGATATCAAAGGTCAGCAGATGGTGGTCAGATAGAGATAGTACAGAGATTGGTGAAGATGAGGTCAAGAGTGTATCCTGCTGTATGAGTTGCTTAAGTAGACCACTGTGTGAGGCCAAAGGAGGAGGTTACAGAGAGCAGACAGGAGGCATCAGGGCAATTGAAGTTGTTGAAGTTCCCAATTTTGAGGGAAGGAGTGCTAGAGGAGAGAAAGTGGGGTAGCCAGGAAGAAAAGTGTTCAATGAATAACCTTGGATGACAGGAAACATTCAAAACACATTCTGAAAAGAGAATCAGGGACTGAGGAATCATTCAAAACAGACAGCCTCACATGAGAATCCGGGACTGAGGAAACATCCACTTTATAACAAAGGGTGTTAGGGCTTTGCAAATGCTCTCTGCCGGAACCCCAAACTCTGCAGCCCATGACTTTGATATGGATCTAGTGAAGTGTGCCCAGATTCCTTTAGGAATATGATCATCTTGTGCCTTGTAAACTCTGGAGATTGCCAAGCCTGTACAGGAACGAAAGGTAGAGACTAAAGTGGCTCCTCTTTTATGAGAACCCCAAGGAAACAGGAAGAGTTGATTTGATTTCCTCCGTGATGCTGTCCTTTCAATGTATACTGAGCGATATCTCTTCAAGTCTAGTTTATGGTACCTTTATATCTTCATATGAAGAAGAGTTGTGGAAGTAGACTGGAAGGACAATCCTTTAATGGTGAGACCACCTTAGGCAAATATTCCGGTCTATTGTGGTAGAAATTAGTGTAGGGTTCTTCAAACAATTAAAACCTTTATTCTCCTTAATCAAACTAGAGCGGAGTAGCATCTTTTGAGAGAATATCAGAAGTGAAAGTTGCTCCAAAGGCTTAAACTGTATTTCTGTCTAGTACATGGAGTACTAGAGGTAAATCGTAGGGAGCTGCCTTAAAGGAAGGCGAAGTTTAATCTCAGCTTTGAAGAAACAGACCTTCATTGGATGTTCTGCCCATTTCTTTCCTAAAAGTGCTGATATCGCAGAGCAATGTAAGAGTAAGAGTGCTGAGACGTTTGTAAAATCCAGCCTATACGATTTATACAAGGGCCTTGATCCGCAGTCTGGGCAAGTTACCAGCTTTTTCCTTCTCCTAGATGGAGATCTAGCGCCAGACCGGTCTTGAAGGCTAGGGATGGGCAAAATTCGACACTTCAGAAATTTCGTGACTTTGTCGATTCCCTAACCTCTACCCCTAAACCTAACCCTCACCACCACAACCACTTACACATCTTGGGTTAGGGGTAGGCTTAGATTCCTGTCATTATTCCCGTAATTTTCCCTCCCTCTCTTGTTTTGCCACTTTTCAGAAATCTGAAGCACTTCTGAAATTCGTCACTTTGGTTCGGCTCTTCCGAAATTCAGCACTTAGAAAATTCGTAAATTCGGAAGCGTCCAAATGTCCGAATTGCTGATATTTATCCGAATTTACCAATTCCTCAACAAGGCACCCACGAATTAGCATCAAATGGCTCTAAATCTTGAATGATTCAGACATTCAAGTATCGGAAGGAGCCTGCATTCGCATTGAAATCAACGTTTGCAGATCAAAAGATTTGATTAGTCTAATTTCATATTATACAAATATGTATCAGAGGAGTACCTAATCCCTGCAGCCCCTAGGGGTTCCCAACTACAAAGAGATTGAGCTATGTGTGCCTGGGGCTTCATGAAGAGGAAGCCTGTTAAGAAACATACAGGTATATATTAAACTGTCTGTCCTTGTGGCTAAGCGAACAGGAAAAAAAGTCTGTAGAACTGGGATTATGGAGCTTCCCTTTATACACTAGTCTTTATTTCTCCTGTCCTATGGGCCGAATGGAATGGAGATGCACAGAGGAGGTGAGGATTGGTCAAGCAAGACATTTGGGTGGGTATCAATAAAAAGAGGGAGGGATGCAGAAATAACAGAGAGCTTTATAGCTTGAGAATTGAACGGGGACCCACCGAAGGGCAGGGTAATTGAGCTGTTGTCTCTTCTCACCTCTCTTGCTACTTGTTTTTCTCTCCTTACGTTTAAAGAGAAATCCAGACGTGGACCCCTTGCTAACTGTGCCTATAGGGATATTGGCTATACCTCACTGATGATACCTTACAAGGTTGAAACACTCGTCTGGAGTTGCTGTATCTCTCGTGAAGAGGGAACTTGCTGGCATTTCAGATCTGGACTACCCGTACCGGTGGGACCAGTCTATGTTTCAGAAAAGTTATCTCTGTAATGGCACAAGATGAGCTAAAATCAGCTTGAGATATGATGTCAGAGCTTAATTCCATTTAAGCCTGTACCACCAGGAGGTTATTTACTTGGGAATTCAAAGCAAATTTAAAACTTACAAAAGCAAAAAGTAAAAATGAGGAAAGCGCTATCAATTGCAAATGTGCACACCCAGTGCTCCATACAAGTTTATTGAAGGACAGAAAGTACTTTCATACCCTGCTTGAGGCTGCAGAGTGAGATGTCAGCAGCACTATAGAAACTGTTTTTTGATTTTCTAATTTTTGGGTACTACAGTAACCCTTACCTTCTATCTATTGTGGCCACTATAGTAAATATAAAACTTTATAGCAAACCTAGCCAAGTAAGAGACATCTTTGTTTTCAGCTATGCCCGTTTAGGATGAAAGTCCCAAAACTCTCACTTTAATCCACTGCGTTTTGAACTGTAGTGAATTAAAATCTAAATGGCAAAATAATGGAGAAAATAGCTCTTTTTCCTTTTGGGGAGGACGGAGGGGGATATTTTTAAAGAAAGTCATTTGGTTCAAAGGAATTCTTACGATAAGAGAGCCCTCTTGTGGCTCTTATTGGCAATGGAGATGTAACAATGGTTGCTCTAAATAAAAGATGTTTTTCACAAAGCTGTCATGAAGCAGGATATCCAGGTAAGTATTGAAATATATGTATTGCATAATGTGTAAACACATATAAAACGAATAAAAACAAATAAGGTGTTAATGTATGCTGTGTACATACGATTTAGAAAAAAGCCGGTATTCGGTTTATGAATTCATGGAAAAAGCTTTTAGGCTTACCGCTACAGCTGTATAGTAGTAGAGATGGGACACCAGCAATACGCCTAAAAGCTAGCATCCAAGGCCTGAATAGACACCTTTGGGCATATATGGCTCCTTGCAATGTGAGTACGGTTCCTACTTATTATTTCTGTCATTGTCTCAGATTACACTGTTTGTGGTTTTGTGTGTCTGTAGATATCCTCCTTTGGATACTGCATTGTTATCAGCCCAAAAGAAGTTATTGATATACTGGAGTCTATCTGCCACTATATATATTTGTATACACGCAGAGTTGTATATATGGTGTATATTGGCTTCTTTTTTTAATGTAGAAAAGGTAGACTTTGTGAACTATTGCTTTATAATAGTAGAAGGTAAATACACAAAAGAAAATCAAAAGGGCAATACTGCAATTCGGGACACCATACAATGTGATTATAAAATGCCTGTCTCGTGGTTATTGCCTCTTTTTATATTATCAGTCGAGATCCACAAATTAGGATGATAGCTTTCAGCTGTGTCCTTGGGATGAAAAGAATCACATTTTGGAAGATCCCACAGATGATGGAGGCAAGCCGGCGGCAGCAAACATGGCAAGAAATGCTGTTACCTCAGCTACAGAAGTAAACTTGTGGAATGTCCCATTCGTGTGATGGTCAGCACTCTCTGAGCTGACCAATCGTAAGTCAGTCCAGAATTACGGAGTTGTTAAGTACCCAGCTTAATGGATTTTCTCCATTGTAAAATGGACCGTGTGAGCTCTAGACACATGCAATTCGTTTCGTTCCGAATGTAAATGTCTTAATTGCGAAAGTGCCGAACCGAATTGCCAAAGTGCTGAATTTCGGAAGTACCAAAGTGCTTTGGATTTCTGAAAAGTGGCAAAACAAGAGAGGGAGGGAAAATTACGTGAATGATGACAGGAATCTAGACCAATAAGCAAATTCCTGGCACTGGCAGCCCTATAGATGTGTAAGTGGTTGTGGTGGCCGTGCAGGCACGTAACCTTAACCCTAGATGTGTAAGTGGTTGTGGTGGTTTTTTTGCTCATGCACATCCCTAGTGAGTTCATTTAAAAAAAGGAGGGACTCGAAAGTAAACAGTGTTTTCCTCTGAAGGGCTGGCATCAAACGGCTCTTGTCCACCAAGGACTGGCAGCGAACCATTATATCCCTAGGAGCAGTGACGAATATGATGATTTATTTATACAATATGCGCCATCAAAGTTTTGGCCTGCTTGGGTGATAAAATGAAAGCAACCAGTCTCCTTACAAAAGTGTGGACGTTCCTCAGCCACCACCATGTTGAATATGCCTCATAATATAGAGAGTCCAAATGAAGGGCCATCCCTTGTTGCTGTGTGTGAAGTTTAGATTGCGATTACTGACACTTGGTCACCTCTTGTTGTAGCAGTGCATCCTCTTCAGCTGCTTGGACACTGTTGTAGCAGCTTGTACTTCTGTTTCAATCAGAGCAAAGTCAAATAAGGACTTAATTTTGGAAAGCAGCTTTGGTGGCAGGTGTGTGCCATTCTTGGTGACCCCATGAGTATATAGTGTAGACAGGAGGAGAGATACGAACCGTCTGCAGTGGGCGTGGAATGTTTAGGCCACAGTTGACATTGTAATAAAGTCCCAGTCTCTCAGGAACCTGCCATAGATTTTTGTGAGCACCAGACCATGGTCGATGTGTCAGACAAGCTATCAAGTTCTGTCAGTGTCAGGTACGTTGTGCAATAGTCCTCAAACTTCACAAGTGGAGCTTATACTGCACATGGCTTTACGCAGGAGGAGGCCTTCTTCTTGCGTTACCTCTGGACAGCTGATTGTTAGAAACGGGCCTCTGGAGACAGATTCTGTCAGGTGAGTAGCAGTATTAGTCAGCCAATTACCTGCTATTTGTCACAAAACTCGTTTACTGCACCATGACTGCTTTAGCTGGTGTCTGTCAAGCTCCGCTCCCTAATTGTGTTTTACCCCTTGTTAGTGGGGGTACAGCATGAAGGGTGATTAAAAGGGAATTAGACAATACTTGCTCCCTCCTAGTTATCAGAACTTATTCATGAATAATTATGATGCAAAAAAGGAAAATATTAAATATTAATAATGATAATATAATTAATCTAAATCAATAGTAAAATGTAATAAATTATTAGCTCCACTTGTAGCCTTTTCATGTTGGTTAAATTAGAATAGGACACTCCACTGTGGATTGTACCTGGTATATTTTTTGTGCATTTTATTGTGATTTCATTAAAATAAAACATGGGAAAACAATAATCTAAAAATACTTAGAAAGATACATTTCAAATTCCTGCAAAACGTATTGGGTCTATTTAGCATTAAAAATAAATAAAGTTCGAAGGGGAAAATATCCAACAGAAGTACCTGTAATCTAACCTGCGTGCTGTCAGGGTTTTTCACTAAGTGAGAATTGTTGCAATTTCCACATGAATTTATAATTTTATATCAAAATATCCCAACTGGAAGCATAACTGATTGGGATGATTTTGTTCCAAGTCTGTTAGTTTGACCTTAAATTTAAACTTTGAATTCTCTCTGAATCCCTGGCTGTTATCTGTTTATTAACTGGCCCTGTGTATCCCTCTTACTGGGGAGCCTGTAATAGTACTTTGATATCTAAGCAATGTAAGGGTTTGGTTTTGTTGTTTCCAATATATTTTTATATTCCAGCAGTCAGTGATGCAATGTGATATAGTCAGAGACCCACAGTCTGTTTTATTGTTTGTCCAAAGCTACACAGTAACATCGTTTACTTTTTTCCACATCCCTGTTGTGGCTGTTGAACTAAAAGAAGGAAAAAAAAGTATTTTGACTATTAACACTATTATGTATCAAAATGGAAACCAACCTGGCCTGACTCTGCCATGGTAATTGGACTAGCCCTGGTCCAACTAGCTTTTATTAATAATGGCTACATTAACTAAACATTCTGTCTAACTATCACTCTGTCTATCTTTCCATCTGCAGTGGAGCTCCCTGTACCCTGGCTGGAGGACAAGGACCGCTTCCTAGCTGGAGCAGGGAAAAACCTCAACGCTTCTCTCTCCCAGTCTCCGTGGATTGACTGAGGTCCTCCTGGAGCCTCTCAGTCCTCGAGCAGGATAGGGGACTAGCTCTATTCCCTCCCAGTGACTCGGCAACACAGTCCTGGGAGCTCTAGTCCTTACAAGTACTTTCCCTGCCGAATCCTCCACGAGCTGGAACAAGGTGCTGAGTAGTGATTAGCCCTTTCCCCTCCCATTAACTAGAGGACACATAGTTCTGAGAGTACAACTGATTTTATTGAGCCAACTCTGCCTTTTATGCACAGACCCCAACAAGGGGTCTCCATTGTATTCAACACAAGCCCCTCCCAGGTTTCTCTGGGCCTGGGAGATAACTGGGAGATAATTGCATTAAAGACCGGTAAGCTAATTATCTCCCAGGAACAGAGAACCAAACACAAAAATATAAAACCTAAAAATACCCCAAAACATCATAAAAATATATAACCCCACAAATACATTATTAGATAGCACTGATCTGAGCTCCCAAGTTCTCCAAATAGCGCTCAGATCCATGCAGTGTAGGGGAAATGCCACCGTGTCAAAGTTCTGACCGGCCGCACACATGGTCATAGGCCCAAAATAGTTGCAGGGCATTTGGTGCTTTTGCCAGTCAACTTTTGGGAGCTCCTGCGGCCACAATATGGGGTGCTCTGTCTGGCTCTCAGGTAGCATTTGTTCTCCTTAGTCTCAGGCACCTTCTCTTCATAAAGCGCTCTCTATGCAGGTTGCAAAGTGTTTCAAAACCGCGAACCAAGTTGTCCAGGAACCACGTGGTCACCTAATGCTGAAAAACGTTCCATAACATTCGCGGCTAAGTCCCGCTGAGGTGACCGGGAACCCACAAAGTCCTCATGATGAATTTAGTTCCATAACGGTCGCGGCTAAGTACTGCTGGGACCATTCATGCGAACGGCCGCTAGAGAGCCAGCATTCGGTTCTATTTGCATGAATGGAAAGTGCCGAACCAGGGGCACCCAGGGAAAGCTGCTAATGGCAGCTGGGCAGGGTAACTCCCAAACGGTGTCCCAGACCTGTATATATACAATAAAAGTGATACACACAAATTCAGCAATGTAAACAACAGGCTCTAACGCTTAAGTGAAGGAATCCCTTAACCTCCACAACATAAAACATGCAAAACAAACAAAGTATAAGCGGAGCTCTGTATTACCTGTATAAACAATGGTATATTGAAGATGAATATAATATTATTCAAAATAAGAATCTGTAAATAAATGATCACAGATCTAAGTGCAGACAATAGTCACATAATAATTGACATAAAAAAATTATAAAATCTTTTAGGTGGGTAACTCACAAAGGTGGAGCCAATAATACACCTGGCTCGAGTGGTAAGCGCCTGTGGATCTTCTAGGGGAGATCCACTACCCTCTTTCAGTTCCTCCTGATGTCCTCCTCCTTCAATTTTGGTAGGAATGGAAATGCAGACTCCACAGGACGGTATAATGAAAAATTTATTGGTAAAATTGTAAATTAAAACATCAAAAAACAAAATTGGATCAAAGTATTTGCAATGAGTCCAAAATGTCCCCAAAACGCGTTTCGCCAGTTAAACTGGCTTCCTCAGTTGGCATATTCCTCCTGTGACCTCTTTGTACTTTTATATAATTCTTTAATGATAAAATTGCCGGCATCTGCCGGACCGGAAGTTGGCTTTGTGGAACGCACGCCGTCCTGGTTGGAACGCACGTACACGCGTGCGTGCGTGCGTCGATCACATGATTGGGCCGTTTCGCTTCCTTCTTCCTCGTTGGAACGCACATGCGTTCCACAGTCTCAAATAATACAAATTAGCCGTTTTGCTTCTGCGCCTTTTTCGTGGAACGCACCATCTGCGTTCCATAATCTTTTCTATCATAACAAGAATCCTCAATACTTCAGTCCATACAGTCCCAAGAGAAATCAATAGTGATAAATTAATAACAAAGAGAAAAACTATATATTATATCATAACTATACATTATAGCATAAAAAAAGATTATAAAACATTCCAATTAGTGTGAAAAAAAGTAAC
This sequence comes from Pelobates cultripes, assembly GCA_933207985.1. Classification (NCBI taxonomy): domain Eukaryota; kingdom Metazoa; phylum Chordata; class Amphibia; order Anura; family Pelobatidae; genus Pelobates; species Pelobates cultripes. Next base: position 120,499,066 of record OW240923.1, on the reverse strand, counting down.
CACCATTACTTCTATATGTGCATAGTGATGATGGTGTGTTCTTAAAATACTTGTATAAAAAACTGGAAGGGTGAGAGGAACATGTATAGAAATTAAGACCTGGACCATAGTCAGTGGGGTGGGCAGGAGGCCAGCTTTTAGACTTTTCCAGGAGTCCGTGGCAAACGTACGTGGGAAGGAGCATTTGTCACACCATCTATCAATCTGTATGTCTGTCTGTCTATACGTCTGTCTGTCTATCTACATACCTCGATATTTTATATTATGTATGCATCAATGTTTGTTTTACACACTATAATTGAGGAAGTGATCTGCCACACAGGAAAGGGGGGCAATCATTGTGGTCCATTATGGGACCCGATTGGCCTTTTCTATGCAGGCCTCATTGCTCCCTCCAGGGAGTACTGGCTGCCCCCCTCCCCCGATGTTGGTCCTGGGATTAAATAATGTGCATGTATATAGTGCTAAGGAAACTTGGCCTTTCAGCAGCCTGTGCTTGGGTTACCATTAGAAGTGGAGCTGGCATGTCTTGTATTCATCCAATCACCAATTACAAAAGGAAGAAGACAGGTGAATAGCCAAATAAAACTTAACCTTGGTGAATAGCCAAATAAAACCTAAATATATATCTGAAACAATTCAATTCATTGATTAATACACCTGTCTTGATGTAAATATAGATGTAATGTAAAATTCTATAAAAGTATAAAATACAGTTTCTCAGTGACGTAAAACGATAAAGAAAATATCTTGTTAAAAAAATGCACCCTACTCCCTACACCCGTAATAGCATTTGATAAAGTTTTGCCACTAGATGGCCTCATGATACCATCAAACAGTGCATGCCAGCTGTTCCCTGTTATACTTGATGAAAGAGCTCAGCTAAAACCCTACTTATTTGCCCATTGCTTGCCCTACAAGTAGGATAGGGAGAGAAGGGTGCATGTGCAAGGATGGCGAGCTCGTCAGGAGGTTCACCCGCACCCATCCTGCAATCATACCCCCCTTGGTGGAAGGTATATCTTATATGATCTGACGTTTATTAGAATGGTCTGCTCACACTTCCTGTTCTGCAGTGTGACATAACAATGCCCATTGACAATAACAATTATGAAGTGTGTCATTCTTAACTTATTTCTGTGCAGCAGTTAGATATTAAAGTGACACTGTAGGCACCATAACTGATTCATATCATTGAAGTGGTTATAGTATCTGGAGTCACCTGGCACTGCCCTTCCATGTAGCATTAAACTGCTTTAAAGCTTAACAAGACTTTCCACCGACTCATCCGCTCTGTGCTGCTTGGGCTAATGAGAAAACAGGCTGAGCAGCAATGGGTGGCTGTGATTGGCTGAGAGTGTCAGCAGACTGTGTTCAGCCTATTATAGTGCCATTGCAGGTATTACGTTGTATGCTTATAAGGAAGCATGTAGTCTCTGCCTTAGCCCCACCTCTAGTGGGGGCGGGACTATGGGAAACCAAGGACCCTCATTCAGTATTAAACTGCTCTAAAATGGTTTAACATTGAATGAAGGGACAGTACCAGGGGAATCCAGGCACTATAACCACTTCAAATCCTACAGTGGCCTTTAAATTGTTTTCTTCTCCTGTCACTGAATTGTGACTACTATCCTGGAGTGTGACTCCCTGTCTTTATCCTATTAGAACTATGACAAGCAAGTCACAGGGGAAAAGAAAAACTCTGTTTCTATATTTCACCAGCATCTTTTATATCAGTCAGGGGAGAAAGATAGAATTAATAATGGCAGATATAAAAGTAAAAATCGACATTTAAATAAAGCTAGGCCTACTCACTGTGTTAAATCATGATATTATGACCCCAGTTTTCACCTGAAATGTGTGTTTTGACGTAGAATTCTGTATCATAAATTATTACAATAGTATTGTCAGGGCTTAGTAGATATTCCCCACTGGATATATTTTACAGGACTGTCGAAAACTGCATCACAGTGTAGCCCTGTATAGCAATTTCTAGATACCAAACAAAAGGGAATCACCACCAAGGAGACAAATAGCAGTGTTTTTATATTTGCAATTTTATTTTATTTTTATTTTTTTTTCAATTCTTTATTTAGGTCGTGCATGAGCATAAGTCAAGTGTGCATAACCACAATGGTTGTCGTACACAGATCATATAACAAAGGATTATAAATATGTGGTGTTATAAGCTAGGCACATTTTTTGTTTTATGTAGAGAAGACTAAAAGATACATTCCAGTCTAGGCAAGCATTTTCATATATTTGTCATAAAAGTGACCTGCTAGAAGGCTCGTAGGGAACGTTTGAGGCTATATTCTGTGCAAGATTGCGCTAATTTACAGAAGTGTACATATGCAAATTTTGTAATTGCTTTTACTGTTCCCTGGTGAACTAAAGATATAATAAAATAAAATAACGAGGTACCATGGCCCTACTGGGGATAAACACACAATTTATTGTTTCATCCTGGTTGGTATAGCTATCGTGAGGAGCGTTACTAGTGTTTATTCGCCGTTGAAATGCTGCCAGGATTTTTCATGTGGGGCATGTTATGCCTAAATCTAGTAGCAATTACGCCCTGCTATGGCAGATTTGTGGTCTATAGGTATGCTAAGGCTAGGGTTGGGCGGGGGGGGAGCAAAGTGGTCGATAGACCTTCCTATAAAAGGAGTGTGGCCAACAAGCAATTAACTTTAGCAGCCTAATAACTTAACCGTGGCTGTAAAACATGTAAATATATGTAACAATTGAACAATTAAGTCCAGCATATCACGGTTCAGTGTCCAACATATTTCAGGTAGTCACATTCCCGATAATGTCAGCCGTGGGACCGCGAGGGACGAAGGGTGTCACACTTTCGGGGTTCCACCTGTGTGTCGGTTTGGTTGTACCTTGCGTCCTGAGGGAGTCCCAGTGTGGGGAGTAGCGCTGTAGCTTCACGGAGGTCTCGCACTTCGTATGTTGTATCTTCATGTAGGAACATCAATTTGTGGGTCTGGTGCCATTTATATTTTAGTCCACGTTTCTGCAGAAGTGTCGTGAGTGGTCTGAGCGACCTTCTCCATGCCAAGGTGCCCCCTGTGTGGTCCGCGTAAAAAGATTGTTCCATTGTTTTGAATTTGTAGGGGAGTAGTTTCTGGCCGCTGCCAGGACAGCAGTTTTGGCGGAATGTTGCTGGAACCGGACGATCAGGTCCCGTGGCGCTGTCGCTGGAGCCGAGGCCGGCTTTGGTGCCCGGAAGAAACCATCCACGGTGAGTGCTTTTGCCTGCCGTGGTGATAGTAGGGCCGCTAGTAGGCGCCTCAGGAGGTGCGGTAGTTCGGCCTGTGGGGTATTCTCCGGGGTGCACCGTACCTTAATGTTATTAGCCCGGCGTGCATCCTCAAACGGCGTTCATGTTCGACGTTCAATTTCTTCAAACCTTGAACCTCTTGTTGTAGTGAGGCAAGTTGGTCTGAGCAGACGTTGAAGGCAGTCTCTAATGCTCCCATGCGGCCTGTCAGGCCGTGTATGTCGTTGCGGAGTGAGGCAACGTCTGCATGGATGTTCTCTTGGAGGTCCGTGAGGAGCGCCTTCAGTACCTCCGTAGTTACCGGTGAGGCATCCGTCTTTTGGACGGCTGGGGTAGGTCTCTGCATGGGTGTTAAGTCCGCTGTATCGTCCCCTGAGGAGAAATCGTCTGATAAGTCGGAATAGTTTTCCGGGTAGGCGGCCATCTTGGGCCTAGCGGTCTCGCGTGTCTGTTGCAGAAGATCCGCAATGTTAGGTCCCTGCCTCGGTTTTTCGGGTCTTATTTTCTTGGTCTTGCGCCCCATCTTGTTGTATTATCACCCTTGGACCTTGAGAGGAGCCCAAAGCGGGTGCAATTGTGTGCAAAAGATGATTTTGGGGCCGAAAATGCCGGAGCTCTTTTGTCATGCGACTGTTCAGCTCGGCTGCTTGGCTCCGCCCTATATTTGCAATTTAACTGTCCAGTGCAGTAAAGTACGCTCCTGTATCTAATCAATGGATACAATGTAACCAACTTGAATATTACAGCAAAACAAGAGCACTGTGTAGCACTGTTAGTTTATTGAACCCCCTTCGTCCATATAGGAATTCTCACATTGGACCACCGATAAGGCACAATGTACAGTTCAGGATAGGATTAGCACTCTGCCCGCGTCGGGATGCGAGACGCTCTGTGTACCTGAGCCGGGATGAATTACTTGCACCTCTGAAGGACACCAAAGTCGTGTACCGCTATAGCTGCTCAGTGCGCATGGAGCTTTAACCTGAATACCGCACAGCACTTTGCAACGCGTTTCGCCCGTGTACACCGGGCTTTTATAGAGTTTATTAAATTGTATCTTGTGTTTTATTTACAGAGTACTAATCCCAGTAAGACTGATTAAACTAATAAGAGCATGATGGAAAGACGGGTAGCACACAATGGGTACCAAGTTAAACCATGTCCTATTATTTAATTAGTAAGGTTATATGTTCATATAAGGAGTCATTTTACACTTTTGCCCTTTTTTTGTGCAGACTGTTCCTGGAGATCATGAATAGGCAATTCTGATTTTGTTTTGTTTTCTTTGTTTAAGAATTTATTTAAGGGACAAAGCAGTTGTACAAAGTAAATGTGTTTTCCAGTGCACCCCTCACCCCATGTATTCATTTTTGAGTATATTAAGTCACAGCAAAGCATAGTCCAACTGAGAAGAAACAAACATACTGGAGGAAGGAGTGTAGAATCGAGGGAATCAGGGAAACCTACTGTGACTCACCCACTGATAACAACACAGCAGAGAAAACCTAATCAATTGGAGGTGCAGTCTAAGCATCCCAGATCTTGTGACGGAAAGGTATTCTGCACGGTTTCTGTCAATCTATCCTTTAAATAGGTTAACTTCTATCTTGGGAACTACGCTGCGGATGGAAAGGGTTGTATCACTGAGTCAGCCTGCTGCCCATTCCATACTGACTGCCAATGTTATTTTATTGAATTGCTTTGTGTTTTGAAACTCTTGAGCTGCCGAAAAAGTAAAAAGAACTGTGGGTGCATTTTAAACAATCTCTGAAAGATGGCCGCCTTGCCGTCCCTCAAATCTCTCCAATAGGAGCCATTCACTAAACTGGCTTCAGAAAGGTACGTTTCTTTCTAAGCCAGTTTAGTTAATGGGGAGTACTGATTGGCTGAGAGTGTCAGCTGACCGCTCTCAGCCAATCAGCGGTGCCCTGGCACGCTATCTGAATCAGAAAATTCAGAATCCGGATGCTGCTTGGTGGGGAATGGACATCGCCGCTAGAGGCAACTTAGGCATTAAACATTTCCAGAACGGTTTCACCTCGAGAGATAAGAGTGCCTCCAGGGGCCTCCTGGCACCATAACAACTTTTAGGTGATGCTGTTTTGGTGACTAAAGTATCCCTTTAAGGACAATAACGCTGATTTGAGAGAATTTCTCCAACTGAAATATTTTTCCTACTAAGGTATTTGGCATGCGTTGAGCATAAATTACATAATGGCTATTGTAGCGGAGCTGCAATATTAAATCCCAATATCTCCGCTGGTACAGAAAGTAATCCAAGTAAAGCGCTGAAAATGAAGGCAATATCCCAAATCCACCAGTAACCGGACGAAACAACGTTCTGGGAGTCAACTGACTATTTTATTCACAAGCTCCAGTATTTGTGATTCCCCATGCAAGGGGTTTCCTAAGTCACTTTACAGGGTTTGTACAGTAGAGGACTACATGGGGAACTGAACATGCAGGACATTTCTCCCACCATGCACTGCTGTACGAGAGGAATACTCCCCCCAAGAATATTTTGTTAAGATAATTATCCCTCTGTACAGCAGAACCGACTTTTCACACAAAAATATGTAACATACTTTATTATACCATTATACTGAATGACCGTTCGGCAGATAGCTGGGGTCTGAGTGCACACTTTGGGAAAGTACCGCTCAGATCCCAGCATAAATAACCGAACGCCACACGAAATACATTTCACCACCAACTCTTTAGAAAGTCCCGAATACATAGGTTAAAAGAAAGTACCAAAAGACCGGCGCTCCCGAATGGCCTGGAAGTCCAGCGGCGTTCGCGCTGTCGAGTAGCCGATTTTAGTTCCAGGAACTCGACCACCAAACACCGCTGGGCTAAAAGGAAATCAAAGATGGCCACCGCCGCGTGGTCGGTAGCTGAACGACTGCCACCCGTGAAATCAATTAGCAGCCGATTGATACAATGTTGCACCCGGGTAATGGGAGCCACACGACCCCCTGTGTGTGGGCTCCCATTCGGTACTTTGCTCGTTTCACGAACAATATGGAAAGTCACTGTTCATGAAACTATCATATGAATGCTAGCGGCTTTCGGCTGTTAGCATACGAATACTCTTTGTTACAGGTATAGACGAATACATAAACTAACAGAGCAGAACCAGCTTTTCTAGGACAACCTGTAGACATAGAATAACATAATCTGAAGTGGCTAAATTTGCCACAACTATTTCTTTTTTTTTTTTTTTTTAAATCTCAAACAAGGCAAAAGGTTTAAGTGAGTATTGATGTTTTAAAGCAAATCACTGCGCACTTACCTAACCAAGGACTTATCTACAGTAAAATCCAATTATGGCAAGTTTTGTTGGTCATTAATGTCACTCATGTAATGACTAGCAGAGGGTATTTCTGCATATCTCATTTACAAGCTTATTCTTTGCACAGGCATTGTATTAAACAAGAGCCTGGCCCGCCTCATACTTAATATCATATTGCTGGTTAATAATTAATAATGGGGATATTTACCAGAGCAGTTGCCTAGGCGATAAGAGATAACGAACAAAAGTCGAGTGTCTGGGAGTTTTCCATAAAGGAAATATTACACCTCTCCCCCCACCACATCCCTCTCTGCTCTAATAGAAAGAGGGGAACTGTTTCTCCTGGATAATCGGATACGTCAACATTTCAAATGATTTAACTATGTTTTTGTGATGATTTTAGATTTGAACAAAAACCTTTTTAAGATCGTCGGTTCTGTGTTTTTATAGTTTCAATTATTTTCACTTTAAATAATTGTCGCCTTATATTTTCTTATATATTAATATTTTCATCAAGTTTAGAAAGGAAATACATTTTTTGTTAGATGAAGTATGTTTAAAAATATATATATAAAAAAAATGGAAAAACCTCAATTCTAGCTTTAGTATATGACACGGTCTTTCTATCATATATACTGATCAGCCACAACATTAAACCACTGTCAGGTGAATAACATTGATTATATCGGTACTATGTCACCTGTCGAGGGGTGGGATAAATTAGGCAGCAAGTAAACAGTCTGTTCTAGAATTTCATGTATTTGAAGCAGAAACAATTGGAAAGTGAAAAGTTCGCAGTATTTTGAAAACAATTCTTGTGGGGTGTTCCGGCTATGCAGGGGTTAGTACCTACCAAAAGTGGTGCAAGAAAGGACAACCGGTAAACCGGCGTCGGGGTCTTGAGTGCTAAAGGCTCATTAATGCATGTGGGGAGCGAAGGCTAGCCCGTCTGATCAAACAGAAGAACTGCTGTAGCATAATTTGTTTTAAATGTAATGCTGGCCTTGAATGAAAGAACACACAATGCATTGCAGTTTGCTGCCATGGGGCAGCATAGCCGCAGACCAGTCAGAGTGCCCATGATGGCACTTGTCCACCTCTGAAATTCAATGGGGACCTCCACTTCCGAACTGGACAGTGGAGCAATGGAAGAAGGTTACCTGGTCTGATGAATCACGTTTTCTTTTAGATCAGATGGATGGCCGGGTGTGTGCACACTGTTTCCCCAGAGAAGAGATGGCAGCAGGATGCACTATGGAAAGAAGGCAGGCCGGCAGAGGCAGTGTTATACTCTGGGCAATGTTCTGTTGGAAAATCTTGTGGATGTTACTTTGAAATGTAACAGATTATTGCAGACCAAGTACACCCCTTCATGGCAATGGTGTTCCCTGAAGGCAGTGGATAATGCACCCTGCCACACTGCAAACATTGTATAGGGATGGTTTGAGGAGCACGACCAAGAGTTCAAGGCGTTGCCTTGACCTCTAAATTCCCCAGATCTCAATCCGATTAAACATTTGTCCTGAAACAATGAATCCGATCCATGGAGGCCCCAATTTGCAACTTACAGGATCTAAAGGATATGCTGCTAATGTCTGGGGTGCCAGATATAACATGATACGTTTAGAGGTTTTGTTGAGTCCAAGCTTCAACGCATCAGAGCTGTTTTGGCAGCACAAGGGAAACCTACATGATATTAGGCAGGTGGTTTTAATGCTAAGGTGGATCGGTATATTTCTTTTAAAACTGACTAGTAGTATATGACGTAAAATTTTGATGTTTGACAATCATTTAATATGAAAAATGTAAAAGGAGACAAAATAAAAACTGAAATCACATTTCACACAAAAGTCAGGTTATTTAAAGGGACAGTTGGTTTTGTAGTGTTGTTTAATGGAATCTTGCTCAGAAATATGCCTTGATAGTTTCCCTCGTTATATATTGCAGATATAGAATGTTTCATAATGTAGCATAATCTTGTTCTGTGATTCCTTGGATACACCTAGTTTGGTTAGTTTTATGTTACCCCACAAAAATTATTGGGAATATTAGGGTGGGGAGTTAAAGACCTTGTTAAATCAATAATGTATGTTAAAACATATTCATTATTTTCCAGGTAAGTTAATGTTAAAAATAAATAAATAAATAAAGAAGCAATGATAGCTACGCTAGACACACGCTCATCAGTTGTGCTGCCATATGCTACATCAAAAGGGCACTCAAAGCAACGTGTTACAGCACATTGTACTGGCAATGGGGCAAAGCCACAACTTATCGTCAATATCCAAGGCTGGATAGATAATCCCAAGAGAAATGTGGGGTGTTGAGTTGTAATGATAGGATGAGTGTCTCTTTAATGTATAATGGATTAACCCATAGGTAAACATAGCAGTTTCTCTGAAACTGCTGCTTACAGTAGAAAGGGTTAATCCTAGAGGGACCTGGCACCCAGACCACTTCTTTCCCTTTAAAGGGAAACTATAGTCACCAAAACAACTTCGGCTTAATGAAGCATGTTTGGTGTATAGACCATGTCTCTGACGTTTCAATGCCATTCTCTGCCATTTAGGAGTTAAATCACTTGTGTTTCTAGTTATGTAGGCCTAGTCACACCTCCCCTGGCTGTGACTGACACAGCCTGCATGGAAACAAAATGGCTTCATTTTCAATAAGATGTAACTTTCTTTGAAAGTTTTTATCTTCTGCTCTGTTTGTTAGTTAGACTTTAATTGCATACAGGAGGCTTCTGCAAAGTCTAACAAGATGTTAACAACGCAGAAGATAAGAAATGCTTAATTATACAGAATTTGCAATAAAGAAAGTATAAACATTAGATGACTCTTTTCAAGAAGTGTTCAGGAAGGTTGTGTAAGTCACATGCAGGGAGGTGTGGTTAGGGCTGCATAAACAAAGTGATTTAACTCCTAAATAGCAGAGAATTAGGCAGTGAGACAACAGAGGCATGATCTATACACCAAAACTACTTCATTGAGCTGGAGTTGTTTTGGTGACTATAGTGTTCCTTTAACAACTGAAATATATAAAGGATCAGTGCTTCAATAACAAATTGCAAGGCCCCTTAAAAAATCATTTTGCACATACACACATATTATACATTGTTGGTTGCTGGGTGATTGATTTGAGTTAAGGCAGGCTGCATGTATCCAGAGGTCACATTGAAGAAAATTAGCTTTTATGTTTGGCTAGTGGCATAAGACTTAAAAATGTGATGTGTCACATTCATCATTTAATATGAAGGATATCGAAAGTGGAGTGAGTTTATTTTTAAAAGGACAGTTGATTTTGTAGTGTTTGATGGGACCACGGAGATCGTCCAATATGCCATGATAGTTTGCCTCGTTAAATGATGTAACCTAGCCTTGTTCTGTAATACCTTTGATACACCTGGTTTTATTGGTTTGATAATGGTAACTGCCATAAATCATTGGGAATATTAGGGTGGGGAGTTTCAGACCTTGTTAAATCAATAATGTATTTTAAAACCTGTTAATTATTTTCTAGGTATGTTAATGTTGTAAGAATATATAGATATAGATGCAGGCACAAGACACAAGTTCTGCAGTGGTGTTCACCTACTAGGGCCGGACTGAGAACGAAAAATAGCCCTGGCTAATATTTCTGTACCACCCCAATTATGGGTTGCGTCAGCATAGTGTGCAGATATAGAGGCAGAAAGAATAAATCCTAAACCAACAGCAAGAGCATTTGCATATAGACAATGTTTCAGTCAAACTACCTTAACATAGTAAGGAACGTTTGGTAATGGGAATGAAATGGTGAATGTATACAGTTGCACAGCTGTAAAAAATGACGTTATCTTGTTTATTTTGTAGTGCTATGCGTGTGTTCTCTACTTCGGCTGAGATTATCAAACTTGATAACCTCAACCAATCTAATTACATAGTTACATAGCTGAAAAGAGACTTGTGTCCATCAAGTTCAGCCTTCCTCACATTGTTGTTGCTGTTGATCCAAAAGAAGGCAAAAAACCCAGTCTGAAGCGCTTCCAATTTTGCCATAGTGAAGCATTGGGAGGCTATTGCGCATGTGTGGCAAAAAGTTGCGCAACCAATCAGCATCTCCTCATAAAGATTCATTGACTCAATGCATCTCTATGGGAGCGGTCAGCGCCTCCATGCAGAGCGTGGATACATTAAACGTAGGGGCTGCACTGAGTGACTGCCGCTAGAGGTGTTCCTAGGTAGCAATATAAGCACTATCTTTTCTCTGAAAAGGCAGCATTTCCAGTGCTCAGCCAACAAGAACAGGCTATAGACGTCAGAACCACTACATTAAACTGTTGTGGCTGTGGTGTCTATAATGTCCATTTAATAAGACGTCTTTCTCTGACCTGTCAATCAACTCTTTGTCATAGACTCCTATGCTGAAGAACTGAGTTACAGGGAAAGCAGGAGACAGAGGCAGACATGCATTACCCCCGACCCGACTTCACCTGCATCTTCACCTGTGTTTCTCTTCACCCCACTTTATAATTTATTGCCCCCTTTGGTGTTTCTTATCCCCTCAATTATCTTACCTCTCTCTTTCTCCCAGACCCTTTGTGTGTTTTCCCTTCTCCAGACCCTTTGAATGTCTTTTCCCACCAGTCCTTTGTGTGTGTCCTTCTCCACCAAGTCCCTTGTGTGTGTTTCTTAGCCCCAGCTACTTTATCTCTTTCTCCCATTTCCCAGCCCCTCTGTGTGTCTATTTTCCCTCCAAAGACCCTTTGTGTGTCTCCCCCACCTCTATGTTTGTCTTGTCTCATTTCCCTCCTAAGCCCCTCAGTGTTTCTCATCTGCCCCTCAGCCTATCCATGTGCTTCATTCTCCCCACCCCCTTAACGTGTCTCATTTCTCTCCTCAACCCGTCCATGTGTCTCATTCCCCCAGCCCCTTAATATGTGTCCCGTCCTCAGCCCCTCCATGTGTCCCGTCATGTAGCCTCTCCATGTGTTTCATACCCCACTCCAGCCCCTCTTTATCTAATTTCCCCTGTCAGCCCCTCCATATGTCTCATTCCATCCCCCAGTCCCTCCATGTGTCTCATAACCCCCAGCCCTTCCATGTATCTCATTTTCTTCCCAGTCCCTCCATGTGTCTCATTTTCATTACCCCCATCAGCCCCTCCAATTGTCTCATTTGCCCCCTAGCCCCTCAATGAGTCTCATTCCACCCCTCAGTCCCTCAAAGTGTCTCATCTCGATGTCTCATTCCAACCCCAGTCCTTCGATGTTTCTCATTACCCCACAGACCCTCCATGTGTCTCACTTCCCCTCCTGATGCCCCCCATGTGCCTCATTCCCACAAGTCCATCCATGTGTCACTCTCCCCTGTCAATCAACTCTTTGTCATAGACTCCTATGCCCACTGCTAGGCCACTAAAGAGCACTTCCTGGTTCATAGCACAGGTTTTCTGTGCTACAGCGTCGCTGGATGTCCTCACGCTGTGTGAGAACCTCCAGCGTCGCTAAAATCCCTATAGGAAAGAATTGAAAGCATGTGCATTTGGTCTCCCCCGCTAGCGACCGCACATGCGCAGTCAGTCTCCCCCGCCGACATCAGCCGTGGGCGGACCCTAAACCACTGCCGAGGGACATTGGCGGTGGTCTCAGGTAAGTTACTGAAGGAGTTTTCACCCCTTCAGCAACATGGGAAGGGGGTGGGAGGGAGAGGGGACCTGCAGTGTCAGGAAACCTATTTGTTTTCCTGGCACTGGAGTGTCCCTTTAACTTGGTTATATATGTTAAATGTCATCCATGGTTTCTTTAGCGATACTCTATTTGTAGACGAGCTTTGTTATGCAATGTGATGATTACAAAGTGATCTTTTTCAGGTGCGCTGGGAGTGCCTACTGATAGGAATCCCATTGTATAGTGCCATTTGTTGATTTTTAGGCGGTTGGGTAGGTCAGCATGGTCTCTAAAACAGACATCTTTCATTCCTGGGTAATGATGTCAGAACTCTGTGCTCAGAGCAGAGGGCAGTGACCACGCTGTGAATGACCAGAAGTAAGAGTCAACACGAGGTTGCGATTGCATGAAGCCAAATTGGGGAAATGGACTGAGATGGCTATTGACAGAAAGTTACTGATTATGAGGAAGGGATGGAAAATACCTAACTATGTGCGAGTCACAGGGCACTAAGTGACTGTGACCTGCTGAAAAAAATAACAAAGAAAAACAGTATACTCATTAACTAGAATAAAATGAATGAGCAATGAAAAAAGGTGGAATCAAATGGATTTCAATATTGATCGGACTCTGGGCAAGCATTTGCTCGGGCTCTCTTAGTATGTATAGCTTGGGGGAAAGTCGAGACGGGGGATATGATAGAAACATTTAAATACATGAAGGGAATCAACACAGTAAAAGAGGAGACTATATTTAAAAGAAGAAAAGGAAGACCTAGGGGAAAAGAAGAAAAACTACCTCAACAATAGGACATAGTCTTAAATTAGCGGGGCAAAGGTTTAAAAATAATATCAGGAAGTATTACTTTACTGAGAGGGTAGTGGATGCATGGAATAGCCTTCCAGCTGAAGTGGTAGAGGTTAACACAGTAAAGGAGTTTAAGCATGCGTGGGATAGGCATAAGGCTATCCTAACTATAAGATAAGACTAGGGACTAATGAAAGTATTTCGAAAATTTGGCAGACTAGATGGGCCGAATGGTTCTTATCTGCCGTCACATTCTATGTTTCTCCCTGATGCCCCACACTTCATGATATGCAATCAAGCCCTCCACCCCAAAGAATTGACCGAACTAAAGCACAAAGAGCCCTGGTGGAATAAATTTAAAAAATTTTGGGCCCTACATCAAAAGGGTAAATCCCTATCTGTCGTGCAACTCTAACAATGTTTTGACACAGCTGAGGCTCTACCATTTCCCCATCCTTGCAGGGTTGTATGTAGCAATGAGCAGTGTTTGTGTGTTTGAATGTAAGCATGTTTTTGTATAGAGTATGTTTGTGTGAATGTAGGGGAGTGTTTGTATATACTGTTGGCGTTTGAATGCAAGCATGCATTTATGTGTAGTGTTGGTTTTTGAATGCAGTGTTTATATATGATTTTGGTGTTTAACACAAAGGTGTGTTTGTATGTAGTGTTGACGTTCCAATGCAGGAGTGTGTTTGTACGTAGTTTTGGCATTTGAATGCTGAGATGTATGCACATATGCACACTGATACACGCACACATTGAAATACATGCAGATACACAGATATAAACACTGACAAACATGCAGATATTCAGAAACACACGTACTGACAGACAGACACATACACTGACAGACATACTGACACACACAGACACATACACTCACAGGCATACTGACACAGATATGCTGAAATACACAGAGACACATACACTGGCAAACTTACTGACACACAGAGACGGACATACTGACACACATGCAAAATTTACATTTGTGAACCCACCCTCCAGTTTCTTACCGCCTGGAGTAGAGTGGCTTCCCTGGGGTCCAGTGTGGTGCCTGAGGCTATTGGATCTAGTTCTCCAGCCCCTTCCTCACTGCCTCCTCCTCCCTCCCACGCAGCACCATGTTCTCTGTAGGAGGAAGTTACTCGTGGCTGTCACTTCCTCCCAAGCTGCTAAAAAGCAAGGGTGGCTGGTCACGTTGTTAAAGGACCACAGCACCCGCCTAGGCCACCCGATGGACCTCCTTAGTTTGCGGGCCCCCGTCTGCACTGGAGGGCCCATAGGGGATAAAAATAAATTATTAAGGGCAGTGGGGTCCACGGGACAGCTGCCTTGGGACCCCCAGGGTAACTAGGCCTAGGGCACCTACCCCGTTTGTCCCTCATGAAAGACGGTCCTGGTCTCATGGAGTTTAGAAAGGATAAAGCATTGATGGGGATTAATAATTAGCAGGGTTATTTACTGTTTTTTTAATTTAAAATGAATTTCAAATGGCCAGAATAATAGCCAAACTGAAAAGACAGCCCAATAGGCTCTCGTTAATAATCGCATAGGTCAATAGCTGCCGCTATCACTATTAACAATAACTTGAAGCTTGTAGCGGCTACAAATTACTAGCAGGTTCTCAAACTTGTTGTCCAATTTTTGTTGCCAATGGCTGCCACAACAGATACCGACTTCTCATAAATTAGCAGCTTGTTGGTAAAGCAGAAACACATCGGAGCCTGCGTACTTTACCCGGTCTGACCCTGTGGGGAACGGGCAAGTTGCAACTAACCGGTTAAACTTGGCGACAGGGTTGGAAGAACACTTTTTGTTTTAGTAAGATGTATAGGGATGTAGCTTTCATTAACTTATTCACATCTGGCCATAGTCTGCTGATTTGTAGGTTGGTGAGTAGTGACAGCTAGAAACCAGTCCCCAAGTAGTGGTTAGTGGCTGTCTTACAAAATAATGGAAGCCGCTAATCACTACTCAGCAACCAGCTTTCAGCAGCAGCCAGTCACCCCCTGTAGCCACAAGCACTGTAATCAGTAGCAGCTTGTCAATGAAAAGTACCTTGGAGAAACTGCATTGTAGAAGGTAGTTTTGCTATATCCTATCTGACAGGAAGCAGTTTAGTGCGCTCACTGAGCACTTCCTGACAGACCGTGTAGGTGAAACAGAAGCTCCTCTACCATGGTCCATAGCTTGGCCACACTTCATGGAGTGAATTGGAAGAGGGGAGCACTGTGCAGTGTGCTCCACCACTTGCCGGTCATCTGGAGACTGCGCTCCCCGGGCTGGTACGCCCAAGATGGCTGCCTAATTCGCCTAGTGGTCTCGCCAGCCCTGCTCCCATTCATTGGATAGGGCAATCTGGTAAATACAGAAATAAAGTTAAAAACAAGCCATGCTCGACATGTTTCACTCCACCTGCCACTTTCACAGCAATCACTGACTTGGCATCTAGAGAAATGTAGTCTGTAAGAGACTACAGAGAAAAGGCAGTGTTTACATTACTGCCTAGTAACCTTTAATGAGCATTACTCACAATGTGCAGCACTGACGTTCAGCCCATAGAGACACAATTAATCTCTATGAAAATATGTGTTTTGCTGTGCAATCACCTTCCTATAGGAAAGCATTGGATTGGCTGAGTTCATCAACTTTGATGATCTCAGTCAAGGAGGTGGGGAGGGACCAGCTTTGGAGACCTGCGACGCGCTTGGAAAAGTTGAGTAAACTCACCTTTTACCTTTCTAACCAGGGGGCCGGCAACATATGTTTGTATTCCTGACACTATAGTGTTCCTTTGCGTTATCTGTGATAGTGACTAAGGGCATTAGTTGCTAAATCAAGCCACACACTGTAATTAAAGGACCACTATAGTGCCAGGAAAACATACTCGTTTTCCTGGCACTATAGTGCCCACCCTCAGGGTCCCCCTCCCGCCGGGCTGGATGGAGAGGAAGGGGATAAACTCTTTTTCCAGGGCCGGGTAGGTAGCTCTCCTCTCCTCCTCTTCGGCTGAATGCGCGGCAGGAGGTGCGCGCGCATTCAGCCAGTCCATAGGAACGCATTCTCAATGCTTTCCTATGGACGCTGGCGTCTTCTCACTGTGATTTTCACAGCGAGAAGCACGCAAGCGCCTCTAGCGGCTGTCAAGAGACAGCCACTGGAGGCTGGATTAACCCTAACATAAACATAGCAGTTTCTCTGAAACTGCTATGTTTATAAAAAAAAGGGTTAACCCTAGCTGGACCTGGCACCCAGACCACTTCATTAAGCTGAAGTGGTCTGGGTGGGTGCCTATAGTGGTCCTTTAAGGGAATGTATTGAAAGTTTAATTAACGGCTTATATGTGTGGCGGAACCAACCTCGCCACTGCGCACTGGAGAAGCCTGGTTGCTCGCCTGCTCCCTTTAGATTATGGCTCTGCAGTTCAGAGCTTTTATTCTCCCTGCTGAAAGGTTTATTCGTGCCTTTCTGCCAGGGTGTTCGGTATATTCCATCTACCGAACAAACTACCGAACGATGGACCACCTGGGAGCTGGAGTGTGCCGTCAATTGACCGCCCAGAAGCTGCTGTTAACCGCAGCTTAATTGATGAACGCTGGGTGGCCTTTGTTCGTCTGCTTAACACGTGGCAGCGGCCAGTTTACCTCCTGAACGGCCAGCGGTGTTCAGCGCCCAAACTATGGAACTGAAAACGGACACTTATTGGCGCGAACACCGCTGAGCTGCCAGCCTCCTTACCTTCCCATTCGGTAAGCAGAACCAAATGACTGTTCATTCGGTAGTTTCGCCTGATGAACAGCATCCCCCAGATAGCTAAGCCATGGAGCTTTTTCGTGTAACGAAAGACTATGGGAAAGACTTTGGCTCCATGGCGATTGAACTGTATGTATGTGATCTGAGCGCCATTCAGTAGTAATTTGCGCTCAGATCTAAGCTATCTGGGGAGTTGTAGAATGTATATGTTTTAGGTAATAAATGTGGCTGTATGTGATTTTATGTCTTTTACTGTATTGTTACTGCCATGTGGTTAATGGAGTTTTGCCTCTGTCCTGGGAGATAAGTGGATTACTTCCCAATTATCTCCAGGACAGAGAGGAGGGATTGTGATGTAATTGTGGGAGTGTTTAAAGGTGTATGTCTGTGATTGGCTAAGAGCCAATATGTTTCCCAGTTTCCCATTTGGTCCCCTAGGGGAGTATCCACCAGGTGGGAGACCTGCATAAAAGCTGGGCAGTTAGCCCCAGTAAACCAGATTCTGCTTAACCCTCAAAACGAAGTGTCGTCTCGTTATTGGGGGAATGGGATTGTATGCTGACTGCCAGGAATGTAACCCTTTCGTATGGTTTTCCTGTTTGTATAATTCCAGTGTTCATGTGTTTCCAGTTCGGGAGATCGGTGCTTACAGTAGCTGTCGGTGTATCAGGAAAGGGGAATATCGCCTAAACGGTTTCTAACCTCTGGTGAGCAAAACGGTCCGTTACAACTGGTGGCAGCAGTGGGATCGTCCCCACAGACCAGAAGGACAGCTACAAGACAACACCAGGGCTTGGATTACAAATAGAGAGATAGAGCTAGCTACCGTGCAGCGTCCCTATCTACAACAGCATGGAGCGAGCAAGACCTTGGATAGAATCCTGCGAAGGACACCTCAACCTGACACGTCCCTACGAGGGCGACGCTTACCGGGAGGAGGTAAAGAGGCGGTTGGTCTGGTATGGCCCAGACCCTTTGAACGAGGTGGTCTTCCAAGTAATGCGCCAGTTGAATGCTGAGAACATTGCGACAATGGTCTTTGAACAAAAACAGCGGCAGAGTGAGTTACAGGGAGCCAAAGGTGTCGTCCTTCCTCCCCAGCGGCAGAGTGAGTTACAGGGAGCCAAAGGTGCCGTCCTTCCTCCTCAGCAGCCGAGTGAGTTACAGGGAGACAAAGGTGTCGTCCTTCCTCCCCAGCGGCAGAGTGAGTTACAGGGAGCTGAAGGTACCGTCCTTCCTCCCCAGCAGCCGAGTGAGTTACAGGGAGACAAAGGTGTCGTCCTTCCTCCCCAGCGGCAGAGTGAGTTACAGGGAGCCAAAGGTGTCGTCCTTCCTCCCCAGCGGCAGTGTGTGTCCCAGGGAGCTGAAGGTGCCGTCCTTCCTCCCCAGCAGCAGTGTGTGTCCCAGGGAGCTGAAGGTGTCGTCCTTCCTCCCCAGCGGCAGTGTGTGTCCCAGGGAGCTGAAGGTGTCATCCTTCCTCCCCAGCGGCAGTGTGTGTTCCAGGGAGCTGAAGGTGTCATCCTTCCTCCCCAGCGGCAGTGTGTGTCCCAGGGAGCTGAAGGTGCCATCCTTCCTCCCCAGCGGCAGTGTGTGTCCCAGGGAGCAGAAGGTGCAGTCCTTCCTCCCCAGCGGCAGTGTGTGTCCCAGGGAGCAGAAGGTGCAGTCCTTCCTCCCCAGCGGCAGTGTGTATCCCAGGGAGCTGAAGGTGCAGTCCTTCCTCCCCAGCGGCAGTGTGTATCCCAGGGAGCCAAAGGTGCAGTCCTTCCTCCCCAGCGGCAGGGTGTCCTGCAGGGAGCAGAGACCGTCGGTCTCGCACCCCAGCAGCAGGACAAAATATTGAAAGGGGAGACGCTGGTCCCCCTCTCCACCAGCAGAGAGAGTGTCAGGGAGAGGAGCCTGCTACCCCCTCTCCCCAGCGGCTGAAAGGATATATGGGAGAGGAGCTGGTTACCCCCTCTCCCCAGGGGAGGCAGTAAGCCCCACGACCATGCAGATGGGACCATGGTCTCTGCACTTACAGCACAGGGAGTAGGGACAGTTGATTCTACCCCCCAGCGACCGGGCTCTTTAGCCAAAGGGGAGACAGTCGGTCTCCCCCTCCGGCAGCAGAGCTGTGTACCCAAAGGGGAGACAGTCAGTCTCCCCCTCCAGCCACCAGGCTCCAACCAGACTACTCCCGTGGCAGTGCTGACACCAGGGCAGAGTACCGCTGGTCTCTGCCCACTCAGCAACCCACCAAGGCAGCCTACCAGTTCCCTGCACAGCCATGGTGAGGCACCTACCCAGGTGTAGTAACCATTTATTGTGGGTTGGCTGTACTACTGTTTCTGTTTTGTGGGTGGGCTGCTGGACTAACAAGGGCACTGACCGGCAGGAGGTCAGATACCCTGTTAGTCTGATTGGAAAAGGGGAGAAATGTGGCGGAACCAACCTCGCCACTGTGCACTGGAGAAGCCTGGTTGCTCGCCTGCTCCCTTTAGATTATGGCCCTGCAGTTCAGAGCTGTTATTCTCCCTGCTGAAAGGTTTATTCGTGCCTTTTTGCCAGGGTGTTCGGTAAATTCCATCTACCGAACAAACTACCGAACGATGGACCACTTGGGAGCTGGAGTGTGCCGTCAATTGACCGCCCATAAGCTGCGGTTAACCGCAGCTTAATCGATGAACGCTGGGTGGCCTTTGTTCGTCTGCCGAACACGTGGCAGCGGCCATTTTACCTCCCGAACAGCCAGCGGTGTTCAGTGCCCAAACTATGGAACTGAAAACGGACACTTATTGGCGCGAACACCGCAGAGCCGCCAGCCTCCTTACCTTCCCATTCGGTAAGCAGAACCGAATGACTGTTCATTCGGTAGTTTCGCCGGATGAACAGCATCCCCCAGATAGCTAAGCCATGGAGCCTATTCGTGTAACGAAAGACTATGGGAAAGACTTTGGCTCCATGGCGATTGAACTGTATGTATGTGATCTGAGCGCCATTCCGTAGTAATGTGTGCTCAGATCTAAGCTATCTGGGGATATGTTGAATGTATATGTTTTAGGTAATAAATGTGGCTGTATGTAATTTTATGTCTTTTACTGTATTGTTACTGCCATGTGGTTAATGGAGTTTTGCCTCTGTCCTGGGAGATAAGTTGATTACTTCCCAATTATCTCCAGGACAGAGAGGAGGGATTGTGATGTAATTGTGGGAGTGTTTAAAGGTGTATGTCTGTGATTGGCTAAGAGCCAATATGTTTCCCAGTTTCCCATTTGGTCCCCTAGGGGAGTGTCCACCATATGGGAGACCTGCATAAAAGCCGGGCAGTTAGCCCCAGTAAACCAGATTCTGCTTAACCCTCAAAATTAAGTGTCGTCTCCTTATTGGGGGAATGGGATTGTATGCTGACTGCCAGGAATGTAACCCTTTTGTATGGTTTTCCTGTTCGGATATTTCCAGTGTTCATGTGTTTCCAGCTCGGGAGATCGGTGCTTACAGTAGCTGTCGGTGTATCAGGAAAGGGGAATATCGCCTAAACGGTTTCTAACCTCTGGTGAGCAAAACGGTCCATTACAATATGTTATACAGTTGCAAGAAAAAGTATGTGAACCCTTTGGAATGATATGGATTTCTGCACAAATTGGTCATAAAATGTGATCTGATCATCATCTGAGTCACAACAATAGACAATCACAGTCTGCTTAAACTAATAACACACAAAGAATGAAATGTTGCATGTTTTTATTGAACACACCATGTAAACATTCACAGTGCAGGTGGAAAAAGTATGTGAACCCTTGGATTTAATAACTGGTTGAACCTCCTTTGGCAGCAATAATTTCAACCAAACGTTTCCTGTAGTTGCAGATCAGACGTGCACAACGGTCATGAGTAATTCTTGACCATTCCTCTTTACAGAACTGTTTCAGTTCAGCAATATTCTTGGGATATCTGGTGTGAATCACTTTCTTGAGGTCATGCCACAGCATGTCAATTGGGTTGAGGTCAGGACTCTGGGCCACTTCAGAAGGCGTATTTTCTTCTGTTTAAGCCATTCTGTTGTTGATTTACTTCTATGCTTTGGGTCATTGTCCTGTTGCAACACCCATTTTCTGTTGAGCTTCAGCTGGTAGACAGATGGCCTTAAGTTCTCTTGCAAAATGTCTTGATAAATTTCGGAATTCATTTTTCCTTCGATTAAAGCAATCTGTCCAGGCCCTGACACAGCAAAGCAGCCCCAAGCCATGATGCCCCCACCACCATACTTCACAGTTGGGATGAGGTTTTGATGTTGGTGTGCTGTGCCTTTTTTTCGCCACACATAGTGTTGTGTGTTTCTTCCAAACAACTCAACTTTGGTTTCATCTGTCCACAGAATATTTTGCCAGTACTGTTGTGGAACATCCAGGTGCTCTTGTGCAAACTGTAAACATGCAGCAATGTTTTATCTGGACAGCAGTGGCTTCCTCTGTGGTATCCTCCCATGAAATCCATTCTTGTTTAGTGTTTTACATTTTGTAGATTCGCTAACAGGGATGTTAGCATTTGCCAGTGACTTTTGTAAGTCTTTAGCTGACACTCTAGGATTCTTCTTCACCTCATTGAGCAGTCTGTGCTGTGCTCTTGCAGTCATCTTTACAGGACAGCCACTCCTAGGGAGAGTAGCAGCAGTGCTGAACTTTCTCCATGTATAGACAATTTGTCTTACCGTGGACTGATGAACAGCAAGGCTTTTGGAGATACTTTTATAACCCTTTCCAGCTTTATGCAAGTCAACAATTCTTAATCGTAGGTCTTCTGAGAGCTCTTTTGTGTGAGGCATCATTCACATCAGGCAATGCTTCTTGTGAAAAGCAAACCCAGAACTGGTGTGTGTTTTTTATAGGGCAGGGCAGCTGTAACCAACACCTCCAATCTCATCTCATTGATTGGACTCCAGTTGGCTGACATCTCACTCCAATTAGCTCTTGGAGATGTCATTAGTATAGGGGTTCACATACTTTTTCCACCTGCACTGTGAATGTTTACATGGTGTGTTCAATAAAAACATGGCAACATTTCATTCTTTGTGTGTTATTAGTTTAAGCAGACTGTGATTGTCTATTGTTGTGACTTAGATGATGATCAGATCACATTTTATAACCTATTTGTGCAGAAATCCATTTCTTTTCCAATTCAGAGTGAGTTTCAGATTTAAGGCTGAAGTGAAAGCAGTCTGGCTATTCTCAACTTACATTTCAAATTCACCTTTAATTACGATGAAATGGAACCTGAAATTCAAAGCTTGATCCAAAATAAAAAATTTTTAAAAAAAAGCTGAAATGATAAAATGTTTTTAGTTCAGTTAATTAAAATTTAGTTTATAAATTTACATCAACTTACTGTTTAGCAAGTAGACCCCTTTCAACAAATTACACTTGTCTGTTCCATCACTTACCGCTGTTACGTTACTGATAAAAAAAAAGTTCTGTTAAGTTCTCTTTTGTGCAGGTATTTTATGAAAGGAACAATGAATTCAAGATCTCGTGTTGAAGCCTGGAGTATCCCTTAATAGATGTTTGGCACAAAAGGCTGATTGTGATGATCCTAGAAATACAATTATTGGCTTTACAGCTCCTTTAAACATTTTAATAAAAATAAATAGGTATTTACTAATCCATGAATTGCAGACAACTGACATGGAAATATTGATAAGAAAATTTCAGTCGGCCAAATAAGCTGTTACGTAGAGTTGGAAAAATACAACAACTCGTATATTTTGGCCTAAAATTCACAGATTTTACTATTAACATGACGTAAAGTCATGATTTTATTAACAACGCGGAGGCGAGTATTATGCTGCATTCTTTCTTTATTTCCCTCAGGAGCAAAGAAAAGATATAACACTAACTTAGTCTGATAACAGTAAATAGCCTGAGAGGTATATCTTCCTAGCGACAGGTTCCATTCTCCAGCATTATAGGTGGTGATAAACTACTTCCTCTTTTTTGCGATCCCGCACAAGGACAACCATCCAACAGAAAAGAGAATACCAACAAGAAGAGAATGCCAACAGTGATGCGAGGTCAAAATCAAGCTGTAATAGAGAGGAGAAATATGGTTATATCCAAGTATAAACCTGGATGTATGCATAAGTCGTATTCCAGGTCATCAAGTATAATTAGACGATAGTAGTTCAGAATAGTCTAAACGTAATTCTAGACAATCATAAACTCGATAATACCATACACTTACTGTGAAGTCAACTTACCCAAATCCAATCAATCCTCGGGATGGAAGGGAGGGATAATACTCGCCTCCATGTCGTTAATAAAATCATAACTTTATGTCATGTTAATAGTAAAATCTGTGAAGTTTATGAAGACACGGAAGCTCCTATTATGTTGATTTAAAGCTGGGAAACTACAGTCCCCGAGAAGTGTTGAATAGGTCTAAAATAAAAATCACAGAAGGTAGACTCCGAAGACCAGTTGGCCGCTTTCAAATTGTCTTCTAAGACGCAAACAGTCCAGGAGGCCTTAGAAGCCATTGTCCCTCAAACCGAATGAGGTGAAAATAGGTATCAATACCAGCTAGAGACATAATCCATTTTACCCAACAAGCAAGAGTAGGAGTAGACACTGGCAGACGATGTTTCTGAACGTAAACATAGACTTTGTGTTTCGATCGGTTTCGTAATGAAAAGGTGCAAAGTTTATATGCTGGTAGGCATGCGACCGATGGATATAAAACTGTCTTTGAGGAAGTTTTAGTTCTCAGAGAAATATCGAAGAGTACACCTTCTGGAGTATAGGAACGAGCAGTAACATCAACAGCTCAGAAACTCTCTTGCAAGAGATTAAACAGAGGAGCATTACTAGTTTTGCTGACAGTTGCTTCGGGGATAGAGAGGCATTAGTCGGCCAGGATTCAAAAAAGTTGAGGATGATAGAAGCATGCCATAAGACTGAATAATATGGCAAAGGAGGACGAGCAAATCTTATTCCGCGGAGGAGTCTACACACCACGCACCCTCGAGAAGACGGAGAGTTGATTCCAAAACTCCCTTCGATTGACCAAGGTCCCCTGAACTCAGCCACACCATGAGATGTTGAAGGCCCTGAAGAACAAGTGAATGGTACATTCCATCTGGATCTTGAAGGAGGCAGTCGACGGATGGAAAGAGATGGGGAAAGTCGATAGCCATCTCTAGGAGAGGAGGAAACCATGGTTGGGACGGCCACAAGGGAGCCGCAATCACCAGAGTTTTGGACTGGCACCATAGCTGCAGTAGGGGAATCAATGTGAAGGGTGAAAATGCATAGTTCCTTGCGGACATCCATCTTGGGCGAAGGCATTCGTTGCTATTGCTGTTGGATCTGGTCTCCAACTGAAAAACCTGGGAAGTTGTACATTTAAGAGGGAAGCTAAAAGGTCTATGTCCAGTGGGCCCATAGGTACTGGATGTCTTGAAAGACCCTGGAATCCATATGCCAATCGCTGGAGTTTCTGAGGTGTCATAAATACCAATCCGCAGTGGTATTGAAAAGACCGGGGATATATTCCACGGTAACAGATATTCCAATGCGTCAGGCAGAACTGCCAAAAATACTGTGCTATGTTCGCCGGGACCTTCGATTTCGTGCCGCCTAGGTGGTTGATGTAACGGACAGCTGATATATTGTCCATCTTCAGGAATATAGAGCACTGGGCCTGAGTTAAAGAAAAACTGCGGATTGCAAATGAACCAGCCAAGTGTTCCAGGCAATTGATGTGGAGGGTCAATTCCAAATCAGACCATTTGCCACCAGTAGTGACCTTTTCACAGCGAGCACCCAACCATGTAAACTCGGATTCTATTACTAAATCTGGTGCAGTGCCGTAAATGGCACGACCGTTCGAAGCTTCTATGTGAAGAAGCCGCCATTTCAGTTCGTCTTTTGCTTCCGAGTCCAGAATGACCATATCTGTGTAGGATGCGCCATCCTTCAGATGGAAAGCCTGTAAGTGCTGTAGGGCTCGATAGTGAAGGGGGCCAGGAAAAATGGCTTGTATGGAAGTCGCCAGGAGACGATAATTCTCGCCAATTGTCTGAGAATAAGTTGAGAGCCGCCAGCATGTGCCTGATTTCCTTTTTAATACTGGTCAGTTTTGTCATTGGATGATGTAGGGTCTGAAGAGTAGAATCTTCGAAGAGACCCAGAAATTCAATGCGTTGTGTGGGAGCAACGACGGACTTTTCCCAATTGATTAGGAAGCCTAGATTTTGCAACAGAGTCAAAATCCAGTACAGATGGGTCTTGATAAGTTGAATAGACTGAGCCAGGATGAGAATGTCATCTAAGTATATTATAAGATGTACTCCTCGAAGATGTATCCAAGTATCCGAAGAAATGAGAGACCATACATGGGAAAAATGTGTGAGTCTGCCTCTCACTACCAATAGGGAAGAATGTAGATCGTGAGGACTTACCATAAGGTCATCGTCCTGAAGGAGCGCCTTGTGTTCCATGAGCAACCCAGGCTCGACCACATTGTGGGAAAAAGGCTGGTGTATTATGAGGTTCCAGGAAACTGGCATGCCTTATATAGGAGCCTCGGTTCTGTCTAAAAGAACTCCTGTTAACACGGCCAGACAGACGACTCCTGGCTCTTCCTGGCGAACATAGCACAGTATTTTTGGCAGTTCTGCCTGACGCATTGGAATATCTTTTGAATACCACTGCGGATTGGTATTTATGACATTTGCACATATTTGTTTGCGCTTTATCCAGGTCGGTGAATGTATGAAATCTTGGCCTTTATTAGGCTTCCAACCTGTCTTACCCAGGAATTGGATTATTTTATGTTTATTTTTTTTTATTTGCATAAAGTCATGGTACAGATATCACTGTTTTGTATACATAGAATATTGAGAAGTAACAATTATCTGTATGCGTCCAATACATAGAAAACAAGAATTTGTTGATAACAATTCTCTGTATGGTTTGTGAATCAAGATGTGTTTAAGTAAATGCAAAAACAAAGAACCAAGATAGCCACGGTAGGATGGTATGGAGTGAATGTTGGAAGTTTTCCCCTTCGGTTAGCTTGCCCATGCTATTGCGTCTTGCCCAAGGGTGTGTGTGGGATCCCCCCTCAAGGGGAATGCTGAAGGTACGTGCACCACCAGGACCAGATAGATGTGTAAGAGTGGTATCTGTCTGAGAGGGAGTAGCAAATTTCCTCCATAGTCCTAGTGGTTTCCACTCTTTGGATCCAATCTCTTATGGGCGGCGGGTTTGATTTTATATAGTATATAGGGATCAATTGGTTTGCCGCTGTTATCAAATGTAGGAGTAGTGGAGTTTTTTCTTTGGGAAGGTTTAGTGGTGGGAGAAGGAAGATGAAAGAATCTGAGGTTGGGGTCAGTTTTTCCCCCAGTATCGTCTGTATGAGGCTAGAAATGCACCTCCAGTAGGTTTGGATTTCTGGGCAGGACCAGAAGATGTGTGATGCTGTGCCTGAGGGGTGATGGCATCTCCAACATTGATCAAAGGATTGGGGGAATATGTCTCTTAGTCGCGCTGGTGTATAATACCATCTAACTATTCTTTTATAGTTACTCTCTTATGTCTCTGTGTTTCTAGGTGTTTTGCGAATATTTCTAAAGATTTTGCGCCACAGGCGTCTTACAAGCATCATCTGGGACCATAGGGAGTGGGCATTGTGCCCGCAATTTATTTTGGGTCGCCTTGTCCAAAGGCTTGCGTACTCTTGATTCAATATATCTGGTTACATGGTCTGAGGGAGAACATTCTGCGGACCGTGGATGGCCCAGATCATCTGGGTCAAATGGGGGTTCACCATAGGGATCTAAAATCTTACCTGTGTCCCCTTAGGCCCCATACTCTATGTCAGCTTTAACGGGTTTCAATGAAATAAGAACTGGCCACTGTAATAATAAAATGAGTAAAACCTAAAGTGAAGGGTTGATTAACCCAGAAATAAGTATCTAGGGTTACAGGGGGAAGACAAAGTGAAACAGGAGGAAAATGTATTCAGGAAACACCACAGCCACTAAAACTAAACCCCAACTCCAAGTTCCGCTAGTTTACTGATGATCGCCTATTATGCTGGAGAGTGGCTGTTACTGTCGCTAGGAAGATATACCTCGTTATCCTACTGATTTAATGTTAGATTTTTTCTTTGCTGCTGAGGGAAATAAAGAAAGAGTGCAGCATAATAGGAGCCTCCGTGTCTTAATAAAATGTGAAATTCCAGCGATACTGTGATATCGGTAAAGGTTGGATGGGGCCTTTGTAAGTATACCCATCCTTAGTCAATAATGCCATGCACCCTGATAGGGTTAACAGACACTCAAAATCCCAGCATCTGTTGCTGTGACAAGACACTGGGACAAGTCACACAGCCTTATTTCTTCCTCGACAGATGCTGAGCACAATCCACAAAATAAATAAATAACAGACCCGTAATATCTGATTGAGATACTGCCCATTGCTCGACCCCCAACCCCATGTGTAGAGGGGGAGGGAGCGGTTTTAGTTCCTCTCTATGCTGCTATTCTGTTCACCATAGATAAGACACAAAGGGATTTTGTCTTGGGCTCAGAGCGCACGTGTCCTGCGGATAGAAATATATAAGTACATATTCTGTATCTGTGCCCCTTTCACAGCTGTGAAGCAATGGGTCTATTCTTCTTGCAGGGACTCTGTTATTCTCTGGACACTATTGTCTTTCTGTCTTCTGTGTCCCAAACACTACCCTAAATAAACACCACAAACAACGTCTTGTGTGCTCTAGGCTCTGCCTTTGTCCTGCTGCCCTCTTTGGCAAGGATTTGATTTTTCACAGATTCTCCAAACCTTTCATTTCTATCTCATTCCTTTCCATACCTAATTCATGGTCAGCTGGCTGCCTCCTTGACCTAGGATCAGGCTCTATCGGGCCTATCTACCTCACGGACTACATTGTTTATTAATGCTGGCAAAGGATGATCAGTGGCTTGGTCAAACAGGTGCCTTAACCCTTGTTTAACTCTTAAATGTCTGTCATCAGTAGATATGGGCGGTTATAGGTTGAATATAAAACTGCTGTCCCTGCCACATTTTGTTGTTTTTCAGCGGAAGGTCCATATGTTTCGTAGGTGGTAACATATCCAGCCACTTGCACATATTCATGTAAAATAAGTCTTGTTTTTTTTTAATGCATTTTACATTTTTTTATCCATAAATATTTGACACTTTCTTTATAGATTTTACATTTCTACTTAAAATATCTGCACACATTATGATCACATTGGTGGCGCGCACACATTTTTTTTTTATAAAGAGCCAAAAACGCTATAGTTTATCTCCCAGTAAACAATCCACCAAAATCTAGCACCATCACAGTATTAAATGAGAGCCCAGGATTTGTATTTATTGATTTTTTTCATACTGGGTCAATGGTTTGAGTACAGGTTGGAAGGTCTGTGAGCTGGTCGCATACATGGAATCTTATTTACACGAGCCAACAAGCTCAATGTCTCAGGACACAAACAGCAGCAATCAGGGCTGCCATCAGAAATGTTGGGGCCCCTGACACAGCTCAAGGTCTGGGCCCCCCGGTGCCTGCACCCGAGTCCGCCCAAAGTGCTGCCCCCCCCGAATCCGCCCACAGGGATGCAGTGTCTGCAGGGCCGGTGCAAGGATTTTTGCCACCCTAGGCAAAAGTAAAGTTTGCCGCCCCCCCATGTGACATCACAATGCCCCACCCATATGATCTGCCATGTTAACTAACACCAGTGCTGCAGTGCCGCCGTGTTTACATTAAAAGGCCTGCAGTGACAGGCTAGACACCAGAACCACTGCATTAAGCTGCAGTGGTTCTGGGGACTATAGTGTCCCTTTAATGTGAGGTAAATTAGAGATTTGTGCCACGAATGGTCCACCAATGAGTTCATGGTCCACCAATGAGTTTGTTCACAGGGAGTGGAGTGTGTGTGAGGGGGATGTCCTGATGTGTGTAAGGAATGCATTGTGTGAATCTGTG
Source organism: Pelobates cultripes (assembly GCA_933207985.1). Lineage (NCBI taxonomy): Eukaryota > Metazoa > Chordata > Amphibia > Anura > Pelobatidae > Pelobates > Pelobates cultripes. Next base: position 120,470,278 of record OW240923.1, on the reverse strand, counting down.
TTTGTATGTGTAAGGGCTGCAAGATGAGTTTGTGTATGTATGGGATGCAGTGTGTGCGTCTGTAAGGGATGCATTGAGTGTGTGTAAGGGGTGCATTGTGTGTTGCTGTGTGTAAGGGATGCATTGCTTGTGTACGTGTGTCTGTGTGTAATGCATTGTGTGTTTTTCTGTGTGCAAGGGGTGCATTATGTGTGATGGATGTCAATCGCTCCCCCTCCCCCACCGTCAATTTAGTTCTCCCCCCCTCTCCCTCCAATTTCCTTCTCTCCCCCTCCCTCCCTCTCTCCAATTTCCTTCTTCTCCCCCTCCCTCTCCAATTTCCTTCTTCCCCCCTCCAATTTCCTTCCTCTCCCCTCCAATTTTCTTCCTCTCCCCCCGTCCCTCAAATTTTCTTCCTCTCCCTCGTCCCTCAAATTTCCTTCCTCTCCCCCGTCCCTCAAATTTCCTTCCTCTCCCCCAACCCTCAAATTTCCTTCCTCTCCCCGTCCCTCAAATTTCCTTGCTCTCCCAGATCCCTCAAATTTCCTTCCTCTCCCCATCCTCAAATTTCCTTCCTCTCTCCCTCCCTCAAATTTCCTTCCTCTCCCCCCTCCCTCAAATTTCCTTCCTCTCCCCTCCTCCCTCAAATTTCCTTCCTCTCCCCTCCTCCCTCAAATTCCTTCCTCTCCCCCCTCCTCCCTCAAATTTCCTTCCTCTCCCTCAAATTTCCTTCCTCTCCCCCCTCCCCCTCAAATTTCATTCCTGTCCCCCTCAAATTTCATTCCTCCCCTCTCCTTTCCCTCCCCCTCACATTTCATTCCTTCCCCCCTCCCTCCAAATTTCCTTCCTCTCCCCTCCCTCCCCTCAAATTTCCTTCCTCTCCCCCTCCCCTCAAATTTCATTCCTCCCCCCCCTCCCTCAAATTTCATTCCTTCCCCCTCCCTCAAATTTCATTCCTTCCCCCCTCCCTCAAATTTCATTCCTCTCCCCCCCTCCCTCTAATTTCCTTCCTCTCCCCCCCCTCCCCTCAAATTTCATTCCCCCCACTCCCTCATATTTAATTCCTCCCCTCCCTCAAATTTCCTTCCTCTCCCCCTCCCATTTCATTCCTCCCCCCATTCAAATTTCATTTCCCCCCCTCCCTCATATTTCATTCCTCCCCCCTCCTCGAATTTCATTCTTCCCTGACACCCGGTGGGGGCGGCGGGGAGCACTCTCTGTGTGCTTCCTCTTCAGCTCCCTCGCGCGCCGCGTACTGATGCCGGAGCCGGAAGATGACGTCATCTTCCGGCTCCGGGCATCAGTAAGGTGCGCGAGGGAGCTGAAAAGGAAGCACACAGAGAGTGCTCCCTCGCGCGCCCGCTCGCCGGTTGTCAGCAGGGCCAGCCTCTGGGGCGCCCTGAGGTGACCGGCTGCTGGGCCCCCCAGGAGAAGAGGCTGGCCCTGTGGGTACATACCGGGGTCGCAGGGCCCCCTGTGACCCCGGTATGTACCCACTGAATGTGGGGCCCGGACGACCTGAGCAGTCCGGGCCCCCCAGAACCGCCGGGCCCATGACAACCGTTGCGGTTGTCATGCCCTGATGGCGGCCCTGGCAGCAATGATGGTGTAGCAGTTTGCTGTCCATTCTCAAAATAATAGTCAGAAACCTTCTGTTGCTCTGGAATTTGGGAAATGTTCTTCTGAGGATCTAAATCACATTATCCCGAGAATCATGAGTCCCTTATTTTTGACAAGTATCTCACAAATGCTATGAAGCTGGTTATTTGAAGATTTCTTAGCACTCAGGACACCAGACGTACTAACGAGTTTGCTCACCTTGAGAGCAAATAAAAAGGTGAAATTATTCTGACTAATAGACTGACTAAAACTCCCTGATCCACTTTGAAAGCACCCAAATTAATGCAGATTGATTATATAAGGTTATAGTGACCCACTGTCATCATGATACATGCCATATAGTCAGCACAAACATACTATTTAAAGTGTAACAATGACCCTCAGTTTTAATGCACTGTTTATCAGGTCTGTCTGTGGCTACTTGCCTTAGGCCTTCCACACCAGGAAAATACTCTCATGCCATAACTGTCTATATGATACGTAGTGAAGAGCAGTTACACTCATCACGTATGGTAAGTAAAACTGATGTAAACACAGATAGCTGTCATACTGCGGCTGCTAAACGTTTACACTTAGCCCAGATCACTGTTCATTGACCGAGCTGCAGGATGTGAATGCTCAGTCCAAATTGTGCATACGGCATGCATGTGATGCATGCAAAACCTGGATAAATACCAAGGCTCTGTCCAAATTGTGCACGTGGCATGTGATGGTTTTACAGGACAATCTGGAGCAGTCATTCCAAGCCACTTGTTTGACGGCTTTGTGGGTCTGGGTTAGAGCTGCATACTTTTTACAAATTGCTGCAGTTCTAAGCCAATCACAGACTGTGAGCTAGTCCAAGGTGATCTAGGTACCATGGGCTTGTAATCTTCTAAATTTGTCATGGTACTTGGAGTCAGGGCCACCATCAGAGGGGTACAGCGAGTATCACTATATATGGACCCCCAGGCCACTGCTAGCTTGTATAATGAAGAGGGCGCCCAGTAGACTCCTGAGCCCCGGCTGTCAGAGCGTTGCCAAGGCTTATCACGGCATTTCTCAGATGCAGCACAATACAGGAGCTCGTAACAGAGGGAGAGGACCGGCCACTTGCTGGAGGCGTAAGAGGTGGAGTCTACTGGGCCCCCTCTTCACTATGCAAGGCAGCAGAGAACCTGCCCAGTACTCTATTCCCCACCAGGGAATAGAGTGCCCCCCTCCCTGGCCACAGGTTAGAGGCAGGGAGGGGGGAATAAACAAAATGTAATTTTAAAAACAAATCTTTTCACAGAACACAGCCCCTATCCTTCCTAACCCACAGATGTACACTCACACACTGTATCCACTGCACTCACACACTGCATCCAGTACACATACACATACTGCATCTACTACACACACACAGCATCCACAACACATGCACACTGCATCCCTTACACGTGCACTGCAGACTTTTGGGCAGTCTTGGTGGCCCAGGTCTTGAGCTGTGTAAGAAGCTCTAAAATTTCTGATGGCAGCCTTGCCTAGAGTGACCCTTTGAAGTTATACACAGAATCGTTACTATGATTTAGACATGTGCAACTCATTTCGGTCCAAATTTAAATTCAGACGAATTTCGGCAATTCGGACATTCGGATGCTTCCAAATTGCTGAATTTCCAAAGTGCCAAACCGAATTGCCGAAGTGCTGAAGTGCTTCGGATTTTTGAAAAGTGGCAAAACAGGAGAGGGAGGGAAAATTAAGGGAATGATGACAGGAATGCAACCTACCTCTAGCCATACCTCTAACCCTACTAGGGTTAGGATTATGAAATTGCCAAAGTCCCGAATTTTGGAAGTGCCGAACCGAACCAAATTGCCAAAGTCCTGAATTTCAGAAGTGCCGAACCAAATTTTTTGCCCATGTACATCCCTACTATGAATATACATCATAAAAATAGTGACAGTAGCAATGGCTTTCGTGACAATAGTATTGGCATTAGGAAATTCATTAAACCTTAACTCCAATTTAATGACTATATTACAAAAAAAGGGAGCTATCCACACTCTCATCACCTGTAGACCTATGTGCACTGTACCTAGGGCTGGCAAATCCCTAATCTATATAGTAACAGCAAAGACTGATAAAGATGCCTGAAGGGATCGAAACGTTGCTGTATCTGTCATGTTTTTCCAATTAATCTGTTGTAACTATAGACCTTAATCCTGCTTGCCATTGATACAATGTCATCAAGCTGACTGTGTTTTTGCGAAGCGTGGTTCTCATCTGAATTTAATACTAAAATAGTTAAACAATATAATTCCTTTATGGGTGCAGAATGTCCACTGGCACTTGGCATAGGCTCACCATAATACCCCATTATGGCAGTGATGTATAACCTTGGCACCATGGATTGCAGGGAATGCAGTTTGTTACGCTATTAGCTGGGATGTAAAAGTTCTTCATCTTGTATTTCTGTCTATCTGGCCGCTGCTTTTTCTATGGACAAGTCAAATCCATTAAACAAAGTGAGAATGCCTACCTTTTTCTCCCGGAAACGATTTCACAACCCTGGCATATGACACGATGAAGATGAAATATTGAAAGACTTAGTCATTTCTTTAGATGCAAGACATGTTGAAATTTAGTGGCAGACAGTATAGATTAATAGAAGAGAGAATGGTGTATGTTATGATTAATTGTTTGTAAGTAGAAATGTTGTAGCTACTCCCTTTCCTGGCCTCTTGCATGGATACAGACAAGAATGCTCCTTCCCACCAAAGCAGGCTCTGTTTGCACATCTACTTTTAATACCGTCAATCAATAAGGCAAATAATGTACTCCTTTATGTATGCATACCAAAGAAGTTACAATGTATTTCCACAAGAAACCAATTAGCAGTACAATAAATGGAGATCACGGTACTTTCACTACATGGTCAAAATATATAGACATCAGCTTGTCGATGATCTTACCCAAGACCATCGGTATTAAAAGGAGAATTGGTACTCCCTGCTCAAACAGCCTTAATGTCAGTGGTAATGGACCATTTACCTAAAATGAGGCATAGGGCCAGCATCACAATATTACGTTTTAACGCTAGCAGGTCTGAAATCTAGATCACTAACATAACTAAACCTTGACAAAGTTATGCATTGGGAAGACATTACTAGACTGGTCCCACTATAAAACTTACAGGTCCCCTTCCTTGCATAAATAGTATGAAAACAAAATCAGATGGAAACATTTACTGTGTTAAAAGGATTAAAACTCTCATTTCTGCTTTGAATTACAATTCAAAGCGAGTGAGGAAAAACCCCTCCTGGACATCTCCCTAAAAGGTGTTACTAAGTGGATTTATAAAATAAGCCAGAAGGAACAGGTGGTCAACTGAAGTGGTTTCGGAGACCGAAGTAGTCCTTTAAAGATGCCCTATCATCCCCTCTGCCTGACTTCACCAGCTTTTTTTTTTTGTTTATTTTTTTTATAAATTATGCGTAGTGTTCCTTATGTATAATCTGCATGTTGACAAAAACTGACAAAGGCTAAATGGCTGTTAGCTCTTGATAAAGGCCTGAGATGCGAAACGCGTCCAGCGCTCCTGGGCAGCTCGCAATGACTTTTTTCCTTTTTCTCTTATTCCCTTGGTATCTAGCCATTATATGTGACTGACTTGCCATTAATATATTCAATGTTTTGACACAACCAGGGATTAATAAAGATAGAATTTTATTGTGATTCCTATTATGGCTTTCCTCTTTGGAGTGAGTTTTGGAATTATATTTGTAATGTTGCTTTGATGGGTTATTCCAGAGTGCATCCAAAAATGAGCTACATGAACCTATAACAGGTCTTTGCACCAACGCTGCATGCATTAAAGGGGCACCCAGACCATTTCATCTCATCTCAGACCATACTCCCTACTTAGAATACTATGCAGGGAATGCTGCTGAAACGCTCCTTGCATTATCCTGGTGAACACCATGAGCAAAGGCACTATAGCGAAGTTATACCATAACTTTACAATCATCATACAATAATGTGGCTTTACAATCAGATAAATAAGAAAATCACATCACATTTAAATCACATTTTAGTTGCATAAATTATTCCCAGAAGAGCCCCGTCCCTGGCTGTACTCCCACTCACACCCCTAAGAATAAAGTGTCCATCTTGGTGCATTTGAAATATTGGGAGGAATATAGATGTGAAAATATAAATTGGAAAGGGAGATATTTACTTGGGGAAAGTGGATATATAAATTGGAAAGGGTTCCCTGTTCCAAACATATTGCTACAGGAGACCACTTTTGACCTCCTTGTTCATGTTATATTGCTTTGTGGCCAAAGTAGTGGTTTATGTTACTGTTATTTTGTAACTAATCGGTTTTCTTTATTTTGATTTCTGTATTATTGTTTATTATTCCATGCTCTTTATGCGACCAGTCGCCCAACTTTTAATGTGTATCCCTAACGTGCATGTGTCTTACTTCAATGCTCATGATATCACTGCATATTGGATACAATGTGTCATGCAATACCAAAATTGATGTATATTGATATACAATGCTATTTATATACCATGACTGCTCTGTAATTATCTTGAAACTTGACAAATAAACACAAATGAAACAAACAAAAAAGTGCTTTACAGGTCTAGAGTGTCCACAAGTATCAGGGTTTATAATTCTAGTTTTATATAATCCGAATATATTGACTATATGTGATTAATATAATATGTTAGGGTTTACACCCTGTTCCAAATTATTATGCAAATTATATTTATCTAATTTACCTAAATAATTGATGTAAATAACAGCATAATTCTCATGTTATCAACTATTAAGAGTACAATTCAAATTTTATTGAACAAACCTCCTGATGATAACAGTATTTTTTTAAACATAAACTTACAATGCACTGTTCCAGATTATTACGCACAGTAAGTTTCAAAACACTTTACAGGTTGTAAAGAACTGAAAATTGTCATTTGTTGTGTTTGCAGCATATTTACTGAAATCAAAAGCTATTTCAATCAAACTTATAACAACATTTTAACTTTTTAAACATTTTAACAGGTCACGTTACGTTTTAACACAGGACCCCTTATTTGATAGCAGATTCACAAGTCTTGCATCCATTAAACTTGTGAGTTTTTGGACAGTTTCTGCTTGAATTTGTTTGCAAGATGTCAGAATAGCCTCCCAGAGCTGCTGTTTGGATGTAAACTGCCTCCCACCCTCATAGATCTTTTGCTTGAGGATGCTCCAAAGGTTCTCAGTAAGATTGAGGTCAGGGGATGCATAGCAGCCATTGATGCAAAGGTATTCTTTGCAGCATGAGATGGTGCATTGTCATGCATGAAGATGATTTTATTACGGGAAGCATAGTTCTTCCTTCTGTACCAGGGAAGAAAGTGGTCAGTCAGAAACTCCACATACTTTGCAGAGGTCATCTTTACACCTTCAGGGACCCTAAAGGGGCCAACCAGCTCTCTACCCATGATTCCAGCCCAAAACATGACTCCACCACTGCCTTGCTGACATCGCAGCCTTGTTGGAACAGGGTGGCCGTCCACCCACCATCCACAACTCCATGCATCTGGACCATCCAGGGTTGCAGGGCACTCATCAATGAACAGGACTGTTTGAAAATTAGTCTTCATGTATTTTTCTGCCCAATGCAGCTGTTTCTGCCTGTGAGCTTTGGTTAGTGGTGGCCGAAAAGAAGGTTTATGCACAGTTGCAAGACTCTGGAGGACTCTACACCTTGATGTCCGTGGGACTCCAGAGGCACCAGCAGCTTCAAATATCTGTTTGCTGCTATGTAATGGTATTTTAGCAGCTGCTCTCTTGATCCGATGCATGGATTTGGCAGAAATCTCTGCTCTGAATCAGCCACAAATCTCTTAATAGTGAGATGATCACGCTTAAGTTTTTGTGAAATATCTAATGTTTTCATACCTCGTCCAAGGCATTGACCTATTTCACTCTTTTCGGCAGCAGAGAGATCCTTTTTCTTCCTCATATTGCATGAAGATGGTGCTCTGCTTAATAATGTGGAACACCCTCCTTTAGTAGTTTTTCCTTAAATTGTTCTCACCTGGCAATCTTAATTATCACAGGTGTCCGAGATTGTTTTCAGTGATCAAAAGAGCCCTGAGACACAATGCCATCCACGAGTTAAACTGAAAAACAAAATTTTTAATCTTTGTGACACTTAAATAGAATTTGCATAATAATTTGGAACAGGGTGTAGGGTTGGACATTGGTAGAGTTAAAAGGTAGGGTTTTGGAGAGGCTTAAGTCAGTATATGTGGGAGGGGCCATAAATCTTTTGGATGAAGCTCCTGGTCTTGATGCTACCTTGCAATGTTCCTGTCTGTTGTGGCTGTACTTACCTTATCCGGGGGCCGGCCAGGGTGCTCAGTTCAAGCCACGTGCGACTCGAGCAGTTCTGCTTCCACACAATCCGCGTGCGGCACAATCTTTCCTTCTGAGTGGGCCGCGTGCACTGACCACGGTGAGTGGTCGCACGGCTCGCATCACGAGCACGCTGTTAAAGGCGCAGTGGGAGCCAAAAGTAGATTCAGGCTTCCATTTGACCACGTTATTTTGACGCGCCCACACACACGCACGTTGTGGGGGGCGTGGGCATGACGTTGGCCAATCAAATGTTAGTTAAGGATATTTAAACTTTCCTAGCCCCATCTACTTTACCCTGTTGTTGTTTCTGTTTCAGTACCCTTTAGTGCGTTCTTTGATCTATTGTTTTTATTCTGATATTGACCTTGGCTTTTTATCTGACTGTGAATTTATTTTGAAGCCTTTCCTGTCTTATTTGCCCATCTGACTGATTACTGTGTACCTGACTTTGACTAGTTCTTGTTTTTCGCTGTCTCTCCGGTACCCTGACCTGGGCTCGTCTCTGATTACGCTTTTTCTCTGTCTAGCATTTAGTCCGGCCATTCAAGGCCCAGTAATACGTTATTTCCTCGTCTTTTCCCTTGCTATCCTATATTCTGCGTATTGGGGTATTACACCGTGACATTTGTTTAGTGAACACACCTTATTTCTCTTACAATTCCCTATTTACTAACATTAATATCATGCATCCTATCACATATTGCTAAGGTATTACATACCATCACCTAGTCACATTCACTTAGACACATACCTAATTATATTCACCCCCAATAAATTACATATACAGGGAGTGCAGAATTATTAGGCAAGTTGTATTTTTGAGGATTAATTTTATTATTGAACAACAACCATGTTCTCAATGAACCCAAAAAACTCATTAATATCAAAGCTGAATATTTTTGGAAGTAGTTTTTAGTTTGTTTTTAGTTATAGCTATGTTAGGGGGATATCTGTGTGTGCAGGTGACTATTACTGTGCATAATTATTAGGCAACTTAACAAAAAACAAATATATACCCATTTCAATTATTTATTATTACCAGTGAAACCAATATAACATCTCAACATTCACAAATATACATTTCTGACATTCAAAAACAAAACAAAAACAAATCAGTGACCAATATAGCCACCTTTCTTTGCAAGGACACTCAAAAGCCTGCCATCCATGGATTCTGTCAGTGTTTTGATCTGTTCACCATCAACATTGCGTGCAGCAGCAACCACAGCCTCCCAGACACTGTTCAGAGAGGTGTACTGTTTTCCCTCCTTGTAAATCTCACATTTGATGATGGACCACAGGTTCTCAATGGGGTTCAGATCAGGTGAACAAGGAGGCCATGTCATTAGATTTTCTTCTTTTATACCCTTTCTTGCCAGCCACGCTGTGGAGTACTTGGACGCGTGTGATGGAGCATTGTCCTGCATGAAAATCATGTTTTTCTTGAAGGATGCAGACTTCTTCCTGTACCACTGCTTGAAGAAGGTGTCTTCCAGGAACTGGCAGTAGGACTGGGAGTTGAGCTTGACTCCATCCTCAACCCGAAAAGGCCCCACAAGCTCATCTTTGATGATACCAGCCCAAACCAGTACTCCACCTCCACCTTGCTGGCGTCTGAGTCGGACTGGAGCTCTCTGCCCTTTACCAATCCAGCCACGGGCCCATCCATCTGGCCCATCAAGACTCACTCTCATTTCATCAGTCCATAAAACCTTAGAAAAATCAGTCTTGAGATATTTCTTGGCCCAGTCTTGACGTTTCAGCTTGTGTGTCTTGTTCAGTGGTGGTCGTCTTTCAGCCTTTCTTACCTTGGCCATGTCTCTGAGTATTGCACACCTTGTGCTTTTGGGCACTCCAGTGATGTTGCAGCTCTGAAATATGGCCAAACTGGTGGCAAGTGGCATCGTGGCAGCTGCACGCTTGACTTTTCTCAGTTCATGGGCAGTTATTTTGCACCTTGGTTTTTCCACACGCTTCTTGCGACCCTGTTGACTATTTTGAATGAAACGCTTGATTGTTCGATGATCACGCTTCAGAAGCTTTGCAATTTTAAGAGTGCTGCATCCCTCTGCAAGATATCTCACTATTTTTGACTTTTCTGAGCCTGTCAAGTCCTTCTTTTGACCCATTTTGCCAAAGGAAAGGAAGTTGCCTAATAATTATGCACACCTGATATAGGGTGTTGATGTCATTAGACCACACCCCTTCTCATTACAGAGATGCACATCACCTAATATGCTTAATTGGTAGTAGGCTTTCGAGCCTATACAGCTTGGAGTAAGACAACATGCATAAAGAGGATGATGTGGTCAAAATACTCATTTGCCTAATAATTCTGCACTCCCTGTATTTACCAACCCAGTCACATGCTTATTTATTGCCACATTCAGCCACCCAGTCACACTCAAGCATGCAGTCACACTCATCCACCCAGTCACATTCCTAACCATAGCGACACTCACCCACATGTCATCTCATTCGTTATCCACCTCCCTGTTCACATTGCATTCCACATTTAGTCACCTACATATAGTACGTCACCCAAATGTTGCATCCAACAACTTATATGATTTCTTCAACACAGGAAATGTCACTATCCCACCCACCATGTCCTAAATAAACTATGTAGAATTGTCATCAAAATTATTCAACCCCCATTGAAACTCTGGTTTATTGTCAAAATTTACAGACTTTCAACGAACAAATAAAAGAAAACAATTGAAATAGCTCAACACAACGAATACTTCAAGAGGTTTCCTCAACTGAAAATGCAACTTATAATGACTTCTCCAGTCTCAAAATTCTTCAACCTCCTGAATAGAATCCCTCACAACAGCACAAATATGCAAAACAGGTGCTGTCTCAAGCACACCTGACGCAACTTAACAAGGGCTTCATTAGCTGTACCAGGTGTGTTTTAGCTGGAACACTTGAAATACCTTAACTAGCTAGGGGTTTGTTGAGTGTCACATTTGCGTGCATGTTAGAAATTTTGCTAAGTCAAAAGATTAGTCCATACAGTCAAGAGAAGAGATCATAACCCTACACAAACAAGGAGCAGCATACAAAAAGCTAGCGAAGGCACTGTTTGTTTCTAGAGACACTGTTGGAAGCATAGTTCGAGAGTTCAAAATTGAAGGTACAGTGGTTACACTACCTGGACGGGGCAGAAAAAGAAGCTCTCAGTGGCTGAAACCAGATTTCTGAGAAGGCATGTTCTGAAAAACCCTTGAGTGACTGTAAAAGACCTGCATCAAGACTTGGTGGCAACAGGCACTTAGAGTTACGTGAGCACAGTAAGGCACATAAAACACAAAAGGTTTCCATGCATAACTCCAAGATTTACACCACCACTGACCCAAAAGTAAAAGAAAAGTCAGTTCCAATATGCTCTAAATCATATAAATAAGCTACAGAAATTTGGGGATTCTGTCCTGTGGTGCAATAAAACAAAACTGGAACTTTTTAACCTAATGGATCAGCGGTATGTCTGGAGAAAGAAGAATGAAGATGTAGCGGAGCTCCAATACTCTGGTGAGTATCTCCTCTAAAATATCCCTCAAGCTAGAAGAAAGGCACTAGACGACACTTAGGATAGGGGAGAATAACATGCTAATTACTGTCTGTAAGGAAGCTGAAGCTTGGGCGTCATTGGACCTTCCAACAAGACAATGATCCCAAGCATACCTCAAATTCCACCAAGGCTTGGTGGCAAAAAAAAGTCCTAGAAAATTCTAGAGTGCCCATCACAGTCACCTGACTTGATCCCCATAGAAAATCTCTGGTGGGATTTGAAGAAGGCGGTTGCAGCACACAAACCCAAGAATATTACTGAACTGGGGGCCATTGCTCATGAGCAATGGGCTAAGATTCCTAAGGAACGCCTGTCTGGCTATGCATCTCGTTTGCAGCAGGTCATAATAGCAAAAAGGTGCTCTACTAAGTACTAAAGATGCTTGCCATGAAGGGGTTGAATAATTTTGAGACTGGAGAAGTCATTATAAGTTGCATTATTAGAATGTTGGGAAACCACTTGAATAGAGTTGAGCGAACCCGAACTGAAAAGTTCAGGTTCGTACCGAACATTACGTTTTTTGGACCCCGGACCTGAACACGGACATATCACTCTATGTTCGGGTTGGATGTTCAGCGATTTAATGACGCGTATTGAAAGGCTGCAGGGAAGCCAATCAACAAGCGTTTGACTCGTGTGCCCTTAGAAGCCATCACAGGCATGCCTACTAATGGCATGGCTGTGATTGGCCAGTGCAGCATGTGACCCAGCTAGTAGGGGCATGTCTATTAAACAGCCTGTGGCTGCTCACTGTTGGAAAAAAAAAATTTGGACCTATTTCCCCCCCGGGTGGTGGGTGAGGGCCCTAAATAACAATAAGGGGGAAGACCTACTGTCCTCCCCCGGCCCCCACCCCTGTGTGGCGGGTGGGAGCCCTAAATAACAATAAGAGGGGGACCTACTGTCCTCCTCCCCCGGCCCCCACCCCTGAGCGGTGGGTGGGGACCATAAATAAAAATTGGGGGGGACCTTATGTCCTCCCCCCCGGGCCCCACCCCTGAGCGGCGGGTTGGGGCCCTAAATAAAAATTTACACCCCCCAAATTCCAAGGAACTTTCCCACACTGTGTAAAATGACACAGAGCACTCTGATGGGTGGATTAAGTAACCAATCAGAGTGTTATGAGTCAAATTACACAGCGTGGGAAAATTCCAAAGAACTTTCCTACGCTGTGTAAAATGACACAGAACACTCTGATTGGTGGATTTCAAGCCAACCAACCAGAGTGCTGTGACAGGTAAATGTAGAGACTTACCTGTCAGTCTCTTCATTTACCTGTCAGAGCACTCTGATTGGATGGCTTAAACCCACCAATCAGAGTGCTCTGATCCTAATTTCAGGAGCCCTCCATGGGTGAAAATGTATTTTTTTTTTTTTTTTTGCTCTCGTTTTTTTTAAGTGCGGCAGTTATTCTGGATTTTTATTTGGCCTTTTTGGGGCTCAAAAAAAGAAGATTTTAGAAGAAAGAAGACATCAAATGGTAAGTCTATTTTATTTTATTAACAGGTATTTAGATAAGGGTCCCCCCTCATTATTTTTAGGATGAGGAGGGTAGGTAGGGGTATTTTTGGGGGGGCAGGGGGATGACTAGGGGTTTGGGGACCCCTAGTCACCTGGGGGGGTAAATTTTTATTTAAGGCCCCCACCCGCCGCTCAGGGGTGGGGGCCAGGGGGAAGGACATTAGGTCCCCCCCCCTTATTGTTATTTAGGGCCCCCACCCGCCACACAGGGGTGGGGGCCGGAGGGAGGACATTATTATTGTTATTGTTATTTAGGGCCGCCACGCAGGGGTGGGGGCCGGGGGGGGAGGAAAGTAGCCCCCCCCCACAAATACTTATTTATGGCCCCCACCCACCGCTCAGGGCTGGGGGCCGGGGGGGAGGACCTTATTGTTATTTAGGGCCCCCACCCACCGCACAGGGGTGGGGGCCGGGGAGGAGGACATTAGGTCCCCCCCAAATTCTTATTTATTGCCCCCACCCACCGCTCAGGGTGGGGGCCGGGGGGGGGGGAGGACAGTAGGTCCCCCTCTTATTGTTATTTAGGGCCCCCGTCCGCCGCTCAGGGGTGGGATCCGGGGGGTAGGACAGTAGGTTCCCCCCTCCACATTCTTAATTAGGGCCCCCATCCGTCGCACAGGGGTGGGTGCAATAGTTTTTTTTTTGTTTTTTTTTACAGTGAGCTTTCACTGTTTACTTGACACGCCCCTATTCGCGGTATAGCGAGTAGGGGCTGAATTTACTAATACTAAGTAATCTTTACTTAGTATTAATAAATGTGCCTGAAAAAACAATTTAGGTCTTTCAGCCTTTTGGTAGATAGCTCCCTAATACCGTGTGAATTAGGGAGTTATCTACTAAGTGGCTGCTTATTTTATGTTATTTTAAGTGATTTCCCTATCCACATTTGTTTGCAGGGCACTTGTCCTACTCTTACACCCATTTTACTTCCTTTTGCAGCCATCTAGCCCTTTCCAGGAGTTTTTTAGAGCCATTTTTGTGCCCAAAAGTTCGGGTCCTCATTGACTTCAATGGGGTTCGGGGGCAAGTTCGAGCCCGAACCATGACTTTTTTTTCAAAGTTCGGCCGAACCAGCCTGACCGAACATCCAGGTGTCCGCTCAACTCTACACTTGAAGCATTTGTTTCAATTGATTTTGTTTGATTTTTTCAATGCAAACTGTGATAGTCTGTAGATTTTCGCAATAAACCTGTTTTTTACTTGCTGGATTAGGATGTTGGGAGTGGTAAGTGTGTTCCACCAACATGTGCAGTGTTATGGTTAGTTATCATTACTAGTGACAACATTTCCCTAGAGTTTTGAGGACAATGTTTTTTATGAGAAAAAAATACATATATAATCAAAAACAAATATATTTATACACATAACAATTGTACATAATTCTTCTGAGATGTACAAGTACTTTGCCCTCAGCACCGAGCAATGCAACACTTTGTGATTGTATATATATATATAGAGAGAGATAATATAACTATATATCTATATAAATCTAAAAAAAAAAAAGATTAAACACTAATAAACACAAAACATATGAGTAAACTGACTGTTAAGAGGCTAAACATTTGTATATATAATTTTTTAGTTGATATTCAAAGTTGAATAATTATACACTCATAAACAAACAGAAATAATGTAACATTTGCTCATAATGCCAATTTACTTTTTAAAACTTCTTCTAACTATTTAAAACTATCTGTGGAATGTTTATACATTTTTATTATTTTTTTTAAATGTTTTGTTAATATTTTTGGGGGGAATATTACATTATATACAGAACACTTTGTTATTTGAACAGACGCACATTTTTCATTATCATTAAAAGCAGTTGATTGTTTAAATATTTTTGTGATTATATAAATATTATGCTTGCCATAGAAAAAACACAGAAATTCTGCGGAAACTCAGCATCCAGCAGAGGGAGTGAGAGAAACATTGGAAGCAATTGTGTCCCAAGGAAAGTTGAAGTAGACAGAACAACAGCTACACTAACCCTGAGACTACCCAGAGAGAGGAGAGCTCTGAAGGTCCGGGGAAAAAAGGGATACAAAAAATAATGATAAATGGTATGCAGGACTAAAACAAAGCTTTCCAGGGACCCGGTTATAGAGAAGAACTGGGAATAAATAAGAATCTAGACTCGGGGTTGTTCTGCACAAGGCGGGAAGTCTTTTTCTGAGAAGTTTTGGCTGTTGCATTGATATTTCAGTGGGCAGCTTAGACTAACTGTGCCTTATAGTGTGCAAGAGTGTCAGCACTGTACAACACAACGGACCCGAAGGCGACATTCTGCTGCGTAGTGGACACCACTACTTGATTGTAACTTCATGGCCGCTTGGACTACACAATCCTAGGACCTTGGGTTACCTCTAGGACGGAGTCATGGAGGTTGTGGATGAGACTGAGGCTTTACAACGCTTTTTTGAAGGTAAGAGCGCTAATTTATGGCCCATCAGTTGGCCTGGACATGTGTGGAGAAGCGACTATAATTTTGTATGTCACCTGCGATTATATCCGCATGTCAAAAACTATTGCAATACAAATTTATAGAAGAAAACGTTCTTTTGTAATATCTTGTGTTTTTACGTTATATCACTTCTACGTTTGTTGTGGGTTGTCTGGCGAGATTGTGCACAATATGTACGTTCCCTTCTCTTTTACCATCTGCTACAGTTGATACACTCATTGGGCAGGAGAAAAATTCACACCTGGTGGTTTTACGGCATGGGACGTTAAGATTTGGTATTATATTTATTGCGAGGCATATTTATTGCAAAATAATTCAATACTTGTCCCTCTGGCGCAAAAAGTAGTAATGAGAACTGGCAAGGAACATTAAAAGATATGCCTTAAGAATCATGCTGGTCCTGTACCCCTCTTAAAGAATGTGTGTTATTTGTGGGGATCATTCTGACTAGGCTAGGATCATTGTTCTGTGATACAATACTGTATTACATTTTTATTTAACTTTGTAGATGGACGTTTGTGACAAACCTGGTTTGTTATTCTGTTATACAGACTGTTTTGTAAAGGCCAATGAAGCATTCAATCTGTGGAACTGATACACAGGAAAGACACAGGACATTGTACATTTGAAAAAGATTTAGACAGACATATGGTTCCACAATAGGCCAGAGATTAACTGAGTGAAAATGGTACCTTTGTCATCACAGTTACCTATGATCCAACTTCATTTTGACTCATTGAGATATTTTCTGAAATTTATAAATGTAATTATTGCATCCTCCAGAAAAGGAATTTTTTTTTAATTTTTTGGGGATACATTTTAGAACTGAATGGAAATATGCACATTTTTGGATGTAATTGATAGTGACATATCAGAAAATAAAAGGTATATTATATTTATGTCAGAACATATGCTAAAGAATGTGGCTTTTTATAGTAATTTAATATACACATATTTTCTTTAACTAAATTAAGTAGAAGATAAAATATAAACAGATTTGATTAAATATATATTTTAAGGAATGATAGGTGCCCTTGTTTATTGAAAGGGTTAAGCCTTAAATCAACAACTTAATCAACTTTATTTAAGAAAACAAATGGCTTGCCAAGTCAACGAGAGAGAAATGGCAGCGAGTTTCTGCTTTGTCTTTCCATTTTGCAATATGTGTAGATAACAGACAGGTTAACACCTCAGCTGCTTAAAGGATCTGCGTCAAACTGCGGACGTATTTATGTAAAAAACCAAAACAAATTTATTAAAATCCGTTTTCTCTCAGAGTGATCGAAATGAAATGAAAAACTCCCAATACATAAAAACATAAAATTTGCAAAAGTGTGAAAATTATGGGCTTAATTTTCATTTTTTTTTTTTTTTGTTAAAAACAGTGTGTTAACGAATTGATTGATTTTCACTGCTAAACTGGAGGTAATTGTAACAAACTACATACACAGATTTATAAAATGTTAACAATTGTGTTACATAAAAAATGCACAATTTTATGTAACTGAGTTTGTGGTATATTTGTGTTACATTTTTGCAGGAGATGTTTTTTAAAAAATAGATTTTAAAAAATTATATATTTTTAAACATTTGTCACTTAAAAAAGGAATTTCTCCTTTCTACAGGTTTGAATACAATTTCCCAAAATATTGTGACAGTATAGTAATATATTATATGGAGAATTCATAGTGTGTTTCTATATCGGTTTTACTGTTATATAAAATCATTTAGGGTCACGTTTAATAAACCTTTCCTATTTGCATAATACTTGTAAGCCTGATTATAATTATTAATAATATATCTTAAAATATTTATATATTATGTACTGTAAAAAGATTAGAAAATGAAACTTGCATTTTGCAGTTAAAAAAAAAATAGCTTGAAATGAGTGAAATTTATAAAATATACCAAAATGTAAAATAAAGACAGGAATATGATTTTTATAGATTAAAAACTGAGCCGTTCATTTTATTTCATCAGTGATTGTGAACAGATTAAAATAGCGAATATACAGGACATTCGATGTCGTCATCAAAATCTAGTTTTGTTAGACCTCATACCAACATGAAATGTTAGCTCGATAGAATGAAAAACTCTATAAAGACCGCTGTCATTAAAGAAACTGGCATCTCAAGGCATAACAGGACCCGGCTGTAAAGATAACACTGTGTAAACTGCAACAATTCTAACTTTATTCTTTGTGAAATTAATTTTACTTACATCAAAATGCTTCAACTGAAACCCTTGATGATTTGGATCTATTTCCCGATTTGGTTATTTTGTAAAAAAAAAAAATTGACATTCACTTTGAAATCTATATTTTAGTGAATAAAACTAATATATTGTCTCTTCTGCTTAATTTGTTAAAGAAACAATCATTTTAGATTATCATAAAGTCTTGTCTGAAATGGCATGTATTTATAATTTCTTATTACTCACAGTCGTCTGTCCTGTTAGCTGTGTTTGTGTTATAAAATGCAAGGTTGCATACAGTTCTATAGTTGTGTTTGTGTTATAAAATGCAAGGTTGCACACAGTTCTATAGTTGTGTTTGTGTTATAAAATGCAAGGTTACACACAGTTCTATAGTTGTGTTTGTGTTATAAAATGCAAGGTTGCATACAGTTCTATAGTTGTGTTTGTGTTATAAAATGCAAGGTTGCACACAGTTCTGTAGTTGTGTTTGTGTTATAAAATGCAAGGTTGCACACAGTTCTCTAGTTGTGTTTGTGTTATAAAATGCAAGGTTGCATACAGTTGTGTAGTTGTGTTTGTGTTATAAAATGCAAGGTTGCACGCAGTTCTATAGTTGTGTTTGTGTTATAAAATGCAAGGTTGCATACAGTTCTATAGTTGTGTTTGTGTTATAAAATGCAAGGTTGCACACAGTTCTATAGTTGTGTTTGTGTTATAAAATGCAAGGTTGCATACAGTTCTATTGTGGTGTTATAAAATGCAAGGTTGCATACAGTTCTATAGTTGTGTTTGTGTTATAAAATGCAAGGTTGCATACAGTTCTATAGTTGTGTTTGTGTTATAAAATGCAAGGTTGCACACAGTTCTATAGTTGTGTTTGTGTTATAAAATGCAAGGTTGCATACAGTTGTGTAGTTGTGTTTGTGTTATAAAATGCAAGGTTGCATACAGTTCTATTGTGGTGTTATAAAATGCAAGGTTTCATACAGTTCTATAGTTGTGTTTGTGTTATGAAATGCAAGGTTGCATACAGTTCTATAGTTGTGTTTGTGTTATAAAATGCAAGGTTGCACACAGTTCTATAGTTGTGTTTGTGTTATAAAATGCAAGGTTACACACAGTTCTATAGTTGTGTTTGTGTTATAAAATGCAAGGTTGCATACAGTTCTATAGTTGTGTTTGTGTTATAAAATGCAAGGTTGCACACAGTTCTGTAGTTGTGTTTGTGTTATAAAATGCAAGGTTGCACACAGTTCTCTAGTTGTGTTTGTGTTATAAAATGCAAGGTTGCATACAGTTGTGTAGTTGTGTTTGTGTTATAAAATGCAAGGTTGCACGCAGTTCTATAGTTGTGTTTGTGTTATAAAATGCAAGGTTGCATACAGTTCTATAGTTGTGTTTGTGTTACAGTAAATATGCAAGGTTACGCATTCTATATGTTTGTGTTATAAAATGCAAGGTTGCATACAGTGTGTTATAAAATGCAAGGTTGCATACAGTTCTATAGTTGTTTTGTGTTATAAAATGCAAGGTTGCATACAGTTCTATAGTTGTTTGTTTGTTATAAAATGCAAGGCTTTCTATAAATAAAATGCATAGGTTGTTACTGCAAGGTTGCAGTTCTATAGTTGTGTTTGTGTTATAAAATGCAAGGTTGCATACAGTTCTATAGTTGTGTTTGTGTTATAAAATGCAAGGCTGCACACAGTTCTATAGTTGTGTTTGTGTTATAAAATGCAAGGTTGCATACAGTTGTGTAGTTGTGTTTGTGTTATAAAATGCAAGGTTGCACACAGTTCTATAGTTGTGTTTGTGTTATAAAATGCAAGGTTACATACAGTTCTATAGTTGTGTTTGTGTTATAAAATGCAAGGTTGCATACAGTTCTATAGTTGTGTTTGTGTTATAAAATGCAAGGTTACATACAGTTCTATAGTTGTGTTTGTGTTATAAAATGCAAGGTTGCACGCAGTTCTATAGTTGTGTTTGTGTTATAAAATGCAAGGTTGCACGCAGTTCTATAGTTGTGTTTGTGTTATAAAATGCAAGGTTGCATACAGTTCTATAGTTGTGTTTGTGTTATAAAATGCAAGGTTGCACGCAGTTCTATAGTTGTGTTTGTGTTATAAAATGCAAGGTTGCATACAGTTCTATAGTTGTGTTTGTGTTATGAAATGCAAGGTTGCATACAGTTCTATAGTTATGGCTGACTGTTGTATCCTTGGAAAAATATCTCCATGTGGCTCAGTTTACAATGCTTATCTTCTAGCGCTTTTCAATACACGATTATCTAGAAAGCAGGGCTGTCCTCGTGGGCCATAATACTGCCAGGGTGTTTTAGGATACTATTAACATGGATTAGCTGATTAATATCATGCATATTGCAGTTAGTATCATCCTCAGAGACTATAGATATATAGCCCTTATCAATCTCTAGGCCGGTAGTGTCTAACCATATTATTATTATTATTATTAATTATTGTCATCTATATAGCGGCATCAGATTCCATAGCACTTATCAATACAGATGTTTGTGAACTGAACTTCTTATAAGCGCTCCAGAATTTGTTGGCACTATATAAAAATAATAGTAATAAAGCTATAAGCTAGATTTTTAGCCATTATTAATATTAAAAGAATTTTTATAGCGCCAACATATTCCGTAGTGCTTTACAATTATAAAATTGGGATAGTAACTAACCTATTGAATATAACAGAGAGAAGAGGGGAAGAACGAGCTCTAACGAGCTTGCATTTATTTATTTTTGCAAAAGATTTTTTTATATAAAAAACGTCTGTCATATTTTGCAAGTGGAAGATCTGGTTAGGTTAAAGAAAGTAGGTTTTACTTAAAGAGACACTATGGGCACCTAGATGATTTCTGCTCATTGAACTGGTCTGGGTGCAGTGTCCCTGCCCCCCTTAGTGCTGCAATGTAAAACGCAGCCGTTTTTGAGAAAATGTAATGTTTACATTGTAGTACTAAGACAATCTCTAGTGGCACTACCCAGATTCCACCAGACTGTGGGTCCCTTAAATGAAGCTGGACATCCTCATGCTCTGCAAAATGACACCCAGTGTCCATGAAATCCCTATAGGAATTATTGAGTCAATGCTTTCCTATGGGGAAGGCCTATAGTGCTTGCTAATGTCGGAGGAGGCGGAGCGCCGACTCAGCGCCGATGGACATTAGCGCTAGAATTGGATGCGTAAATAAAGAGTTTTTAGCAGTTTATGTGCAATGTGGGGGACATAGGGGAGGGAAAGAAGGAGGGGGGACCAGAGGGCACTATAGTGTTAGGAATCCAGATTTTCTAACACTATAGAATCTCCCCTTTTGCAGCCATCACCATTGTTTTCCCAATGGACTTCTTACGCACCTGGCGCTGCATGTGACAGGAGTTGAGTCAGTAAGGTACTCTTGTGCATGCGCAAAAGTGCAACGCTGAGTTCTACGGAGGATCCTGCGGGACCGTGGAATCCTATCCTACATTGTATGATGTCTAAATGTCATAGCCCTTACTGCTTTAAATATAAAGTGCTGGTTACCGAACACGGCAACATGGAACAATTGCAGCTGATATCATGGGCAAGCATCCATTGATTATCGGAATATATAGAAAAAGCTACTTTTACCGTGATTTCAGTCTCATGTTGATTTTTATTTACTTATTTTACTTTATTTATCGATCTATGAACACTGACAAAGTAAACAATACTATTAATTTAGTGATAACCCCTATGGCTGATGCAATGCTTTGATGACCTCACTTATAATATTTTTACTGGTCTTTTGTCATGAGTACCTGAGTAAGTACTGTTAGTTTTTAAGAAAAATTGTGCTGGGTTAAAAAGAGGTTAGGTATCTTTAGCATTATGGGGTATTTATGGTTAGGGGGTACCTGTCAAGATGCTGCGGAGTGTAACACCAATGATCCTTAGCCAGGCTAGTCCACATTATCCTGACGTAAGGTACCATCTAAGTTCCCCTTTCCTCTGGAGCTTTATACTATGGCATAGGCAACCTATTAGCAGCCAAAACAAGACTTTTAAAATCCCATGGATTGCCAGAGTTATTTTTTTTTTTTTTAATGTCGCCATATTCTGCTTGTGTGCATATGCAATTTGTGGATTGTGTATGTGTGCTGTGTATCATGTTATTTGTGTGAATTTGGGCTGTGTCTGGCTGTGTGGGTGGTTTCCTTGGGGGTCAGGTGGGGGTCGGGCTGGTCGGGTAAGGCCCTGGCTGATCTCCTTCCGTGCAGGTTCCCCTTTACAAGTGCGGGGAGATAGTGATCTGAGAATGCTACCTCCAAGAGCCGCAGTGAGTAAATTAAGGCCTTACAAAAATGCTGATTTCTGTTTAAATAGGAACTTCTGTAAAGTGTGGAAGATGGTGCGCGCTGTTAGCACATAAAGCTCTTTAGCCTGGGTTTGGAGTATTCAGTTAAGACGTACATTTTAAAGTAATTCTTGGAATTCAAAAAATTTTCCCAGCCAAAATATTTGTGGGTTCTGCATGTGATGTCTTTTTTTTCAGTTTCTGAAAGCATGGCAGACCGCAGTTAATCAATAATCAATAGTAAGTATCTGGATCCACATGGCTGGTATGATCCTAGTCATGATTCATCTATTGATATTATATTTCTGTATCACTTCATAATTAATAAGATTAGTAAATACAAGCATTCGGGAGATCCCACCTTTCTCAAGTCTAAAGGTCTTTCCAGGTCACATAACATCAACAAACATTCAAACCTGGTTATGTCAAATAGTAACAGGATTCTTCTCTAAACTCCAAATTGTAGCAAATTAAAATCTGACTTCAAGCTAAATTACTCAAGGTGAGACTGTAGCCACAGGTTTTGTTTCTCCCAAATGAACTACATTAGCAAAATTTTGCCATTTGGAAATCACTAAAATCTGATATTTGTGAATAAGCCTGTAGAATGCGAACTGTCTGAAAACTAAAGTGATTTTAAAATTGCAAATTTAAATCCAAACTAGACAAACCAATAACATGGTACCTTGAGAGTCTTCCAGTGTGGCTGCTGTGGTCTAAATCTGGAATTCTCACCAAATCACACATTAGTGAATATCATTATATCATTGTATAGCATTGCAGACATTCAGAACTGGATTTCTCATTAGACAGAGTAGGCATTTGCCTAAAGGTGGCAGACCACTAGAGGCACCTGTTTTCAGCACTTATAATGCACCTTTTTGAGCTTAAAGGAACAGTGTAGTGTTAAAAGTGCAAATCTGTATTCCTAATGCTACAGTGTACCTGTCCCTACTTGTTTTCAAGTTCCTCCTATGTGTGTTAATATAAAAAATACCCCCAATGCTGACATTGCCGCTGGGGGTCCGATGACCATGAGGGACAGGGAAAGATGAGATTTACTTACCTGAACCCTTGTGGGTGCTGCCATCCTCTTCCTTCTGCGCTTCTTCTGCTTTAGGCTCTTCAGCTGCTAGGGGTCGACGTCAATGCTTTACTCTCGCGCATGCATCAAAATACAGCATTGAGTTCTATAGAGGATACCTCAAGACTCCAGGATTCTCCATAGGAACTGGCTAATTTGATGTCTGGGGGAAATGACAAGCTTGGCAGCGGAAGTCCCTACTTTGTCTCAGTAGTCAATATGTATATTTCATAGAGTCAATCTTTATGAAATACTTATTTTTTATATGGAAGTGACAGAGCAGTTTTAATAGCCGAGCTGCGGGAACAGTTATAGAGGGTGTAATTCGCAGATCCTCCAGTGCCTGTGTGCGAGGCTGGACAGGAAGTGGAAGGTGTCACTTCCTGTCTGCCGCTAACAGTCTCTCACGCAGGAAATGCCTTGCAGGAGGAGTGGGGCAAGCTCTGAGTGATGCACACTGTATAACAGCTCCTGCAGCTCACTCATATGAGGCTGAATGGGCTACAGAAGACATAGAGGGTGAATACTTTGCAAATAAACCTTCAAACTCCAGCACTCAGGACCTGAAAATAAACCATTTACCTTAATTCTATATTGAATGCCTCGTAAAAACAAAGCACCTGGTATCCCAATACCAAATCTAACCCAATTCTAATCTTAGTTTCAATAATCCTACACTGCCTTTATAATACACTAACTCTCCCCAGCTGTTAATCTTGTTTAACACTAAACACCACATTACACAGCTGTACACTTGCTGGACTCACAGATTTAAACATAATTCATTACAAGCAGAGCAGGAATATTGAGATATATACATTAATTAATATACAGACTGTTGTCAAAGATGAATATGATAATGTCCAGTTAATAAATTCAATATACTTACTTTATCTGCCTTATTTGGGGGTTGGGAAGCAGGAGGTACCTTAGAATATGTGTCTATAGGTATATTTCATACTTTGTATTCTGTTACTGCCAGACTTTGTGGAACACTAATGCCACGTTATATGATAGAAAATTCTAGATATTATTGATAAAATTTGTTTCATATTTTCTGCTTGTGTCATATTTTTTGTAATAACAGAAACCTATTGATATCCTGAAGGATGTAAAAAGCTTTACAAGGTGATGTGATATTGTACTGTTCTATGCAAAGGGTCAGAGAGACCAGGGGTGGATTACCAGCACAGGTAGAACAAAGAAAATACAAGGAAATTTAAATATTAAGTTATCTGTAAATTATTGTAAAGAGCACATAAGAATGTGAATGAAGGTGGACTTGCTAAGGGTGTAAGAATAATTATCTACTATCAAATATGTGATAAAAATAAAACGCAATTTTTGGGATATGGGGGGGAATGTATTTATAAAGGATTTACTTATGGAGCATACAGGAACTGGGTATTTTTGGTGGTTTTGATGCCCATGGGAAAACATTGGGAGTTTATTGCACTGCAAATGTTGAAGGCCACACTGTGCCAATCAGCATCTCCTTGTAGAGCCGCATCGACTTAATGCATCTCTATGTGGAACCTCCATGCAGAGGGTGGAGACGATGAATGTCAGTCACACTGTGCAGCACTGCCCCAGGAAGCACCTCTAGCAGCCATCTGAGTGACTGCATCTAGAGGTGTTACTAGGGAGCAATGTACACACTGCCTTTTCCCTGAACAGGCTACAGACTCCAGAACCACTTCATTAAGCTGCATACTAAACATTCAACTGTAGTTGTTCTGGTGACTATAGTGTCCTGTTAAGATAACTTGAATTCCATGAATTAAAAAAAAAAAAAAATTCTAAGTATAACATCGTATGCTGTCACAAAAGGCCAGTGCATATAAAATAATTAGTTTAACACACGAGAGTACTTGACTATTAGAATGGAAGATGTGACTCTCATAGAATGATCTATGGTATAGTCAGTATTTATTGTTTATCTACATAGTCACTCTGATGGACAGAAGAAGTTCTGATTTATCTGTACCTGCAGATATTTCAAACACAGTGGTACAGATAACCCACTTCTGTTTGGCTTTCCGAGGCTTACAGATAAACACCTGGAGGGCCAAAACTAAGAACTGCTTCACTAACAAACTCCCTCAGAAATGGAGGCCAAAGATTAGAGGTGGTCCATGCACCTTATTTACAAAACACAGTAAGTGTTCGTACCGCAACTCAACTAAGGCACAGTTAAACTAACTAGTGGTAGGTTTCACGTCCCTATCTACTTAATAAAACGCCGCTAGGCTGGCTGTGATCTGATAACCTGAATTGGTTACAATTGTTTCTTTCACTTTCAGTAGAAACCAATCCGAGAATATGAATTGTGACAGAATACTGTGTTCCGTTGACTGAACCTGATTCCCTCTTTTTTTGCTCAGCATAGAATCTGGTGGGCTCTTTTTTGTGTATAGCGGGCAGCAGTGGTGTATATGCCGTGGATATATAGAATTATAACATGCTTTATGTGGTTATTAACAAGCCGTGGGTATATAGAATTATAACATGCTTTATGTAGTTATTAACAAGCCGTGGATATATAGAATTATAGCATGCTTTATGTGGTTATTAACAGGCCGTGGATATATAGAATTATAGCATGCTTTATGTGGTTATTAACAAGCCGTGGATATATAGAATTATAACATGCTTTATGTAGTTATTAACAAGCCGTGGGTATATAGAATTATAACATGCTTTATGTAGTTATTAACAAGCCGTGGGTATATAGAATTATAACATGCTTTATGTAGTTATTAACAAGCCGTGGATATATAGAATTATAGCATGCTTTATGTGGTTATTAACAGGCCGTGGATATATAGAATTATAGCATGCTTTATGTAGTTATTAACAAGCCGTGGATATATAGAATTATAGCATGCTTTATGTGGTTATTAACAAGCCGTGGGTATATAGAATTATAACATGCTTTATGTAGTTATTAACAAGCCGTGGATATATAGAATTATAGCATGCTTTATGTAGTTATTAACAGGCCGTGGGTATATAGAATTATAACATGCTTTATGTAGTTATTAACAAGCCGTGGATATATAGAATTATAGCATGCTTTATGTAGTTATTAACAAGCCGTGGGTATATAGAATTATAACATGCTTTATGTAGTTATTAACAGGCCGTGGGTATATAGAATTATAGCATGCTTTATGTAGTTATTAACAGGCCGTGGGTATATAGAATTATAGCATGCTTTATGTAGTTATTAACAGGCCGTGGATATATAGAATTATAGCATGCTTTATGTAGTTATTAACAAGCCGTGGATATATAGAATTATAGCATGCTTTATGTGGTTACTAACAAGCCGTGGGTATATAGAATTATAACATGCTTTATGTGGTTATTAACAGGCCGTGGATATATAGAATTATAACATGCTTTATGTAGTTATTAACAGGCCGTGGATATATAGAATTATAACATGCTTTATGTAGTTATTAACAAGCCGTGGATATACAGAATTATAACATGCTTTATGTAGTTATTAACAAGCCGTGGATATATAGAATTATAGCATGCTTTATGTGGTTATTAACAAGCCGTGGATATACAGAATTATAACATGCTTTATGTGGTTATTAACAAGCCGTGGATATACAGAATTATAACATGCTTTATGTGGTTATTAACAGGCCGTGGATATATAGAATTATAACATGCTTTATGTAGTTATTAACAAGCCGTGGATATATAGAATTATAACATGCTTTATGTAGTTATTAACAAGCCGTGGGTATATAGAATTATAACATGCTTTATGTAGTTATTAACAAGCCGTGGATATATAGAATTATAGCATGCTTTATGTAGTTATTAGCAAGCCGTGGATATATAGAATTATAACATGCTTTATGTTGTTATTAGCAAGCCGTGGATATATAGAATTATAACATGCTTTATGTAGTTATTAACAGGCCGTGGGTATATAGAATTATAGCATGCTTTATGTAGTTATTAACAAGCCGTGGATATACAGAATTATAACATGCTTTATGTAGTTATTAACAAGCCGTGGATATATAGAATTATAGCATGCTTTATGTCGTTATTAACAGGCCGTGGATATACAGAATTATAACATGCTTTATGTAGTTATTAACAGGCCGTGGATATACAGAATTATAACATGCTTTATGTAGTTATTAACAAGCTGTGGATATACAGAATTATAACATGCTTTATGTAGTTATTAACAAGCCGTTGATATATAGAATTATAGCATGCTTTATCTAGTTATTAACAAGCCGTGGATATATAGAATTATAACATGCTTTATGTAGTTATTAACAAGCCGTGGATATATAGAATTATAGCATGCTTTATGCCGTTCTTTGACTGTCTCTAACCAATATCCCAGCATGCATTGGCTGCTGTTATTTTTTTTTTTACGTCTGTCCCCTATAGCCACAGCCCAGCGGCTTTTGGAAACATCATGCGTGAGGCGGAGTGAATGCCTAGTGTGCCCGTGGCCCTGGTTATAACCTCTCTGTTTATTTTAGCATAATGACCGTTTTAGTTAGAACTGATAAGAAACAATAGCTAACAATACAAAGAAAATAAAAAACAATATCAGTCCTTCAGAAGGGTAAAAAACCCGGGTTACTGAACACCAGGGATCCATATGGAACATTAGTCATGATATTAGTAGATTGGTTGTGTGACCCCCCTCTCCCCCCGTCTTGCAGAATATAATCTTAGTGTATGCGTTATTTAACATTGTTAAAGGAGGGGAGGGATCCGTATAGAACATTAGTTATGATATTAGTAGATTGGTTGTGTGATACCCCCACCCCCTCCCCCGTCTTGCAGAATATAATCTTAGTGTACGCGTTATTTAATATTGTTATAGGAGGGGAGGGATCCGTATAGAACATTAGTCATGATATTAGTAGATTGGTTGTGTGAGACCCCCCTCCGTCTTGCAGAATATAATCTTAGTGTATGCGTTATTTAACATTGTTATAGGAGGGGAGGGATCCGTATAGAACATCAGTCATGATATTAGTAGATTGGTTGTGTGATCCCCCCTCTCTCCCCGTCTTGCAGAATATAATCTTAGTGTATGCGTTATTTAACATTGTTATAGGAGTTGAGGGATCCGTATAGAACATTAGTCATGATATTAGTAGATTGGTTGTGTGAGCCCCCCCCCTCGTCTTGCAGAATATAATCTTAGTGTACGCATTATTTAACATTGTTATAGGAGGGAAGCGATCCGTATAGAACATTAGTCATGATATTAGTAGATTGGTTGTGTGAGCCCCCCCACCCCCGTCTTGCAGAATATAATCTTAGTGTACGCATATTTAACATTGTTATAGGAGGGGAGATATCCATATAGAACATTACTCATGATATTAGTAGATTGGTTGTGTGATCCCCCCTCTCTCCCCGTCTTGCAGAATATAATCTTAGTGTATGCGTTATTTAATATTGTTATAGGAGGGGAGGGATCCGTATAGAACATTAGTCATGATATTAGTAGATTGGTTGTGTGAGACCCCCCTCCGTCTTGCAGAATATAATCTTAGTGTATGCGTTATTTAACATTGTTATAGGAGGGGAGGGATCCGTATAGAACATCAGTCATGATATTAGTAGATTGGTTGTGTGATCCCCCCTCTCTCCCCGTCTTGCAGAATATAATCTTAGTGTATGCGTTATTTAACATTGTTATAGGAGTTGAGGGATCCGTATAGAACATTAGTCATGATATTAGTAGATTGGTTGTGTGAGCCCCCCCCCTCGTCTTGCAGAATATAATCTTAGTGTACGCATTATTTAACATTGTTATAGGAGGGAAGCGATCCGTATAGAACATTAGTCATGATATTAGTAGATTGGTTGTGTGAGCCCCCCCTCCGTCTTGCAGAATATAATCTTAGTGTATGCGTTATTTAATATTGTTATAGGAGGGGAGGGATCCGTATAGAACATTAGTCATGATATTAGTAGATTGGTTGTGTGAGCCCCCCCTCCGTCTTGCAGAATATAATCTTAGTGTATGCGTTATTTAACATTGTTATAGGAGGGGAGGGATCCGTATAGAACATTAGTCATGATATTAGTAGATTGGTTGTGTGAGCCCCCCCTCCGTCTTGCAGAATATAATCTTAGTGTATGCGTTATTTAATATTGTTATAGGAGGGGAGGGATCCGTATAGAACATTAGTCATGATATTAGTAGATTGGTTGTGTGAGCCCCCCCTCCGTCTTGCAGAATATAATCTTAGTGTATGCGTTATTTAACATTGTTATAGG
This sequence comes from Pelobates cultripes, assembly GCA_933207985.1. NCBI lineage: Eukaryota > Metazoa > Chordata > Amphibia > Anura > Pelobatidae > Pelobates > Pelobates cultripes. The sequence goes on along the minus strand of OW240923.1, from coordinate 120,440,825 downwards.
AGGGGAGGGATCCGTATAGAACATTAGTCATGATATTAGTAGATTGGTTGTGTGATCCCCCGTCTTGCAGAATATAATCTTAGTGTACGCGTTATTTAACATTGTTATAGGAGGGGAGGGATCCGTATAAAACATTAGTCATGATATTAGTAGATTGGTTGTGTGATCCCCCGTCTTGCAGAATATAATCTTAGTGTACGCGTTATTTAACATTGTTATAGGAGGGGAGGGATCCGTATAGAACATTAGTCATGATATTAGTAGATTGGTTGTGTGATCCCCCGTCTTGCAGAATATAATCTTAGTGTACGCATTATTTAACATTCTTATAGGAGGGGAGGGATCCGTTCAGCAATGTATCTCCGGGATATCTAAATATACTGCTTTCCATATCTTGTGGACACAGAAAGTTTATTTATTCTTGTTATGTTGAGGTTGCGGCTGATAAAATGTGTTAACCCTCTAGTTGGTAGAGCGACAGATCCGTATGGGGGCGTGCAAAGTTTTTTAATATTGGTCTTTTTATGGGTTGGTGTTTGGGACACAGTAATTCAATTAAAAAAGAAATACGATTATTGTAAAAAATGACATTTTTATTATATAGTGATTTCTCTATCAAAGAGACAACAAGATCTTCAAGGAACCTCGTCTATGAGAAACAGAGCTCTGTGTTTGGACCTAAAGAAATTATCTTTTGTTGTTTTATTTAAAACATTATTATTATTATTTATTTTCAATCTCAAAACCTATAATCCGTTGACTTATTTTGCTGCTGATTTGGTGGCGGACACTGAGACAGGTCAATATATTTAGTGGAACATCAGCATTTTATTTGACAAAGTAAAGTATTGTATTCATGGAATAAACGACAAAAAAAACCAACTGTCTTTCTATCTTTATCTCATTTCTCTCTATTGTTTTCTTTCTTTTCTCTCTCTCTCTGTCTCTCTTTCTTTCTTCCTTTCTTCTTTTCTTTCTTCTTTTTCTCTCTTTCTTTCTTTCTTTCTTTTCTTTCTCTCTCTCTCTCTCTCTCTCTCTCTTTCTTTTCTTTCTTCCTTTCTCTCCATTTTAGATAAAATACAAACTCCTGTATGAAAAGGTGATACTGAAAATTATTTTCTGCAGAAATTTCTTGCCCAGGTTCTTGTGTTTGGGGGATTCTGGAATCAATTTAGATAAAGCCTTTTCCCGGAACTCGTGATGGATGTGTTGAATAAACTGCAAGTAGTGCAAGAATGTCTAGCAAACAGACTACTGTCCTCGGAAAATAAAATGAAGCATTATTAATGTATGTTATGTCCGCAGGTTTCCATCACATAAAGGGTGTAGTAATAAAACAGTTTAACCCCTTCATGATGACAAAGGTTAAATACGTCTTGTGAGGGTGTGACAATCCTGACAAAAGAAATAATTCATATTGTTATGGCTGAGCCGATGGCAAAGAGCTAAAATGTAGAAAATTGGATTTAAAATACTTTGAATCTTTGCTGATTTTTATATTCTGGGACGTGACAAGTCCTGTATATTAAAGCATTAATGATTTTTACTGTATTATCACTTAGGATGACAATCAACTATCATCGCGTACATTGAAATATGAATTCTAGAACCGAATGTACGCCATGAATTGCTCGGTAACGTCATGCCGTACAGAAAAGTCAATATTTTGTTGTTGGTTTTTTTTATCTGAACTTTTTACGGCCAACGAAAATGGTCACACAGGAGAATGTATCAATAGTGCAAAAACAGTATTCTGTTAATTATTATAAATATTATTGGAATTTATGTAGCACCACGTCACTTTACAATGTGTTTAAGGGGGGAATTTAACTACAAATGAAAATACTAGACATTTTGACAGGAGCAGTGGGTCGAAGAGCTTACAGTCTAGCGCTGCTGTGATTACAGAGATTCAGTCTGACTCGTATTTATTGGATTCTAGTTATAAATTAGATTTCACTGCGTTAGTACATAGACACCCGTTTCACAGTACAGAATGTGTGCTTGCAGAGCGCAGAATTTGGGATCCAAGATCCCCAGCATTATCCAGCACGATATACAAAACACTTGCAATGCTGGGTGTGACTACACAGACTGTTGGTTTATTCCTTCCCCCACACACTTTAAATACTAGGGACTCCTTGACATAGAAGGAGCTGTCAAAATCTGACACAGTTCAGGTGTTTGGTGGGATCTAAGGTCAGAAGTGCTCTGCGTTTTGTGGCTGTTTGTAGTACCTGAGTGGTTACATTATATCCCAGGAGAGGCCATGGTGAACAAAACTGAACCTTGGCTGGCATCTCACTAGAAACCGGGCCCTCAGGATGGAAAGAGTTACAGCAGGCTGCAAATATGTGGCATCCCTGCTCTCAGCTAATTCATGAGATAAGAGCCTGTTAAAAAATGGGTATCAGGAAAAATGTTTAGAGAAAGGAGGAAGAGTGGAGGAGGTGTACAGCTGGGATATTCCAAAAGAGGCCCTTTGGTCAATTAACCCTTTTATTGCACAATGATAGCATTCAGTGCTTCAAGCCAAACACATTCTGGTACATCATCTAATAGAGAGGTATGACTACTGCTCTCTGTATAGCACGATAAGAATGAGTATTTAGTGGGAACTGCCGTGAATTCAATGTGATTGTAAAGCAAATCTCACATTTAAAGTCAGAGCAACCAAACTGTCCGTTTACTCTGGTAGTGTCTCATGTCTATAACACACAGATTCTATTTTATTCTCACCACTATTTTTTTTTTATTCTCCACACATTATACATTATGTATTTCTTCAAGAACAGAGATCTGACCTTGTGTACCACTTTACATGTAAGTATCATTATTGTTATTATTATTTATATATCTCCAACACATTCTGCAGCGCTGTATTAAAAATCTGTAGCTTTATTATACTGTACAGCTGACGCCATACATAAATAATAATAAATACAAATAGAAGTAACAGGATTCACCTAATGTCTGTGGAATATTTGATGCAGAATGTTTGCTTTTAGCCAGATGATTTTGCTTCTTGTAGTACTTGGATGATTCAGAGCAACATGTGGCAAAACAGAGAGAAAGGAACTAAGAGTGTAGCATTTTCAAAATATTCTGTGAATTTGACACTCACATGTAGTGGAGCTTGTAACTAGCTCCTGATATAATAGCATACAGTGGTACAATCCCCACTTATGGATATATTTCACACTCACATGTAGTGGAGCTTGTAACTAGCTCCTGGTATAATAGCATACAGTGGTACAATCCCCACTTAGGGATATATTTCACACTCACATGTAGTGGAGCTTGTAACTAGCTCCTGGTATAATAGCATACAGTGGTACAGTCCCCACTTATGGATATGTTTAATTCAGAGGTGAAATGTAATAATACAGAGAAACTCTGAATTAAATGTATCCTTAAGTGGGGGTTAATACTCCGATGCTCCCTTAGTTTTATCACACTGGTTTCCTAAACACCTAGACATGTACAAATGATATACTGGAGATCACAATCTACATATTATTATCATTAACTTAGTGCTGCAATGTTAAATATTTACCGTTCCATAGAACTGCAATGTTTACACTGCAGCACTAAGTCTGCCTCCAGTGGCTGTCTACCAGAATGTCTCCCACACAGCCACTGGAGGGCTTCCTGAATTGAAACAGACCTTTGGTCCGGTATCTGAGGCTGGACGTGCTCACGCTCTGCATGAGGACATCCAGCGAAAGATTTTTCCCCATAGGAAATTGATTCAATTCTTTCCTATGGGGAGGTCTAATAGGCGTGCGGCACTTGCTATGCATGCGCATTATCGCCCTCTCATTGTCTGACGTAGGAGGGGGGCGGAGAGTCGACCCAGCGCCAAGGGGCATTGGCACGGGGATCAGGTAAGTAAATAAAGGGTTTTTTAACCCTTTACTTATTGGGGAAGGGAGTTGTGTGAGGGAGGGGGGGGGCAGGGGGAGCTATAGTGCCAGGAATACAGCTTTACATCCCTGGCACTATAGTATCCCTTAAATATCATTAGTCTCTCCTTTCTCTCTTGATATCTTCTGATTACGTTATCTACGTAAGAGTCTTTCGTAGAGATTAAAGTAACAACAATAATAATTAGCATTAAATGTAGAAATCATTACTGCTATATTTAGCTTAGTCCTGGAACTGGGCTCCTCCACCATAACTTTCTGTCAATCATTGTTATAAACTCTGCACTTTTCAGCTTTCAGTCAACATACAGAGAGCCTAGGAAGAGGGGTAAATAGCATTCTGGCATCGGTGACTACTATCAGCATCAGTGCATGGTTTAAATGAGATCTCAATCCAAACATGCAAAAAATAAAAGAAAAATGGTAGAAATTGCTACCGGCTTAAAGGACCACTATAGTGCCAGGAAAACATACTTGTTTTCCTGGCACTATAGTGCCCACCTTCAGGGTCCCCTTCCCGCCGGGCTCTAGGGTGAGGAAGGGGTTAAACTTACCTCTTTCTCCAGCGCCAGACGGGGAGCTCTCCGCCTCCTCTCCTCCTCCTCAGCTGAAACTGCTATGTTTATAGAAAAAAGGGTTAACCCTAGCTGGACCAGGCACCCAGACCACTTCATTAAGCTGAAGTGGTCTGGGTGCTTATAGTGGTCCTTTAACACTGGGTTTAATAGTCTTCATTGTTAATTACGTGATCACAGGATAGCTTAGATACTTTGTAAACGAGAAGTTAGAGAGAAAATAAGGAGATCTCTCCTGCCTCTTTGATCCATCTTATAGTACGGTGGTGATAATAGGCAAGCTATCATTAAACTCCTGTGTCCAAATCTACATTGAGATACAGGTATATTTTTTGTATGCATGTTGAAATCGGGGGATAGTGTATATGTGTCATTTGTTTTATTATAATTTATATATATTATATGTTATTTTGTTATACTGTTACAGTGCACATTTGTCCTTTATTTGCTTTAATTGATCAACAAGGACGTTTGGTGGCATTGTCGCTCAGTGAAGGTGTTTGTAGTGTCGGTTCTTCTCATGCGCAGACAGTTTGACACTCCGTAAGGTATTGGTTAATTGTTAGAAGAGAGATCATTATCTGTTGATACTTTTCTTTGGAAGGTGTTTTACCACATAACGTATAGGGCCCTCTTTTACTGAACTGATGATGGTGATAAAAAGCAAACAGACAGAAAAAGTGGTAGCAAACCTAAAAGATGGGGCTCCCTCAAAGACCCAACAGAAATCGAATAATGCAGCAAAACAGGAAAAGGTTACTCCAGCTGTGAACAAATGTGTTTAAAATAAACAAATAAACAAAGATCAAGGAGCAAATATAAAAGTCCGAAGTCAGTGTGTAAACTTGCCAAGGTAGCCGCCAAATCCCATCGAGGAGGTAGCAGCCAAATCCCATCGAGGAGGTAGCAGCCAAATCCCATCGAGGAGGTAGCAGCCAAATCCCATCGAGGAGGTTGCAGCCAAATCCCATCGAAGAGGTAGCCGCCAAATCCCATCGAGGAGGTAGCAGCCATCTCACATCGAGGGGTTGGCAGCCATGTCCCATCGAGGAGGTAGCAGCAAAATCCCATCGAGGAGGTAGCAGCAAAATCCCATCGAGGGGGTAGCAGCCAAATCCCATCGGGGGTAGCAGCCAAGTCCCATCGAGGAGGTAGCAGCAAAATCCCATCGAGGTAGCAGCCAAATCCCATCGCGGGAGGTAGCAGCCAAATCCCATCGAGGGGAAGCAGCCAAATCCCATCGAGGAGGTAGCAGCCAAATCCCATCGAGGGGTAGCAGCCAAGTCCCATCTAGGTAGCAGCCAAATCCCATCGAGGAGAAGCAGCCAAATCCCATCGAGGAGGTAGCAGCCAAATCCCATCGAGGAGGTAGCAGCCAAATCCCATCGAGAGGTAGCCAAATCCCATTGAGGAGCTAGCAGCCAAATCCCATTGAGGAGCTAGCAGCCAAGTCCCATCGAGGTAGCAGCCAAATCCCATCGAGGAGGTAGCAGCCAAGTCCCATCGAGGGGTAGCCACCAAATCCCATCGAGGAGGTAGCCGCCAAATCCCATCGAGGAGGTAGCAGCCAAATCCCATCGAGGAGGTAGCAGCCAAATCCCATCGAGGAGGTAGCCGCCAAATCCCGTCGAGGGGGTAGCAGCCAAGTCCCATCTAGGGGGTAGCAGCCAAATCCCATCGAGGAGATAGCCGCCAAATCCCATCGAGGAGGTAGCAGCCAAATCCCATCGAGGAGGTAGCAGCCAAATCCCATCGAGGAGGTAGCCGCCAAATCCCATTGAGGAGCTAGCAGCCAAATCCCATTGAGGAGCTAGCAGCCAAGTCCCATCGAGGGGGTAGCAGCCAAATCCCATCGAGGAGGTAGCAGCCAAATCCCATCGAGGAGGTAGCCGCCAAATCCCATCGAGGAGGTAGCCGCCAAATCCCATCGAGGAGGTAGCAGCCAAATCCCATCGAGGAGGTAGCAGCCAAATCCCATCGAGGAGGTAGCCGCCAAATCCCATTAAGGAGGTAGCAGCCAAATCCCATCGAGGAGCTAGCAGCCAAATCCCATTGAGGATCTAGCAGCCAAGTCCCATCGAGGGGGTAGCAGCCAAATCCCATCGAGGGGGGAAGCAGCCAAATCCCATCGAGGAGGTAGCAGCCAAATCCCATCGAGGAGTCTTTTCGTCATTTTCTGTAGGGATACCGGATCCAAAGTTTCTTGGAAACCGTATAGATATACAAAAAAAAAAAACAATGAAGAAAGCCAATAGTGCTATAGTTTTGCTGCAGTACATAAAGAGATGCTGAAATGTTATGTGAACAGGGAAATTGTCATCACATCACCAAGTTTAGCAGCTAAATGGCATCCATTAGTGGTTCTGTTTTCCCTCCTCCAATGAAACGAGTGCCCTGCAATGCTGGAATTAACTGGATCATGATGTTGTTACGTCTTTAAAATACAGTTGTGCTCAAAAGTTTGCACACCCTAGCTGAGATTGTGAAATTTTTGTATTGATTTTGAAAATATAATTTATTATGCAAAAAAAAACATTTTTATTGAAGCATAGTGATCACATGAAGCCATTTATTATCACATAGTTGTTTGGCTCTTTTTTAAATCATAATGATAACAGAAATCGCCCAAATGGCCCTGATCAAAACTTTACATACCCTTGAATGTTTGCCCTTGTTACAGACACACAAGGTGACGCACACGGGTTAAAATGGCAATTAAAGGTTAATTTCCCACACCTGTGGCCTTTTAAATTACAAATAGTGTCTGTGTATAAGTAGTCAATGAATTTGTTAGCTCCCACGTGGATACAATGAGCAGGCTGATACTGAGCCATGGGGAGCAGAAAAGAACTGTCAAAATACCTGAGAAACAAGGTTAAAGAACTTTAGAAAGATGGAAAAAGATATAAAAAGATATCCAAAGTTTTAAAATTGCCAGTCAGTACTGTTCAATCACTTATTAAGAAGTGGAGAATTCTGGGATCTCTTGATACCAAGCCAAGGTCAGGTAGACCAAGAAAGAGTTCAACCACAGCTACCAGAAGAATTGTTCGGGAAACATAGAAAAACCCACAGGTAACCTCAGGAGAAATACAGGCTGCTCTGGAAAAAGACGGTGTGGTTGTTTGAAGGAGCACAATACGACGATAATTGAACAACAATGAGCTGCATGATCGAGTTGCCAGAAAGACGCCTTTACTGCACCAATGCCACAAAAACGGTGGTTACAATATGCCCGACAACACGTTGACATGCCTCACAGCTGGTGGCACACTGTAATTTGGAGTGACGAGACCAAAATATTGGTCTCAAAATATAACAACCAAGCTATAAGCGCTATGCTTGAAGAGGGGTCAACAAGGACTATAGTGAAAAGAATACCATCCCCGCTGTGAAGCATGGTGGTGGCTCACTGATGTTTTGGAGGGTGTGAGCTCTAAATGCACGAGGAATCTTGTGAAAATTGATGGCAAGATGAATGCAGCATGTTATCATGGCATACAATTTGCATTCTTCTGCCTGAAGGCTTCACACGGGATGCTCTTGGACTTTCCAGCATGACAATGACCCTAAGCACAAGGAAGTTGACTCTCCAGTGGGCACAGCAATACAAGGTGAAGGTTCTTTGAATGGCCATCACAGTCTCCTGACCTTAATATCATCAAGCCACTCTGGGGAGTTATCAAACGTGCGGTTCATACAAGACGACCAAAGACTTTGCATGACCTGGAGGCATTATGCCGAGACGAATGGGCAGCTATAACACCTGCAAGAATTAGGGGCCTCATAGACAACTATTACAAAAGACTGCACGCTGTCATTGATGCTAAAGGGGGCAATACACAGTATTAAGAACCAAGGGTATGCAGATTTTTGAGCAGGGGTCATATCATTTGTTTCTTTGTTGCCATGCTTTGTTTAATGATTGTGCCATTCTGTTATAACCTACAGTAAATATGAATCCCATAAGAAATAAAAGAAATGTGTTTTGCCTGCTCGCTCATGTTTTCTTTAAAAATGGTTCATATATTACCAATTCTCCAAGGGTATGCAAACAATGAGTACAACTGTACATTTAAAGGAAAACAGAACATTGCATGGGTAAAAAGGTTAATATAAGCTATAGGTAAATTTTAATATTTTATTCAATGGGTAATTTTCAGAAGTGAGGGGGTCTCCTTAGTCAGATTGGGGCATTCGAGTGGAATGGGGTTGCCGGGCCAATTTAGATTGATTTATTTTTGCCATCATGGTCAGTGTGTCTATTCTTCATTAAACAGTGCTGGCTGAGCATGGCTCAGTATAAACAGAGTCTACCCATATATTAACAATCCGTTATTTTACGGGACACAGGATTCCATGCGCATTCCTCTGCAGAGAGATTTTTGGGATGATGTAAACATTGTTTAGAAAGTTTCTTTAACTGCCAGCAAACCCGTATCACCCATTCTGTATTTGTTTTCAGAGTATGTAGATGTGTGTATATATTACCGTGACATTGATTGTGTGAATGTAGGATCTCAGAATAGACCTTGCTCTACCGGAGGGAGATGTGATGCATTTTAACAAGACACTCTCAGCTCTTTAGATTTAGAGGCTCTGAGCCCTATGTTCATTTCACAATTTTATTTGCGGTGTTTATGATACAATGAATAGCAAAGCATTGTTTACTACTTTCAGTCTGTGGAATAACACAAGCTGGTTCCCAGGAATTAAAATAGCTGCCAACATTTTAAAAAAAATTCCAGGGACACTTGGCAGCACAGCTATCAGTTACTACCGTACCTTGAAAATGTACCACACCCACTGCTGCAATGCCCCGCCCACTGTGTCCAACCACATTATTAATCTCCGCCTATTGATCATAGTGCAGATTACAGGGTCTACTCAATAAAGAGAGAATTACAGGGAATTGACATGGGAATTTTAAATTTAAGGCCAAAGTAGCCGAGTTGGAAAAATTCTCCCATTCAGCTGCACTGTTTCAGCCTAAAGTTTGAAATTCCCTTCAATTCTCTCTTTACTAAAACAGTATACAGTAAGTACACAAGCTCTCTAATACACAGGCTCAAGGACAGACAAGTTCACTGACACAAAACACAAACTCACTGATACACACAAATAGGCTCACTGACAGACAAAACTCTCACTCACACACAAACTTACTACAGACAAACTCACTAGTATAGACACGCAAGGCTCACTACAGACTAGCTTAGTGACACACACAAGTTTACTACAGACAAACTCATTTGTATAGACACACAAGGCTCACTATAGACAAGCTCAGTGACACAGACAAGCTTACTGACACACACAAGCAGTGCCATCCTAACAGCGTTATAGGCCCCCAGGCAAAGCGATGCACTTCCTACGCAACAACTCACAGGAATAAAATTTTTAACTATCAATAACAATGTGTGAGGGTGCTGTGTGTATGTGTGAGGGGTGCTTTGTGTCAGGGGTGCTGTGTATGTGTGTGAGGGGTGATGTGTATGTGTGTCAGAGGTGCTGTGTGTGTGTGTGAGGGTGCCTTGTGTCAGGAGTGCTGTGTGTGTGTGACGGATGCAGTGTGTGTGCGTTAGGGGTGCTGCGTATGTGTGTTAGAGGTGCAGTGTGTGAGGGGTGCTGAAGTGATTCAGAAGTGATTCTCTGAACCAATAACAGTGCTTCCCATATGATTGGCTGAGACTGTCAAGGAGGCAGATCAAAGGCAGAACCAGCACAAGTCAAACACAGCCCTGGCCAATCAGCATCTCCTCATAGATATACATTGAATCAGTGTATCTCTATGAGGAAAGTTGAGTGTCTGCATGCAGGGTGGAGACACTGAATGTCAGTCACACTGTGCAGCACTGCCCCAGGAAGCACCTCTAGCAGCCATCTGAGGAGTGGCCAGTGGAGGTATCACTAGGCTGTAATGTAAACACTGCATTTTCTCTGAAACAAACCGTATATACTGCAAAAAGTCTGAAGGGAATGATTCTACTCACCAGAACAAATTCAATAAGCTGTATACTATACAATAAGCTGTTTACTGTGGTTGTTCTGGTAACTATAGTGTCCCTTTAATCCTAAATGAGAATTCAATGTCATCTATACATTGTGCTAACAGAGTTCCTAGCAAGTGTCCCGAAAACAGCCCTCTCCCCTCCTCTCGGTCAGTTCCATCGGCAAGAGATAAGACGGTTGTGCTTTGCATGTCTGTTATCAGGCAATCGCTCCTTCCTGAAGTTCTAACTTATTAAAGCTGTGGACATGTTTGACCCATACATCAATAGTGCCCATGTTTTATTTCGAGGATGGGGTTTGTTGGGGTTATTTCCACCCACCACGATGGCCCTGATGTGCTGGTCAGGGATTTGCCAGCTGTTGCTACTGAAAGGCAGTCGCTAAGTAGTAGATAACTGTCATTATTATCTATTTAAATTCAGAATTATTTTATTATCTGTATTAAAATAATATTTTTCTGGCTTACGATAGAGATCCCTCAGTGTCCAATGAAATTCCCCTCAATGTGTGTAGCTGTGTATGGACGTATGATACACATAGTTTCATATAGTTACATAGCTGAAAAGAGACTTGCGTCCATCAAGTTCAGCCTTCCTCACAAATGTTGTTGCTGTTGATCCAAAAGAAGGCAAAAAACCTGGTCTGAAGTGCTTCCAATTTTGCCACAAACTAGGAAAAAATTCCTTCTTGACCCCAAAATAGCAGTTAGATGTCTCCTTGGATCAAGCAGCTATTACCCCACTAATTAGAAATTATATCCCTGTATGTTATGTTTTTGTAAGTATTTATCCAATTTCAGTTTAAACATCTGTATGGACTCTGACAAAACCACCTCTTCAGGCAGAGAATTTCATATCCTTATATTTGTATAAAGTTATCATATCCCATCTCAGGCGCCGTTTTTCCAAACTAAACAGATTTAATTTTTTTTAACCTTTCTTCATAACTAAAATGCTCCATTCCTTTTATCAATTTTGTAGCTTGTCTCTGCACTTTTTCTAGTGCCATGTTATCCTTCTTTAGAACAGGCGCCCAAAATTGCACAGCATATTCAAGGTGTGGTCTTACCAGCAATTTATAAAGAGGCAAAATTATATTTTCATCCCGAGAATTTATGCCCCTATTTATACATGACAAAATCTTACTGGCCTTAGCAACTGCAGATTGACATTGCATATTGCTGCCTAATTTGTTGTCTATAACAATTCCCAAATCCTTCTCGTGTGTGGTTATCCCCAATTCACTACCATTTAGTGTGTAAGTTGCTTGTGCATTCTTAACCCCGAAGTGCATAACTTTGCATTTCTCTATGTTAAATTTCATCTGCCATTTTAGTGCCCAGTCCCCCAATCGATCCAAATCTCTCTGCAGCAAAGCAATATCCTGCTCACACAGGATTACGGGAACATGATGGCTGTATATCTCCAACGCGTCATAATGCATGTTACCCACTCATGTTGCAGAGTGTGTTTTTACTGGTTGTGTTCGTTTCATCCCATTAATAAATACAGGGTTATTCACTAAACCCGAACTGTCAGGAATTAAACAGGGGATTACACATTTTAGGGCAAAACAGAGAATAGTTGCTTTTTTTTCTTTAGAGATAAGCAGGTTAGGAAATCCACTTGGATCACTCTCAGTGAGAGAATATGACAGAGATACGTGTTTGCATCGCCTCAGATCTCTTCCGTCTCAGTTTGTGGCTGTAAATATTCAGCATGGGCTATTTGCCGCTGTTTCTGGATGGAGTGAGGTGTAGCTCAGGTCCCTAAGACGATTTCTGGAGAAGTTGTGTTCTCGGTGTGGTCTGGTGACAGAGGGAAGCCGGGCGTCCTGGTACAGCTCTAACACATGACTGCCCCTCTTATAATCCCCTCCCAAGCCCTGCAATAACAGCAGCAGAAACGCCCCTCATGAGGGGTCCAGGGCTTTTCCCTAACCTGGTGGAGAGAGCTGGGAGCAGGTCAGACCCTCAGGTGCAGGACAGGATGCTTTGGATCAGGGCAGGTAATGGGATCAATGACCATCCGGACAGGATTATTTTGTCACGTTGTTTGTTTCCCTTTGATCATTGTGTGATAGTTTGTGACATTGGCTCTTAGATCATGATCCTGCATTGTAATCTCTATATAAGCACTGATACAGTGTATTCTGTATAGCTCTCAGGTGCAACAAGTTATTTCTATATTCATTTACAAATTACTGTTAGGAACTTATTCACTAAACAGTGACTTGTGGCGCATTACCAACTGCCGTGCTCACGTGATCAAAAAAGAAATATGAATAAAAATATGCAGCTCGGACGACCTTGAGATTTGCTCCAAACCAACTATTTTGGTCTGAAGTTTGCAAGTCAATTGGAAAGTCGTCAACCACAACTCACTGTTTAGCGAATAAGCCGCAACGTGTCTGATGACAATCTTTATTCTTTAACCCCCTAAGTGGCAGAAACAAACCTACCTCACTGCAGAACTCTCATGTTGTGAATTTTGAGCTTCTGAGATTCCTTCCTGTTAAATGTGCGAATTTCAGGGTCACAAAGTCTGGGACTAACTCCACAGCGATCTCCTGAAACTGCTAATTGATCCATTCCAAATTAGCGTGTCAGTGGCAGATTATGTGTTTGAATTGAGGGATTGAATTTTGAAACAATTAGAGATTCCTTGTATGCCATTGTTGTGGTTTAAATTTAGCAGACAGCAATGTTTTCTCTCAGGTATGAAGACAAGGAATGGACACAGCAGAAATACAAGCTTGGAGGACAGTACGTCATTCAAAAGTGAATGACAAAATACTGTTCCTAATTTTAATGGGGAAAACACAGATCTTATAACAAAATTCTGTACACATCCAAAAGGGGTTGTCTTTACATAATACAGTCATGTCCTGTCAATTGCATATTCACAACTGTGTAGTGTGACACAGGAAAGGTGCTCATTAATCCAGATCAGCCATTAATTTGTATAAAGAGAGATGGGTCACCATAGGTGAACTTTGTGATGAGCTATTATTTATAAATCATTAACATATTCCGCAGTGCTGTACAATAGGGAAATAAAATAAACAAGTAACAAGACTTATTCACAACATGGTCACATCTCAAGTAGATACATATCATACTTTTTATATATATATAGTTTAAACACATACTTCGATTGGATCAGCAGCAGCAATACATATTCATGGAAGTCTGAACTTTCAGACTATCTCACTAGGTATAGGGCTATTGTCACTAAAATGGGAATTCAAAGGAAGTTTTAAATGTAACTCCAGAGTAGCCAAACGGGAAGCAGAGCTGACTTAGATAATGTTTCCAGCTCGGCCATTTTCACCTTTAAATTTGAAACTCACTTAGAAATCACCAACAATTCTCACTTGAATAACGCTGTATGTAAATAACAAATACTTTCAGCAGCATGGCTGATAAAATGAAATAATGTGTAGTCAGCCCCCACCTCTTCCTCCCCCACGATGTCCGTATGTCTTGCAAACACAATCAGATTGTCCAGCTCAGTCTACACATTATTATTTATTCTCTACCACCATGTTATTTTTCCGTGTGATGCAGAGTTCTTTAAATGGTTCCGTTTTGGAAGGGTGTGGAATGTTCCTAACTAGAATAATAATTGTATATTGAAAATGATTTATTGTGCACATACCAATTCTCTATAAAAGGTGAAAATTAACCCTTTAGTTTGTGTTTTGTATCACATTCTGATATTGCAAAATTCTCTACAAATATATGTTGATGGCATTTCATCTGTAAAAATGCATCAAAGGAAGGGAAACTTATGGCATTCAGGTGGAGCGTCGCTCCCATCATATCCGGTAAAAAAAGAAAAAAACCTTTATTCACTCAAGTGTAACGTTATTGCTGCTGGCATCATAGAAAGCAGAGGGAGAGGGCAAACAAGTCTATTTCATATCATTGACACGTAGGCCATGGCTCCCGGGGAGACTCCAGTTTGTTAAAACAGTTCCTAAATGGTTAGAGTGAAAACCCATAGCACCATAACCACTTCACTGAACTATGGCAACTATAGTGTTTAGAGTGGCCTTTAAACATTACACCCTTACCAATAATCAGCATATGTAATTCATTCAGCTTTAGAAAGGCTGTTTATGCAAATCAACCTTTTACCTCCATTTTATTGGCTTGTAATTATCAGTATGTAAATCTCGTTCTATTGCATAATAGTAATAAAATCCCAAACAAAGCTTGGAGAATAGTTTTAGAATTGACAATTACATTTTTAATACTCTTAAGTACGATGTAAAACTGGGATCATGAAAGGTGTGTTTTGAAAAAAATGGGTGGTGAAACAATAAGGCTACAACAGGACGTCAGTGGATGAAAATGTCACCTGGGGGACTTCTCAATATTATTATAATAATTGTTATATAATAAAGTATCTATCAAATCTATTATCAATACTGTACAGGTGACATAGACAGCATTAGCTTTATGCCATAGGAAAAAATGCGGATGAGCATCTTAGAGGCATTGTCAGAGTTTAATTTTTGACATTGTATTATATTGTTGATATATATATTTATATATGATTTTCCCAAATAACAATTGTATATAGAATCCGTTTACCTTTCCCTAATGTTCAAATTGGTGATAGGTGTTTCCATATTCACTAATGAATGTTTTTATTTTCTGAAACGATGTGCTTATTTCCCCATGATCCCACGTGTAGTTCCAGCTCTGTGACATATTGAAAATGCATCATTTACAGTTATGGTGGCGTGACGTTACAGTAATGTAAAAGAACAAGTACGTGTACAACCTCGTATTAGCAGTATCTGTATGAGCGTAATGCAAAGTTTCTCATGAAGAGGCAATAATACAGCGACTTTTCCTCTTATTAAAATGTTTTACTTCTCATTGATACCTTGTGCTAGCACATATACAAATCTATATTTTAAATAAACACTAAAAAGATGATCCCTCACCTGTCAATCAATTCTCAGCATGCAGAGCTGTGCCAATGGCGTAGTGCAGGGGTCGGCAACCTTCGGCACTAAAGATGTTGTGGAGTACATCACCCATGATGCTTTGCTAGCATTACGGTTGTGAGAGCATCATGGGAGATCTGGAGTGTGGGATTTTGTCTACCCGTGGCATTGTGCAAAGAATCGAAGCAGGAGAGCCTTTCTTCCTCTGTCCCTCACAGTATTTGTAGCACATGTGCTGTAGTTGCATCTCACACTTAGTTAGGGAAGTATAGGAGCAGCAACACAGATCTCATTCTATCGTGCTGTGCACCAGAGACAATTGAAAGCAGGGCCACTGGTTTAGGAGGAGAGCAGTATGTATTAGTATGCAACCTTCGGCACTCCGGCTGGGACTACATTTCCCATAATGCTCCCGCTGCCAAAATGCCAGCAAAGCATCAGGGGAGATGTAGGCCGAAGGTTGCCTATCCCTGCATAGAGGTTATACCAGCAAAGTTCGTGCTGGAGAAGATCTTTATTGATAAATGATATATTGCATGCATTAAGGAGAGGGAAGTGCTTACAGTGATTGAAGTAACTAAGTGAATGTTGGTTTTCCTGGTTACATTGTTACTGACTGGCTTAGTGCCATTAATGGACTCCTATATTGTGTCACTCACCTCCAGTACCTTTAAAAGGAGTGTATGTAATGTTAACATGTTACAAAGTAATGTACAAACAGAAATCCGGCTCTTTCAAAGTATTATGAAACCACTAACAATCAGAGTTATTATAAAACGTCTCTTGTGTTCTCTGTGTTGGAAAATAGTTATTTTTAACACTTCCCAAGCAGGGCGTGCTTTCTATATTGAGACTATGGTCCATATGGGCAGATGGAGCTGAGCCTCCCTAGTTTTTGATACAATAATTAAACCCCGTTGGAGTTAAGGGCTAATGATAAGTGGTGTTTGTTATAATTATTTTTGCAGTGCCCCTTCGTACTTCGTCTGAGCAGCTAAGAATGTTGAGATTTTGGATCTAGATATGCTGTAGCACAGGGGTGCCAAGGTAGATCAGAAGATGTTGTAGAACTACAACTCCCATGATTGGCTGCATGCCTTTAGAATGACAAAGCATCATGGAAGCTGTAGTTTTAAAACATATGGGGATCTTTCTTTTGGGCAGCCCTGCTCTAACAAGATTTCTGACATCACATATTGACTGTAAATTGATTTGATAGTTTGTCAAATTATGGACAAGCATGCGTATTATCCTGTTTTGTATATCTGATTAACAGCATCAGCGGGTGGAATAAGACCTCTTTAAAATGGTTGGAGTGGTTGTTGTTTTATAAACGTGGTTATCTATAGGTGTTTTGGTGTTGAACACCTGATTGAGTTCTTATTGGGCCAAAACTTTAGTACCTAGGATAAAGTGTAAAGCCGGCAGAGTCAAATTCTAAGGGCAAGCGTCTAGTGCTCCACCACCTCTAAACCTCACCAGCTGCCACTTCGATGTACTATGAGGGTACATTGAGCTCTGAAAAGTTATGAAAATCAGAATATTGGCACAGCGTCAGGGGAGGAATAAAGTGGAATACCCTGGTCTAAAGTGTGCAAAGCAATAGTCATTGTAACATAGGATCATGGGACCCATGAGGGTCAAATTTAAATGTCTGAATAACTAAGGGCTTTGTTTACTAAACTGGAACTGGTGTGAATACGCAGAAATGTTAGACCCAAATTTTGAAAAAAATATCTACTTGTGTTGTTTTGGCCTGAAATGTACGATTACTTCCTCAGTTCTTTTACAATTCCTCATTTGATAAACAAACCTATAGGTTTGCTTAGAAATCTTATTGAAATTGTATAGAATGTTTATAGAATTTAAAAGCCACACATTTTGGAGACAATCTAATTATGTTCTGGAGATATGGAAGAGGTCAATCCATAGTGTTCTACATAATGAACTCGGATGCTCGATGTATAATTTTTGGTTCCATGGACTTTGCGAAATGGGATTTTAACTGATTATTGATAATGTTATTGAACACAAATTTCAACACATACAGACACAATGTCGAAGATCCAACTTCTTCGTGTAAAGGTTTCCACAATTGTGAACTCAAGGTTACTAGATAATGTTGCTTTACTATCCCGGCTGTTCAGGAACAGAAAGCTCTGTATCTACAGAGCATTATATGTTGGATAATCCCAACCTACCCACCCTCGCACCTTCAGAGCCTGCCTCGCCCTTGGACTTTGTACCGGGCTGATAACAAGTGCCTGGGGAGTAAGACAAACCTAGGAAATAATTAACCTTCCTTGTGTTTACTGCCATGAAGGTGTGTGATGGGAACATGGAACAACCAATGTCCCTTCCCCGCCCCCACTTTTTCTGAGTCAAACGTCATGAAAAGTGCATTGTGGGTACCCATGATGTACCATTTTATCGGGTTGAGTCCTGATGAAGGATTGTTAATAGCACCCTCTGCTGCCTGCAAGTAACCTGAACACCATTTAACATGTAATATTATTAATAGCAATTAATAGAAACATGTTCATAACTACGAATGACTCCCGCGTCCATGCCTGGAGATGTTTTGATGAATTTCACCGTGAACCTTCATGCAAATCCCAGACAATATCAGCTGCAAGACATTCATAATTATTTAGCAAATTTAGATTGCACAGCTTTTTACATCGTGGATGTTTTAGCAGAAATATTAAGCAATTCATTTTCTGGACAATACATTCCCGTTCTCTTTTTTCTACATACTATCTGTGTTGGATTTACGACCCACACTTTGGTATACATTACCTCCACACACGTGCCCCATTAGAGCTTATACATTGTATTGGTACACACTTATATCCCATGTTACAATTAAATCAGAACCCACAATTATTGAGGTAATGACATAATGGTGGGTACAGCAGAATATAGTTATGTATATGTGACTAGATCCCATATATCCTAAAGTTAAAGTTGTAAGAAGTCACACACAGCCTATCTTAGGAAGATATGGACAAAGTTCATTGTTTGTTTCATGAAAATGTTTTCAATAGATTTGACATTCATTACAGTCATTACCACTAACACGGAAATCGCGGGTTTTAATTAATTATTACATGCTTCAGTTCTAATAACATAGTCAGTAAAACTTCACTATTATCTCATTGAAAGCCAGAGGGAAATGTTTATCAGACAATTGGTGGCTTGAATTTTTATAGATGTTTATTTTCACTGGGTATGATGTTTCTATCTAATCTTGCTATAAAGATATATTGTTTGTTTTGTAACAGTTTGTTTATATTAATGAATGCAAGTTTGCACACCTATTCACTAATCCCAGAACAGTGTCGAATTGTCAAGGTCAGAGTTAAGGACTAAACATAACAACCACACAATAATATCTTATGCACAGACATTGTAACTATTTGCATCTTTTAAGACTCAATATATTAAAAGAACGGATATAAAATAATACATTGAACATGTTTGGCAGCTGTTTTCTTGTGAAATAAAAGCTACCAGGTTTATTGATAAAATAAGACGTACAATCTATAAAGATGAATAGATATGGGATGTGACAGGGCATTGTCACCAAGATCACAGCACAAGCTAAGTGTTGCCCAAGGCTTTGGGTCTACAGGTTTATAGCAAGATTTAAAGGGACACTGTAGGCACCCAGACCAATTCAGCTCATTGAAGTGGTCTGGGTGCTGTGACCTTTTTGCACCTAGTGCTGCAATGTTGAACAATGCAGTTCCAAAGGAACTGCAATGTTTACAATGCAGCTCTAAGTCTGCCCTCTGTGGCTGTGTACCAGAACGTCTCCCAGACAGCCACTGGGGGCGCTTCCGGAATCGTAACAGACTTTTGGTCCGTTATCTGACGCTGGACGTCCTCATGCTCTGCATGAGGACTTCCAGCGTCAGATTTTTTTCTCCCATAGGAAAACATTGCTTCAATGTTTTCCTATGGGGCGGTCTAATGCGCACACGGCATTTGATGTCCCTCGGCGCTGGGATAAGGTAAGTAAAGGGTTTTTAACCCTTTATTTACTGGGGGGGTGCGCGGTGGGGGGGAGGCAGAGGGATCGGTAGTGCCAGGAATTCAGCTTTGTATTCCTGGCACTACATAGTTACATAGCTGAAAAGAGACTTGCGTCCATCAAGTTCAGCCTTCCTCACAAATGTTGTTGCTGTTGATCCAAAAGAAGGCAAAAAACCTGGTCTGAAGCGCTTCCAATTTTGCCACAAACTAGGAAAAAATTCCTTCTTGACCCCAAAATAGCAGTCAGGTGTCTCCTTGGATCAAGCAGCTATTACCCCACTAATTAGAAATTATATCCCTGTATGTTATGTTTTTGTAAGTATTTATCCAATTTCAGTTTAAACATCTGTATGGACTCTGACAAAACCACCTCTTCAGGCAGAGAATTCCATATCCTTATTGTTCTTACTGTAAAAAAACCTTTTCTTTGCCTTAGATGAAATCTCCTTTCTTCCAGCCTAAATGTGTGACCTTGTGTCCTATGTATAACCCTGTTTATGAATAGATTTCCAGATAAAGGTTTGTACTGGCCCCGAATATATTTGTATAAAGTTATCATATCCCCTCTCAGGCGCCGTTTTTCCAAACTAAACAGATTTAATTTTTTTTAACCTTTCTTCATAACTTAAATGCTCCATTCCTTTTATCAATTTTGTAGCTCGTCTCTGGACCCTCTCCAGTGCCATGAAATCATTCTTTAGAACAGGCACCCAAAATTGCACAGCATATTCAAGGTGTGGTCTTACCAGCGATTTATAAAGAGGCAAAATTATATTTTCATCCCGAGAATTTATGCCCCTATTTATACATGACAAAATCTTACTGGGCTTAGCAACTGCAGATTGACATTGCATATTGCTGCCTAATTTGTTGTCTATAACAATTCCCAAATCCATCTAGTGTGTTATCTCCAATTCACTAGCATTTAGTGTGTAAGTTGCTTGTGCATTCTTAACCCCGAAGTGCATAACTTTGCATTTCTCTATGTTAAATTTCATCTGCCATTTTAGTGCCCAGTCCCACAATCTATCCAAATCCCTCTACAGCAAAGCAAAGCAATATCCTGCTCACATTTTATTACTTTACAAAGTTTTGTGTCATCTGCAAACACTGATACATGGCTTTCAATGCCTATTTCAAGATCATTTATAAATATGTTAAATAGAAGTGGTCCCAAAACAGAACCCTGACGGACACCACTTACCACTTTTGTCCAGCCTGAAAATTTACCATTAATTACAACTCGTTGTACTCTATCCTTAAGCCAATGTTCTACCCAAGAACAAGAATATTCATCTAGACCAATTTATTTTAGTTTGAAGACTAACCTACTGTGAGGAACCGTATCAAATGCCTTGGCAAAATCCAAGTAGATCACATCCACTGCAACACCCTGATCTATACTTCTACTTACTTCTTCGTAGAATGCAATTAGGTTAGTTTGACATGACCTATGTTTCATAAAACCATGCGGATTACAGTATCCCTTTAAGTGTAGATATTAATGCTCTGACTTATAGAAGAATGCTAGTACATATTTTTAAACAACAAGCTCGTTTAATATATTAAAGGGACACTCAGAGCACCCATAGTTGCGCATCGAAGTTTGGAAACTTCCAAATATCTTTGCAGCTTTATGCTGAGCTGTGATAGTTGAACTACATATCCCATGAACCCTTACTAGGCAAAAGTTTATGAAATATACCAAGTGAGGCCATTGAACACAATAGAGGAACAGTAAGGCTGATAAAAATAACCGAGTTCCGATTTCTGTAGATCCTGATAATTTGTAGAAACAATGGTTATTCATAGATCGATTTCATGTATTTTGTGCATCTTATTACTATGATGTATTAAAAATGGGGATAAGTCACTTCCTGCCTGAAACATACAGTGTACTACAGTGCTCTCCAACCACAAGACGATTATTATTATTTTATTATTTATATAGCGCCATCAGATTCCGTAGCGCTGTACAATGATTCGTGGTTCTATAGGTTGTTCTTTGTGTTTGTCCAGCCCATAAACTCCTTACTGACAATGATAACAATGCAGATAACTCATATTTACCATAATCTATCGGTGAAAAGACAAGGCTCACTTTTTATTTCCAAGCAGATTTGTGTGCTGGGAGGGAGGTCAGAGACCAGATGGTCCGCAATGGATGAATGAGTGCACTGTCATTGCTACTGATGCATTGATTTGGTGATCTACGAATCCATGAAGGAATGCTGTTAGAAACATTTCCAATGAATATCACTGAGAGCCGCTGATAATTATATATACAGTATCTCCCAAAAGTAAGTACACCCCTCACATTTTTGTAAATATTTTATTATATTTTTTCATGTGACAATACTGAAGAAATGACACTCTGCTACAATGTAACGTAGTAAGTGTACAGCCTGTATAACAGTGTCAATTAGCTGTCCCCTCAAAATAACTCAACACACAGCCATTAATGTCATTAACGTTGTTCTGTTACAAGTCTGGTCTAACCTTTTCCTATCCTCGTTGGAGAGAATTATATCCATAAACTCCAACATATTCTCACCAAGTCTTCCTTGCCACAGTATGATAGCAAATTACCACTTTTAATTAGGAAAAGACCCATTTTTGTCATGGGTGATCGGAGCATTCTTGATGTTCCAAAATATAGAGTATCTGCCTCAATGTCTCTTTTCAATTCAGCTTACCCAGCATCCTCCCCATAGGTACAAGTCAAGAGCCACTACATCTATTCCCATAGCCTCTGGAATTTATTATGCGTGTTGACGGTGTCTTGCCCATCTCTTCCCAATCCACTGACTATTATTTTATAGGGTCTAGGATCGACGTATGACCTCTCTGTAGCAAGTCTGACTTTCCACCGGTCACACTTACAGTAACCCTCCCAATACATAATCTCCACCTTTCACATGACGGTATGGACCAAAGCCCACATTCTTTATTCATCTCAAGTGTTCAATGGAAACCCACTTGCCTCTTTCCAATCCCTTAGATCTAAATTTAACCTCCTGCCAGAGGCTTGCTAATCGTATTTACAGCTTAGTTCTTGCATTCGCACCACTTTACGGAAAAGCACTGTAGTCCCAAATACCATAGATATCACGCCACTAGAACATATACATGCGGAACGTGACCAGAACTAAAACACTTTCTCTTTGCTGTAATCTGTTGAATATGGCCTCGATTTATTTGAATAACTTTCCAAATGATTTATATACAAAAGTCACAATTAAAGTCTATGGGAATTTTTGTAGATAAATAATTTTTAATTTTTTTATAACAGCATTGAATCATTTGGAATGCTAATTAAATCAAGGCCTATGCTTGACAAAAACAAAATAGCAAAAGCATGGGGACAGGAATGAAATAGGTGTTACACTCCAGAGCAATGGAGCAAGGGTGCTCACTATACAGAAGAGGTTTACTAAAATAGTAACTTTTACACAAGGTGGAGGAAATAACTTATATCTCCCGATCTGAAGTTACCTGAATCCCTGTGGTGTTCCTCTGCTGCCCTGTGCATAACCTTTGCTGCATTTTGACAGAAGCTCCACCAGCGCCAGCGGGCTACTGCTCAGTGGAGTCCATACTCATCTCCAACACTGTCTGACTGTCAGGGAAATTCCAGAGTGAGGCACTGGTTCCAATACTGGTTCAGGCTCGTTGCCGAAGCGGGGTCTCCTGGGGGGACCCAAGAATGACTATATTATTTGGTTTATTAATGTGTCTTATGCTTGTGCATTTTCTATCTACGTGCCCTTAATCATACCTATGAGCTCCTTGGTTCCTAACCCTCATGCCTTCGGACATGTTATAGCTTTCGTTACCTCTTTGTTTAATACCATTAAACCAATGCATGCTTTCACAAGGCATAGCTAAATACGCTTTAGTGTCACCATCTACTCTTGATATCATGTCTTCACCAAATTCTATGTTTATCACTGCATTGTATAAATAAAGAATAATAAACTGGTAGTTAGGTATCAATACCCCTGATGGATTATTATAATTATTTGCTATAACATTGTCAGAGCACTGTGACCCAATACCATCAGCTGGCAACTCCCAAGAACCACGAAACCTTACTGACTACGTACCACATGCAAATAATGCCAAGGGATAGAAATGTTTCAATTCCCCACCCTTACTGCCTTTTTATTTTTGTACCAATTTCCTCCATTTTTTTGTTGCTTTAAAAAAAATTAATTAAGTTCTGATAGAAATATAGTAAAAAAAAAAAAAAAACACAAAACACTGTCACAGTGACAGCTCCTCTTTATTTAGTTACATTTTACAACAGTCCAAATTATTTTAAACAGCGCAGTAATTATATAAAACGTTTGGCTTTTAAGTCTTCTGTCTGCTTCCTAAAATGTCTTGAATATCTGGTTTTGCATATTTTATTCTCCCCTGTTCTATGTCCTCATTCTGAATACTTGTGTTTTTGTCTGATGCTCCGGCTGATAAATGGAAAACATCAAAGATGGCAAAGAATTTGGCCCGGTAGAGTTGCCCGTTTGAGCCGCATTCCTTTAAATGATGATTTTCAGTGATGTGGTGTTGGTAGGACATGTTCTGGCTTTTATATCATATCTCTGACAGGTTTACACCTACATGACTAAGTGAATTAATGGAACCCATAAACCTTGGATGCTTGGCTTGTATATGTCTGTTTGTATTAAAAATAGCGATGGCATCTAGCAGTGGATACTTAACAATAACAACGTGTACAGGTCTCCAGTGATGGGAGGTTATTTTCTGGGAAAAACTGGCAATCTCTGAGAATGAAAGCTAAAGTCCTGCCCTGGAATGTATATGTGTATAACTCAATCTTTTTCATCTTTTTGTATTTTGTGTTACTGGCTTTGCTGTGTTCTTTGGACCTAGTTTCTCTGAATATAATGTAATAGAGAGGTAGCGCCACTGGGTTAAAGACTTTAATAATAATTACGCTGAGAAAGGTCGGAGGACAATCGGACATTGGCATTGCTCGTCTGTCTTTTCTGCATGTCGGGCATTTCAGAATCTGTGTTTCCCAACCTCTAGTCCAGTAACCTTAGGGTTTTTTGGAAATTCCTGAATTTGCACAGATCGATTACTTAAACTAATTATTAAAACGTGAAGCCATAGCAGGGATATCCCTATTATTCCTGCTGTTTGTCTTTACAAGCAACGAAAGCTGCAAAACACTGGGTAATGGGATATATATATTTTAATACATAACAACATTTAACAATGCTGCGGTATCACAAAGATGGTTTGTTTTATTCAGACCTGCCATGCTTGTTGTAGGAGGACTGACATTGTAGCAGGTCGGGGAAAGCCTGCTGACGGTGTTATGGATGGCATACATGCCTCTAAAGAGGGAACGTCATGCCAGGGTCACAGGCTGCCTGGCAGTTCAGCCAATCAGGGTTGCCCTTACAGTGAGCAGTGCTGTAGCCTGTGCATATGGGTTTAAATTCCCCGAAATTCGCTCCAAGCATACCACTAGCGAAGTTAATCGTGTTCTCGAGCTCCAGTCAGGCCTCCCGACACAGAATGATAGATGCGTCCCATTGGGTGATCGAGAGCTTTGAGGGGAAGTGTGGTATACATGAGAGGATATCATATAACGCAACTCACAAATCACCTTCTGATCGCTAACTGCAATACATACATTAAAATGTAAGGCCAGAGTAGTCGAATTGCGTTAGAGAAATTTTCCAGTTTGGCTAATTTGACCTTAATTTTGAAATTCACTTTTAATTCTCACTTTTATAAATATGCACTTGACAGTTTTATTGAAGGTCAATTTTGATGGAAATTCTTGAGTTTGCATAAGTTAATTAACACACTAATAATCATGAAGTCAGTTAGACAGATTCCAAAGACCGATGCTCGTCTGTGTAACTACTAGTAATTTGCAAAGTGGATGGAAATCGGATTTTTAGCCAAGTCAGATTGTTTTTTTTCCTACATTTTGTCGTTTGGATTTCACTTTGTTTAACCCCTTAAGGACCAATCTTCTGGAATAAAAGGGAATCATGACGTGTCACACATGTCATGTGTCCTTAAGGGGTTAAAGTTGGATTTTAGTGACTGTGCTATATGAATTCCTTCTAGTCCTGAATTTAGGCAGATTCTAATCTGGGTTAACTGATGTGCAACATTCCAAATAGCAGATGGCTTCAGGTATTTCACAAAATGTGGTCAGTATATAATGGTACTTCGTAATACCGGGAAGGTGGTTTACGGGATTGACCTAATGTTGTAACGCAAACAACAAATCACTCCTTGAACCCTGATACTGCATTTCTAAAGTCTATTACTCAACGAATTCACCTGGTCCCCACTTCCAGGGCTCAATACAGGCAATGACTGCTGGAATCATTGCATGTCTAGGCTAATACCTCTTGAAAGGTTTAGGGAAACATTATCTCAGAATCCCACCTGACGGATATTTTCTTTCCATGCTGTGTGACTAAGCCTTCCAAGCAAAAATTAAATAAAAATCTTGCATTCATTAAATTGTCTGCTATTTAACCATAATGCTAGTGTTTTGGCGTTATCAAGACAAATTGCTACAATGTAAATTATAAAACTGCTAGAGAAGTACTTCCAATGGCACAGCATCGCAGTAACAAAAGGCTCAGCCTACCAAATACTATCTCCTATTTATCTAATGTTTTTGGATTCTATTTATTTATTTAATATTTTTAGGAATAGGCAACCACGTCACGCCACTAGCCACAGCTAACACATACCAGCTCAGCCTAGTCAGATCCCATTTCCGATATTTTATTCTGCTGGTTTATCCCCACCAGGCCTTCAGATGAGGTAGAAATGTTTGTCATCACCCACATTTCCCATATCCATTGCATTTCTAAACTGGGTTTGCCAGCCCTTAGAACAAGCTACCACTGCTTGCATGTTGCTGAAGTACTTTATGTGTGAAGAGTGTGTCCTCTTTTTTTTTCATTTTACAAGAATTGTATTTTTCAATTGGCACTTGTATCAATTAACCTTGTTACACCCCATCTGGCTGTCAATCAGACAGCAGGTCCTGTTACTTCCTGGTTTGTTAGCTCAATAATAATAATAATGAAATGCAAGAGAAAGGTCATTGCCCACCTGTATTGTGAAGTCTGTGATTGAACAGCCACAGAATGTGGGGAGGGCTTGCAAAGGGTTCAGACAAGAGGCCTGTAGCTTTTGCAAACTGCTTTTAATTATACAACAACAAAAAATACATATAGTCACAAAATCAACTTTAGCTTAATGAAGCGGTTTTCATGAACAGATAATGCCCCTGCAATCTCATTGCTCAGTTTTCTGCCATTTAGGAGTTAAATCATTTTTGTTTCTGATTATGCAGCCCTAGCCGTATTTTAATCATATACAGGAGGCTCCTGCAGGGTCTTGAAGGCTATTCGAGCAGGGGATAAGAAATTCCAATTAAACAGGCTATGCAATTAAGGAAGTTTAAACATTAGATGACTCTTTACAGGAAGTGTTCAGGAAGGCTGTATAAGTCTCATGTAGGGAGGCGTGCCTATGGCTGCATGAACAAAGTGATTTAACTCCAAATGGCAGACAGTTAAACAGTGAGACTGCTGGGGCATATACACTAATTATACACCAAAACAACTCCATTAAGTTAAAGTTATTTTGTCGGGCATGTTTTTATTGGGGGTGTGAATTTACTAAACTGTTGTTTTTATTAGTGTCGTGTCCCTTTAAATCATATTTGGATATGTGTAGAATGATTTGGAATGCACTCATATGCTCAGACAGAGCTCTAAAATCCTTTCCAAAACTACTTGTTTTCCACTGTTTTGCACTAGTGTGTCCACAGAACGGAAACACCAAAAGCACAACTTACTAGAAAGTTTCAGTGGATGAGAGACAGATGTGTTGCATCTATTACATATCAGAATATAGTATGTGAAGAGTTCTTTAACGCTACCTGGAACGACATGTTTTCAAATAACATGGTATATTACCCCTTAAAACAAGGATATTCTGTACTTGGGATCTGCTTGGGTAACAAATTTGGTTCGGAAATTCAGGTATGTAAAAGAATTGGTCTGCTTCTGCAATTCAGACCAATGGCATTCGGTACTTCGGACATTTGGAACTTCAGACATTCGGATGCTTGTTGCATGAAATGAATTGCACATGTCTAGTAAGTGGTTGTGGTTGCAGTCCTGGCACTTGGAGCCCTATAGATGTGTAAGTGGTATGGTGCCAGTCCTGGCACTTGGAGCCCTATAGATGTGTAAGTGGTTGTGGTGGCAGTCCAGGCACTAGGAGCCCTATAGATGTGTAAGTGGTTGTGGTGGCAGTCCTGGCACTGGCAGCCCTATAGATGTGTAAGTGGTTGTGGTGGAAGTCCTGGCACTGGGAGCCCCCTGACCATTAGAAACCTGACCACAACCACTTTCACATCTAAAGGGCTCCCAGTGCCCAGACTGCCACCAGAACCACTTACACATCTATAGGGCTCCCAGTGCCAGGAATTAGCTTATTGGTCAAGATTCCTGTCATCGTTCACATAATTTTTAATCCCTCTCTCTTGTTTTGCCACTTTTCAGAAATCCGAAGCACTTCGGCAATTCGGATCAATGTCATTTTGTTCGGCACTTCCGAACTTTGGCACTTTGGACATTCGTCCGAATTGCACGAAATTCTTCTGAATTTACATTTGGAAATAATTACATATGTCTATTCTGTACCCCCACTCCTTTATGGATTAAATTCCATGGATGATATCACTGCCTGCTGCTAATCTAAAAAGAAAAATTTATAATATATGTAGTCTTCCGGAACTAATATGACTACATCTCAGCGTGCTCAGCCATCCAAATGATTTCTCTCCAATCTTTGTTTCTAGAACCTTTATTCAGTTTTGGAAATCAATTATCCTCTGCATTATTATCAGGTATCCTCCTCCCTACTTCAGTCCTCCCGCAGTCTCACAGCACACCAAGCCATCCCAAACCTTTGTTATTTTATGTCGGTTTTAATGATGACTCTCTTGTGGATATTCCTCATTAAACCACAGGTGACATCATTCCACATTTACCCCACCCAAGATTACTTATATCAATCAAATTAATACCATAGAGTGAGTAACATAGAGTGAGACAATTAAAATAGATGTAGTGTCTCAATAAATGCAATAGCCATTATTTAGCACATTTCTAAGTAACTTAGTGAATACTAAAAATAACCGTATTCCTAATTGGTTTATCAGAATATGAGTCCTCTGCCCCCCCACCATTTTGTATCTAGTCTGGTACCTAACTAGTTCTGTCTATGTGTTGCTTAGAATATAGGACTCAATTGAGATACATACACAATGGCGTTGTCACCCTATGGAACCCGAATTATTGACTGCTGTACATTATAACGCCACAATCCATTCTTCAGCTTTAGGCCAGGGTTGTGGGTACAATGATTCTGTTAGATGTTTTCTTTGAGCTATGTAAATATAAGTAACAATGAATAAACTGTAAGGAACTGATTTTACCCCTCCATTCCGATAACAACCTGTCCTCTGCCCAACTGTTTGGACTACCATTGTTCTCCTGATTAGACCTGTGTCTACTTTCAAGCTTTTAAAATCACACCACGTATCGATTTACTGATACACTCGATTCCTAATTCTGTAACGGCCCACCTTTATCCCATCACGATTAGTCATCACTGCATTTATAAAATATTTCATTAGAGCTCAGCCTAAAAGTTTGGTTCCAAATGACCGAAGAAACACCTGGAGTAGGATCATTTTTCCAGCTATTCCTGTGTAACCTAACGTTTGCCATTTCCTTGCAGTTCTCCCCGAATTCCCGGCTCAGTGAATCATCCTCATTTAGATAAAGGGAGAAAAAGTGTAAGCAATTAAATCATCTAGACCCCTCTCCCCCCTCCCCCCACGGTGAAAAAAACCATAACTATTGTAATGATATCGTTTCAAGATATGCAGATCGTGCAGATCCCAGTCATTCTTACTGATTCCTTCATTGGGTGTTAGCTTATATTACCTCCACTGGAAGTCCGCTCCATGTAAATACTACTCTCCTGCATCCACCCTTCATCCTTTATTCATATGACCTTTTAGTGTTAATATTATTTAATCCTTTAAACCAGGGATCTCAAACTCTGGCCCTTTAGATGTTGCTGGCCTACAAATCCCAGAATCCTTTGAATGCGGTAGATATCGAGATGTCTGCTTTAAAGTAATGAAACTTTTATAAGGCGGGATTGTTAGTGAAAGTGAATAAGTACATTGTAGCTCAATGACTGTATGAAAATGATACATTATTGTATGATTTATTAATCTACGGAAAGCATTGTGGCTAAGGGCATTATAGAAGAATTGTTAAATACATTATGTGGGTACTTAAATTGGGCATGCTGGGAAATAAAAATAGCTTAAAAGATGATTAATGTAAGTTCCTGAGGTAAAAATAATTTAGTATAATGTGTAGAGTTTAATGTGATATGTGGTGTGATGTGATATGTGATATGTGATATGTGATGTGATATGTGATATGTGATGTGATATTTGATGTGATATGTGATATTTGTTGTGATATGTGATATTTGTTGTGATATGTGATATGTGATGTGATATGTGATGTGATATTTGATGTGATATTTGATGTGATATTTGATGTGATATGTGATATGTGATGTGATGTGATGTGATATTTGATGC
Source organism: Pelobates cultripes (assembly GCA_933207985.1). NCBI lineage: Eukaryota > Metazoa > Chordata > Amphibia > Anura > Pelobatidae > Pelobates > Pelobates cultripes. Next base: position 120,410,598 of record OW240923.1, on the reverse strand, counting down.
GATATGTTATGGGATGTGATACAAGATGTGATATTTGATGCGATATGTGATATTTGATGTGATATTTGATGTGATATTTGATGTGATATGTGATATGTGATGTGATATGAGATGTGATGTGATGTGATATTTGATGCGATATGTTATGGGATGTGATACAAGATGTGATATTTGATGCGATATGTGATATTTGTTGTGATATGTGATATGTGATGTAATATTTGATGTGATATTTGATGTGATATTTGATGTGATATGTGATATGTGATGTGATATGTGATGTGATATTTGATGTGATATTTGATGTGATATTTGATGTGATATGTGATATGTGATGTGATATGAGATGTGATGTGATGTGATATTTGATGCGATATGTTATGGGATGTGATACAAGATGTGATATTTGATGCGATATGTGATATTTGATGTGATATTTGATGTGATATGTGATATGTGATGTGATATGAGATGTGATGTGATGTGATATTTGATGCGATATGTTATGGGATGTGATACAAGATGTGATATTTGATGCGATATGTGATATTTGTTGTGATATGTGATATGTGATGTAATATTTGATGCGATATGTGATATTTGATGCGATATGTGATATTTGATGCGATATGTGATATTTGATGCGATATGTGATATATGTGATATTTGATGTGATATTTGTTGTGATATGTGATATTTGATGTGATACATGATGTGATATTTGATGCGATTTGTGATGTAATATTTGATGTGATATGTGATATTTGATGTGATATTTGATGCGATATGTGATATTTGATGCGATATGTGATATTTGATGCGATATGTGATATATGTGATATTTGATGTGATATTTGTTGTGATATGTGATATTTGATGTGATACATGATGTGATATTTGATGCGATTTGTGATGTAATATTTGATGTGATATGTGATATTTGATGTGATATTTGATGCGATATGTGATATTTGATGCGATATGTGATATTTGATGCGATATGTGATATATGTGATATTTGATGTGATATTTGTTGTGATATGTGATATTTGATGTGATACATGATGTGATATTTGATGCGATTTGTGATGTAATATTTGATGTGATATGTGATATTTGATGTGATATTTGATGCGATATGTGATGTGATAAGTGATATTTGATGCGATATGTGATATGTGATATTTGTTGTGATATGTGATAAGTGATATTTGTTGTGATATGTGATGTGATACATGATGTGATCTTTGATGCGATATGTGATGTGATATGTGATATTTGATGTGATATTTGATGTGATACATGATGTGATCTTTGTGTTTGATTCTTGTTAAGAATTCCTTTATTAACTGTTTATCACTAGATCACCAACAATCAAAAAAAAAGTTGTTAGAGGGAACATTGTTCTAAAGTTAATTTAAGAGTATGCGGATTTAAAATAAATTATTAGCTTGAATAAATTGAGGTCAATTTTGACTTGACGATTTCGGCCGCTGTTCGTTATACAAGTGACGGAATGAATAGAGAACCCCCCTTTTTAAGGCACGCTTAAGGCAATCGGGTCCAGTGTGACCCTGACCACAAAACCTTCTTTCACATCTTTCTTAAAGAGCTGTTGTGTTATTTTATAATTTCAAGCAAGATAATGTCATTATGGTCCTGGACTAAGAGACATCTCATTGATAGAACTTGGACTGGGCAGATGATAGACAAGGCTCTGTGTCTTCCTTCAACAAACATTCTGCTTTCTGAGCAAGCGATATAATTCTGCAGCACCATGCCAAGCCAGCCCAGCTGTTATAAGAGAGCAATGTGCGAGCTGTTTAGTTAGTTTTTTGTTATTTTGGTGAGACTCGTCATGGATGCTATACATCATTCCAACATCAGCCTTCATCATTCCACATATCAATCTTCATTCTCAGTCCTTGAATGTCGGATTCCATTCTAGATCCAAGCCAATGGTACCAAAGCTGTTGTATAGCATTGATGTACCAAAGAAAGTCTGGGGGGCACAGCCTTTTAGAAAAATCCCAGCACCGTTTAGGAAACCGTAAACCATGCAGTTTCTATAGGAAAAATTACGTTATCACTAGGGTGTTTACAAGTAGATGGATATGACCAATTCTTTAACCTGTTTATCTTTCTAAAACTGTGAAATATATGATCGTAAATGCTACACCAGATTTTTTAAGAGAAATGTGTCACCCCCATCACCCCTTGTTCATTCACTACTGTGTAGAGAGAAGATATTGACAGAGGTGTTGCTAGGGGGGTGACAAGGACATGAGCCCCAAGCATGTTCCTGGACATTTCTGGGTCTAATTTTGGCATCATTTGATTGTTATCCCCGAGTCCTCTGTAATACAGAAATGGAAAAAACACCTCCAATTATATCATTTGTCATTGGCACATTAATAAATCCATATTTATGGTTAATTATACAGCGCAGCGTGCGGATATTACTGAGAGCCTGGTTTTAATGAAAGCAGGATTAATACAGCAGGTATGGAGTTTACACACACACATATATATATATATAGGCTTGTATATACTCTGAATTTATTCAGAGAATTGCTGTGATAATATGATTTATAGAACATATTAGGCTTAGAGTTGGTCTTGGGACATGATAAAGATAAGCTGTTTTAGAAGGGGCCCAAATTATATTATTATGTGTTAAATTCTTGTATGTGTGTATGCATATAAAATAAATCATGTAGAGATAGCACTCCCAGGACTCCAAAGGTGTAAAAATAAAATTTAACTTTTATTTTCCAAATTTAAAAGATCAACGTTTCAGTTTGTCACCCAAACTTTCATTAGGATATGTGTATGTATAATAGAAAATGTATCCATACTTACCGTAATTTTCTTTTCCTGGTCATAGGCCATGGCAGCACAACATTGGATAGCTCCTCCCTATCCTCATTGGACAGGAATAATAATTAAGCCGCATAAGTACCACCTACTACCCCTCCTTCCCCAGTCATGTTTTACAGCAATAGCCCAGGGTGGGACCCTTGTGCTGCCATGGTCTATGACCAGGAAAAGAAAATTACAGTAAGTATGGATAAATTTTCTATTTCCCTGGCCATATCCATGGCAGCACAACATTGGGTAATACCCAAGCAATAAACCAGGGAGGGAAGAAAAAACACAGACTCGAAAATTTTGAATGCAAAGTGTATTAACACCATTAACCAGTGAAAAACAAAGAATCATGTATTGGATACAGACAGAACAGATTTAGCAAATTGATCTGATAGACCAGCTCTGACATCAATTTGATAACTTTTAATAAAGGTATTGGTGGAAGACCATGTGGCCGCCTTACAAATGAGCTCAGAAGAGACATTAGCTGCTGCTGCCCAGGAAGATGAGAGGGCCCTAGTGGAATGGGCTTTAAGACCCCCCAGGAACCGGATATCCAGAAGATTGGTAGGCCCGTATAATGGCTGCCACTATCCACCTGCTAATGGTAGATTTAGGGGCTTGTAAGCCTTTTCTACTACCACTATGAAGGACCAAGAGACTTTGAGAAATGCGTCAAGCCGCCGTCGTTTCAGTATATATCCGAAGGCATCTCACTAGGTCCAGAGATGACATGTCATTTGAACTCTCGTTTTCTTGGTATTCAGGCGTCAGAGATGGTAGAACAATATCTTCGTTAATGTGAAAGGCGGAGGTGACTTTAGGTCTAAATTCAGGAACAGTACGGAGGATAACTCTGTCCTTATGAAAGACCGTAAAAGGTTCCTTACTGGATAGGGCGTGAAGCTCCGAAACTCTCCTGCCGGAAGCTAGGGCGATCAGTAAAGCTGTTTTGATAGACAGAACCTGTAGAGGAACTGATTCAAGGGGTTCAAAAGGTTCTAATTTTAAGGCGTTCAGAACCAAAGGGAGATTCCAGGAGGGAACAAATGGTTTAATTGGAGGTTTAATTTTAAGGACTCCTTTAATGAATCTGATAACGTCTGAATCTAATGCCCATCTATGATTGGTTAAGGCGGACAAAGCTGAGACGTGTACTTTTAGAGTATTATAACTCAGACCTTTAGAAAGTCCAGACTTCAGGAACTCCAAAATATCCGTGGAAGAAGGATTCTGTAGATAAATGTTTCTAGGAAGAGCCCAGGCGGAAAAAACTTCCCACACTCTATAGTAGGTGGCTGAAGTAGAATGCTTACGAGCCTTCAGCATAGTTTCTGTTACGGCCTGGGAGAATCCTTTGTTCACAAGCCTGTTCCTTTCAGTCTCCATGCCATGAGATTTAGTGAGACAGGGTTTGGATGCAACCCTGGGCCCTGGAACAGTAGATCCAGAGTTCTGGGAAGAGGGAGAGGAGGTTCCACTGAAAGGTTCTGAAGTAGGGGAAACCAAGGCCTTCGAGGCCAATAGGGGGCTATTAGGATGAGAGATACCTTCTCTGTTCTCATCCTCCTCAGGATTGGGAAGATCAGAGGGAATGGAGGGAATGCATACTCTATTTTGAATCTCCAGGAACTGGATAACGCGTCTCTTCCCAGTGCTAGATGGTCTTTTTCTTTCGTGAAGTAAACCTTTACCTTCCTGTTGACACGGGTAGCCAGTAGCGGGATGCTCTGTCCGATAGGCACCGTTCTCCTGGGTCTATCCTGGATCTGCTGAGGAAATCGGCTAATTGCTTCCTTTTCCTTGGTAGATGGATGGCAGTAAGCCCTGCCAGGTTCCTCTGAACCCATCCCATCAGCTGTTTCATAATTCCCATCATTTTGCCTCTCCTGGTGCCTCCTTGGTGATTGATATAGGATACCACGGTGGTGTTGTCTGTCCTTATCTTTACCCATTGGTTTTTGAGATACACTGAGAAATGCTTCAGTGCTTTGAGGACAGCAAGAAGTTCTAGTAGATTGGAATGCACATCGTCTGTTCCATTCTTCCTGTGCAAAGTGTTGGAGACAATGTGCACCCCATCCCCATTGGCTGGCATCTGTTGTCACTGCTATCCATGTGATGTCTCCTAGCGGAAACCCCCTGGAAAGGTGTTCCTTGTTCTGCCACCAGATCAGAGATTGGCGTACTTCTCGGGATAACTTGATGGGTTTGAGTAGATTCATGGAAGCAAATTGCGTCAGGAAATTGGCTTGAAATGGTCTCATCCTCCATTGTGTCCATCTGGTCAGCCCTATTGTGGATGACATGGATCCGAGGAGGCTCATTACAGTCTTTGCAGGAACAACACTGGACTTTATTACCTTTCTAAATTGTACGCTTCTCCTTGTCCCCTGGCCACTTTGTGAGATGAAAGGACCTGTTGGGAGGATGCTTGAAAAATTCTAGAAGGTATCCTCTCCGAATAACATCCAGTACCCAGCTGTCGCTTGTGTATTCTTCCCATCTGTGTAAATACTGGAGAAGACAGGCCCCGACCCCTTTGGACTTGGGAATTATATAGTCATGAATTCCTTGGGTTTTTGGAGGCAAAAGTACCTCGTGACTTGCCTCCTCTTCCTCCAGATTGTGCTCCTCTCCCCAGTTGAAATCTGGAATATTCTCTGCCGGGCTTGTAAGATCTACTATCCCGAAAGGAATGATATTCTTTTCGGACACGAAAGGATCCTTTATATTTCCTTTCTTGAGGTAGGAAAACCTTATTACCTTCAGCCGATCTCTTCATACATTTGTCTAAGTTCTTACCAAACAACATATTCCTGTGGAAAGGTAAAGAACATAAACTATTCTTGGAGGAAGCGTCAGCTGCCCAAGACCTAAGCCAAAGTGCCCGCCTGGAGGAAACCGAAAAGGACATATTCCTAGCAAGATTCCTTACCAGGAAGTCTGGATCTGGCATAGCATCCTCCTCTGAGGAAAAGGCTAGGTCTCTCAGTGAAGCTGACTCCATAAACTCATCTTCTGAGTTTCCTGGAGAAAAATCTGAGGGCTCAGAATATCTAGGTCATTGTGGGTCATTCCAACCTCTCTGATACCCTGGGCAACTACATGTTTTATAAGTTGCATAATGTCCGGAGTTGGTTGAGAAGGTCCTGCAGCTGCTGAGAGACAATTTGAACAGAGACGTTTCCCCTCTATGGCTCTGTTGTCACAGGATGCATAGCGTCCTTTTGGGCGACTTCCCTTTGGACGATCCTGAAGTCTTTGTACTTTTTGCACTACAATACACAAGACGTGCTTTAAGTACATTCCCACTCTTTTTTTTTCTTTCTTTTTTTAAGAGATGGCTTACCTATATTGCTTTGATTGTGACCTATTGTCAGACGAATCCGATTCCTTGGATCTTGAACGAGAATCCATCTGGAAATGATTGATGGAACAGAAGAACTTTAAACAAAGAAGAGAAAGGAAATAAAAAGAATATATGGGGAAAAAATTACTTACGTTGTCCCAGGAAGGAAAACTGGAAAAGGTGAAGAAGCTGACAGTATTGCTAAGATACCAAACTATCAGAAT
>OW240923.1:120382726-120398297 GCA_933207985.1 Pelobates cultripes | reverse complement strand
TCTGAAATTCTGCTCACTGAACCAATACATCGGATTTGCTCCTAGGCAGCTGCCTATCAGCAAAATGAGCGTATTCTGTAATCCTGGATAAACTGTCATTCCGCCGCAGGCCTCTGTCTTCCAGAAACTTGGCCTCTGATCGTGGCACTCCCTCTACGTTGTTTGGAAGGTACTTTGTCTGTGATGCAATCATGGTTTTATTAAAAATATGTTTCTTCTTGGGTCATGTGCAGTAAACCTGTATTTATCCTTAATACAAAACAATATTGGAACCTAAAACTCCAGGAAGACGCCTCTGGGTGTGCACGGGTAAGAGAATCACAAAATAATTGAAGTCTTTGCTTTTTATAGACCGCCCTATAAAGAATTATTTCCCTATTTATTGTCCTATGGCCCAAAACAAACCAGTTTTACAATAGCAAGCTCCGTGGATGATCACGTACCTTGGACCCAAATCATAGCCTCTAATCCAGTTTAGTCGCTGTCATTTTAATTAGCAGTATTTACTGAGACTGAGCCAAAAACATGTTTCTCGTGTCTCTGTATTTTAACTCCTTATCTTGGGATATACGCGCTAAATACCCAAATAATAATTGAGTAGGAAAACCTCAACTTGAGCTAATTTGGCATAAAATGTGCACTTTCTTTGCGGATTGATTGTCTAAATAGAAACTTCTCATTACTTGATAAAGACGCACACAGACTTATTCACTGAAGTGATAATTGTCTGGAATTCAAAGTCCAATTATTTCTTTGTTTATTTCCAATTCATCTATTTAGGCCTTAAATGTGAAATCCTCTTTGAATTTCAGACAATTGTCAGTTTAGTAAATATCCCGTGTGTGTCTTTATCAAGTAATGTGAAGTTTGTATTTAGGCTGTTATTGTTCTGTGCGTTTCATGCGTCACTGAGGACGAGCTGGTAGTGTTAAACCCACAGAACCAAACCACAGAGATCACATGACGGCGCACACCCTGCCTTATCTAATCTTTCATTTGCTGACATTTCTTCACTTTTCTCCAGAGTACGCTGCCCTCGCTAGTTTCCTCCCCCTCCCCCATTCTCTTGCTATCTTTTCTAAATACACATATTGTTCAGATTGTATGAGACAAGGTTTATGGTCACATTGTAAATACTGTTCAGAAGTGGTAGGAGGGGGGAGGGCAAGTACCATTGAGAGGCCCAGCATCACTATTAAAAACTTAAAGTGACTTGTATTAATCATTTTTAACCATGCGGAATCACATTTGAAGGATTCAAGGAATTTTCAAAAGTTTGGGTAGCAGAGCCAAATTCCAAAACTTCAACTCCTAATAGCTCTGTTATTAGTTGGGCTACTTTGGTCTAAAATTTAAAATGGTAGTAGTGGTACAGGTAATATAGTGTGTGTATATTAGTGGTACAGGTAATATAGTGTGTGTATTGTAGTGGTGTAGGTAATATAGTGTGTGTATTGTAGTGGTACAGGTAATATAGTGTGTGTATTGTAGTGGTGTAGGTAATATAGTGTGTGTATTGTAGTGGTACAGGTAATATAGTGTGTGTACTGTAGTGGTTCAGGTAATATAGTGTGTGTATTGTAGTGGTGTAGGTAATATAGTGTGTGTATTGTAGTGGTACAGGTAATATAGTGTGTGTATTGCAGTGGTGTAGGTAATATAGTGTGTGTATTGTAGTGGTACAGGTAATAAAGTGTGTGTATTGTAGTGGTACAGGTAATATAGTGTGTGTATTGTAGTGGTGTAGGTAATATAGTGTGTGTATTGTAGTGGTACAGGTAATATAGTGTGTGTATTGTAGTGGTGTAGGTAATATAGTGTGTGTATTGTAGTGGTACAGGTAATATAGTGTGTGTATTGTAGTGGTACAGGTAATAAAGTGTGTGTATTGTAGTGGTACAGGTAATATAGTGTGTGTATTGTAGTGGTGTAGGTAATATAGTGTGTGTATTGTAGTGGTACAGGTAATATAGTGTGTGTATTGTAGTGGTGTAGGTAATATACTGTGTGTATTGTAGTGGTACAGGTAATATAGTGTGTGTATTGTGTATTGTAGTGGTACAGGTAATATAGTGTGTGTGTTGTACTGATACAGTTAATATAGTGTGTATTATTATTTTATTATTTATATAGCACCAGCAAATTCCGTAATTGTAACCAGACACACAGGAACAGAGGGGTTGAGGGCAGGGCCGGACTGGGGATTCCAAAGCAGCCCTGGAAAAAAAATCTATGCCAGCCCCATAAGTCATTGCGCCATATATTGTCGCATGTAATATGTAAGGCTATGTCTTGCCACCCTAGATGATTTATATATATATATATATATATATATAGCTTTTTCCAATATAAAATATTGGTCCTTTCAGAGTAGAATTTTTAATTATACAGTAAGCATACTCACATGCAGACACAGACAATTTCACTGACACAAGCTGATTGATACACAGCCTCATAGACAAACAATCTCACTGATATACATAAGGTCATTGACATAAAAACACAAGCCCACTCACTAGCAGGCGCGCACACACACACAGCTTAATGTAGTGGCTCTGGTGTCTATAGCCTGTCCCTGCAGGCTTTTCAATGTAAACACTGACTTTTTAGAGAAAAGGCAGTGTTTACATTGCTTCCTAGTGACAGACACCCAGACGGTCACTAGAGGTGCTTCCTGTGTCAGTGCGGATTGGCTGAGATCATCAAGCTTGATGATCTCAGCCGTAGAGGCAGGGCCAGTCGAGGGGAGACCAGCACGACGTGGGGGAAAAAAAAGCTGAGTAAAAACATGCATACACACACACACCATGACAGACACACACCATGACACAGACATACCGCCAAAGGAGATAACACACCGTGACACAGACAGAAACACACACACACAGTGACACAGACAGAAACACACACACCATGACAGACAGACACACCATGACACAGACAGACACACACACACCATGACAGAGACACACACATACCATGACATACACACACCTTAAAAAAGACACATACACCTTGACACACACATACCATAACACAGACAGACCGTGACACAGACACACACACACGACACAGATGACACACACACCATGACACAGAGAGACCGTGACACAGACAGACACACATTACATGACACAGACAGACACACACACACCATGACATACAGACATACACACCATGACAAACACACACACACCATGACACAGACAGACACACACACACCATGACAGAGACACACACATACCACGACAGACACACCTTAAAAAAGACACATACACCTTGACACACACATACCATAATACAGACAGACCGTGACACAGACACACACACACACGGCACAGACAGACACACACACCATGACACAGAGAGACCGTGACACAGACAGACACACATTACATGACACAGACAGACACACACACCATGACATACAGACACACACACCATGACAAACACACACACACACCATGACACAGACACACCATGACACAGACAGAGACATACACTGACACACAATTTCTACCTGTGGGGAGCTCCTTTGGCGGCCGCAGGAGGAGCAGGCTGTTCTGTCTCTGCTCCCCCTCCCAGCCCACTGCTTATATGACGTCATATTCCGGCCCCGGTCTCATTAAGCGGCACGCTGGGGAGGGGGAGCAGAGACAGAACAGCCAGCTCCCCCTGCGGCCGCCAAAGGAGCTCCCTCTGTGGCCGCCAGAACAGCCAGCTGCCTGCCCAGCCCCAGGTGCCGACGGCCCACCAGGAAATTTCCCAGGATCCCGGTGGGCCAGTCCGGCCCCGGTTGAGGGCCCTGCTCAGTGAGTTTACATGCTAGAGGGTATAGTGACACAGTAACAGAGGGATTGAGGGCCTGCTCAGTGAGTTTACATGAACAGATGGATTGAGGCCCTGCTCAGTGAGTTTATATGTTAGAGGGAGTGGGGTATAGTGATACAGTAACAGAGGGATTTAGGGCCCTGCTCAGTGAGTTTACATGTTAGAGGGAGTGGGGTATAGTGACACAGTAACAGAGGGATTGAGGGCCTTGCTCAGGGAGTTTACATGTTAGAGGGAGTGGGGTATAGTGACACAGTAACAGAGGGATTGAGGGCCCTGCTCAGTGAGCTTACATGCTAGAGGGAGTGGGGTATAGTGACACAGTAACAGAGTGATTGAGGGCCCTGCTCAGTGAGTTTACATGTTAGAGGGAGTGGGGTATAGTGACACAGTAACAGAGGGATTGAGGGCCCTGCTCAGTGAGCTTACATGTTAGAGGGAGTGGGGTATAGTGAGTGACACAGTAACAGAGGGATTGAGGCCTGCTCAGTGAGTTTACATGTTAGAGGGAGTGGGGTATAGTGACACAGTAACAGAGGGATTAGGCCTGCTCAGTGAGGTTACATGTTAGAGGGAGTGGGGTATAGTGACACAGTAACAGAGGGATTGAGGGTCCTGCTCAGTGAGTTTACATGTTAGAGGGAGTGGGGTATAGTGACACAGTAACAGAGGAGTTGAGGGCCTGCTCAGTGAGTTTACATGTTAGAGGGAGTGGGGTATAGTGACACAGTAACAGAGGGATTGAGGGCCCCGCTCAGTGAGTTTACATGCTATAGTGACACAGTAACAGAGGGATTGAGGGCCCTGCTCAGTGAGTTTACATGTTAGAGGGAGTGAGGTATAGTGACACAGTAACAGAGGGATTGAGGACCCTGCTCAGTGAGTTTACATGTTAGAGGGAGTGGGATATAGTGACACAGTAACAGAGGGATTGAGGGCCTGCTCAGTGAGTTTACATGTTAGAGGGAGTGGGGTATGGTGACACAGTAACAGAGGGATTGAGGGGCCTGCTCAGTGAGTTAAATGTTAGAGGGAGTGGGGTATAGTGACACAGTAACAGAGGGATTGAGGGCCTGCTCAGTGAGTTTACATGTTAGAGGGAGTGGGGTATAGTGACACAGTAACAGAGGGATTGAGGGCCCTGCTCAGTGAGTTTACATGTTAGAGGGAGTGGGGTATAGTGACACAGTAACAGAGGGATTGAGGCCCTGCTCAGTGAGTTTACATGTTAGAGGGAGTGGGGTATAGTGACACAGTAACAGAGGGATTGAGGGCCTGCTCAGTGAGTTTACATGTTAGAGGGAGTGGGGTATAGTGACACAGTAACAGAGGGATTGAGGGCCTGCTCAGTGAGTTTACATGTTAGAGGGAGTGGGGTATAGTGACACAGTAACAGAGGGATTGAGGGCCTGCTCAGTGAGTTTACATGTTAGAGGGAGTGGGGTATAGTGACACAGTAACAGAGGGATTGAGGGCCTGCTCAGTGAGTTTACATGTTAGAGGGAGTGGGGTATAGTGACACAGTAACAGAGGGATTGAGGGCCTGCTCAGTGAGTTTACATGTTAGAGGGAGTGGGGTATAGTGACACAGTAACAGAGGGATTGAGGGCCTGCTCAGTGAGTTTACATGTTAGAGGGAGTGGGGTATAGTGACACAGTAACAGAGGGATTGAGGGCCTGCTCAGTGAGTTTACATGTTAGAGGGAGTGGGGTATAGTGACACAGTAACAGAGGGATTGAGGGCCTGCTCAGTGAGTTTACATGTTAGAGGGAGTGGGGTATAGTGACACAGTAACAGAGGGATTGAGGGCCTGCTCAGTGAGTTTACATGTTAGAGGGAGTGGGGTATAGTGACAAAAAAGGTAAAGGTAGGGTGGAAACGTAGGTTGCTTGAATAGTATTCACTGAGTTGTTTTTGGATGACAGTTGCAGGAGAGGAATTGGGGCTCGTAGTGAGAAAGCTCTTAACAGTTTAATTTATATGCTTTCCTGAAGAAGTGAGTTTTCAAAGGTTTTTTGAGGGACACTATATTTGAGGATTTGGGATAGTGATAACTAAAGGAATAAAAAAAGAAACAAAAATATCATAGCGCTTTGTGGAAATTATGCATATTTTGCCTAAAGTGATCTTTGGATCTGTAGTCTCAGTATATTTTACCTTGCTCGGTGTTCCCCAACTTTTAATGCATCGTTTCAGAAGTCCTAAAACCAGTGGTGACATTGTGTACCTGGCTTTCTGCTCTGTAAATGTGGGTCACACAGTTTTTGATTGGTCCCCAGCCTATATATTGTATTATTCTGTCTGTTCAATGGTGTCTTTAGTAGCTAATATTCACTTTTTTCCTAAAAACACAAGTGGTTCTTGAGAATAGGAAATCGACATGTTAGATCTTCTCCAGACTTTAGACTTGAAGTAGAAACATAGAATGTGTAATATTCTACGAGCATTGTCCTTTCTGACTGCCTCCCAAGGTAACTTGCCAACTTGGGTGGTGGCGTACCTCCCAACATTGGCATCCTGTCAAGCAGTACGTCAGTGAGTGGGTAAAAGGGGGCGGGTGAGTTATGTGAATCGCTTTTTAGTTGTTCTGCCAAACCTGGTGTGCCCACCCAGAAAGGGGGAAGGAAAACTCAAAGACTAAGCAGGTCAGTCTGGCATGAACGCACGCCACACTGACTGTCAATCATACCGGCTGGCCCGCTAAGGGCGGTCTAGTTCCAGCTCTCTTTGCATGGTGCTGGTGCACTGAGCATAGTGCATGTACATGCACTATGGATTCTGGGTCACTTCCCTGGTGTCCCAAAAAGTGTGAGATCTTCAAATAGCACTATCCAACCAAAATCAGGACAGTTGCAAAGCCTCTTGTGGTTTACAGGTGGAAGAGAAGATATATTCACTAGAAGTTCCCCTTCCTTAGCAGTTTGATCTTTGGGTTTTTGGTAATTTTCACATCTAACGGGAGTTTCCAGGGAGTATAAAACCTGAGTGTGTAGGACCTTTCATAGATTTTTTTGCAGAATCGTGCCTTGCAGTAGAAGCTGGTAGAGGACCTATGTTTTTCAAATTTTAGCTGGAATGGAAGTGATTTTTAGCTATTTTCTTGGTTTGGGGGGGGGGGAGTGGATTAGTATAGAAAGGGTTGCTCTGATCAAAACCAGTGTTTTATTGGTTGGTTTATCCCATTAAGTTAGTACTCCCGCAGCATACCTTGGAGAGGCTGGGCAGTTTCTCTCTGTGACTCTCACGTAACTAACACAAGCTCAGAGCTGACAGCGTCAACATAGATAGATTTATGTAGCCGTGCCAGAAATTCCTGCTATGTTGCTTATAAGGAATAGAGATCATTGGAAGAGTATGATAGGAATTTTAGTCCACAATAGCTTTATACAGCAAGTCGTCATTTCAATAGACACACAACAAATAATGTTTTATTAATATTGTTATCATTTATATATAGCGCCAACTTATTCCGCAGCGCTGTACAATATTATAAAGGGGGAAATTTAACAATAAATGAGACAATTACAAAATGTTAAAGGAACAGTAGGTTGATGAAGATCTTGATCGAAAGAGCTTACAATCTAAAAAGGAACTCAGGAGCCCACTTGCCGTGCCATTGTTGCAGATCTTTAATAGCACTTCAGCGAATACAGCCCCGTGGTCCATCGTTATTAGAGGCTTAGGACTGGATCTTTGTTCTCAATGCTTTTCTATGAGAAGTATATCAGTACTAACAAGGAGGTAAATTATCATTATAGAGGCCAATTCTGCAGCTAAGGAAAGGTACGTTATTAAGGCTTAGGAAATATATGAGCAAATTTTAGTAAAGCCATAATTTAAAGTTCGCAGTTTAGAACAAACACAGGTTTTTACTGTAAATAGTCCACGTGGAGCATTCTTAGTAATCACTACTAGAAATGCAGCTATTTTCTACAAGGTCGAGTGAGGACACATTTATAAGGGATCCTTCAATAGAAAGTATTCTATTAGAGGGATTATGGTTCCACTTTTATCTCCATGTTTACATTTTAAGCAGTTAAAGTGCACATACCATCCCAGACGGGGCCCTTTATTTACATTTTATATCAGCGCTGAGTACAATGGGCCAAATTTTTAACATCTTCTGCAAACTATAAAAGGTTTACCAACACTACTATGCCAGTGGTATCATATTGCAGCCCCCTCGTTATTGCTGCACAACAACTGCAACAATAGCTTGCAAGGCTACGATTGGCAGACAGTTGTGGGAGTTGTGGTCCACCAGAAGCTGTGGGTCATCACTTTGCCCCCGCAGTGCTCAGGCTGCAGTTTAATTCTCAGGACTTTGGAGACCGAGGCAGTTCTTTGGAATATTTCCAGGTTTGGCATGGGAAGGGTTAAAGATGATATTTTAAGGTTTGCTAATACCCTGAGAGCTGCAAATGTACTCTGTGTGCGAGAATCTCATTTCATACTCTCTATAAAATACCTAGGAACATGCGCAGTGAATGAGCAGTCAGGTGGAATGTCTAGATTTGGATTAGAGGTGGATGCAAGAATAGCAATGGATTTTATAAAGTATCGGAGATGTGCTTCTAGCTATCCTGAGAATATGTCAAATAAATCTTAAAGAACATCTTAAAATTCACACAAATCAGATTCTAAGTCACAAAGCTCCCTCAGCCCTTCAGCAACATGGGATGTGAACTAATAAAGGATTTTGGATTATTCTTGGTAAGAATGCACATTGCATTAGGATGCTCATTGCCACCACTATTTCTGCTCCCTTCCCCCGCTGGGCTGACGGCTTAACAACTGTTTGGATAGAAACTTCTCTGTAATTTCTTAAAAATTCTGGGCTAAAGTGTCTGGGCCAATGGGCAGCGAGTGTAGTCTAAACATGTAATGTGCAGGGGGTGTTGTTGGGGAAGAGATTAGAGCAAAGGATGGGGAGGAGGTTTGGGGGACAGGGTGACTGTGGAATGTGCAAACGCAGCACTTTAGAAGACAATGTCATAATGCACTTAGCGTATTCATGGGAATAAAACCCCCAGCAAAATATCGGCCCTACTACAATGTCACAGGACTTGGACCATCCCAGACACATCATTCTTCGTGATTGATCATAACACCCAGGATGGGGCGCACTGCTTAGAATTCCGTCTCAATACTGCCCATTGTGCATCGCTACGGAATTTACTGGCGCTATATAAATAATATTATAATAATACTGACCGTTTATAATATCAGTCTGAGGAAATTCATTTCTTAGGGGAAAAAGTGATATGACCACCAATATGTGTTTCATTTCTAATGGGAGCTACATCGCTCAAAATGCTATTCTAAGAAGTACGTACAATATATAGCTTCTTAGTTTAGAAATAAATATGTCAAAATAATTCAACATATAAATGACTCTTTTTCTGTTCCCCCCACCCCCCCTTCCCCACTTTGCCTCCATCTTAATAAAGTACTCTCTAATCTTTAATATGGTGGTGGTGGTGGGGTTAGATTTTTCCCATAACTTTAGGCATTCATGTGCCAGAGGGCTGCATTTTGACATTCTATACCCATTGTTTGGCCTTCAAATGGTTAAAGCCTTTAAAACAATGTGCTGTTGAAATGTCACTTGAATTTGTCATGAAGAACTTTATTAAAAACATTGACAAACTGAGCTGGAATCGATAAACTGAGCTGGAATCGACAAACTGAGCTGGAATCGACAAACTAAGCTGGAATCGACAAACTGAGCTGGAATCGACAAACTGAGCTGGAATCGATAAACTGAGCTGGAATCGATAGACTGAGCTGGAATCGATAAACTGAGCTGGAATCTATAAACTGAGCTGGAATCGATAGACTGAGCTGGAATTGACAAACTGAGCTGGAATCGACAAACTGAGCTGGAATCGACAAACTGAGCTGGAATCGACAAACTGAGCTGGAATCGACAAACTGAGCTGGAATCGACAAACTGAGCTGGAATCGACAAACTGAGCTGGAATCGACAAACTGAGCTGGAATCGATAAACTGAGCTGGAATCGACAAACTGAGCTGGAATCGACAAACTGAGCTGGAATTGACAAACTGAGCTGGAATCGATAAACTGAGCTGGAATCGACAAACTGAGCTGGAATCGATAAACTGAGCTGGAATCGATAAACTGAGCTGGAATCGATAAACTGAGCTGGAATCGACAAACTGAGCTGGAATCGATAAACTGAGCTGGAATCGACAAACTGAGCTGGAATCGACAAACTGAGCTGGAATCGACAAACTGAGCTGGAATAGACAAACTGAGCTGGAATCGACAAACTGAGCTGGAATCTATAAACTGAGCTGGAATCGACAAACTGAGCTGGAATCGATAAACTGAGCTGGAATCGACAAACTGAGCTGGAATCGACAAACTGAGCTGGAATCGATATTTCATTGGAATCAGAATATATCAAGAGACAAAGTAGCGAATAATTGATTTTTGGCAAAAGTGAGATTTCAAATAGTTTCTGTCACCTGAGCACCTAAAGTCTCGCCATTCCTCATCATCTGTTATTTGCAAGTCACATATTCCTATTGTCTGATTTCTTCAGTTTATGAATGGACCCTAATTTGGCAGATGAGGGAGTTGTCTACTAAACAGCCAAACATTGAATGAAAAGTGCTGGTCATATTTAGGGATACCAAATTAGATTGCTGTTTAACAGATAGCTCCCTTATTTAGTCATTGGTATCCTTATAGCGATCCCACACAAGGATTTTAAATTACAGAGTTATCTACTAAACAGCTAAAAGATCACAATTAACTGCGGTTCTTTATTTAGATTTTCCAGCAGTTGAGCAGATATCTCCCTGAATTGGTACTTTGTAACTTTGTTACTGTCGCCTTCATTCATTTGCCATATGGAATAATTGGAATCCAAATTCAGGGAATTAATTAAAATTTCGGACAAATCAATATTTTTCAAATTTGGGGTGAAAGAGAATTCGAAAATTAACAAATTGAAATTAAACAATCTTTTTTTACCCCTGTCCTCATTTTCTGAAAGATAATATTTCACTCTTCTGAAAACATTGAAAATGTATTTATTTATTTATTATCTCCATTTATATAGCGCCAACAGATTCTGTAGCGCTCTACAATATTATTAGAGGGGGGATTTAACTATAAATAGGACAATTACAAGAAAACTTACAGGAACAATAGGTTGAAGAGGACCCTGCTCAAACAAGCTCACAGTCTATAGAAGGTGGGGTGTAAAACACAATAGGACCGGAAATAGAAATCAAATAAGGTGGGAGTGAGGCAGAGCTGGAGGAGAGAATAGAGTGCTGCCCTTTAGGAGAGAGATAGAGACACGTATGTAAGGTAGAGGTTGCTCTGGGAGGCCATAAGCTTTCCTAAAGAGATGGGTTTTAAGACACTTCTTAAGTGATTGAAGACTAGGGGAAAGTCTGATGGCAGCAGGCAGGCTATTCCATAGGAAGAGAGCCACCCACGAGAGGTCCTGCAAGCGCGAGTTGGCTGTAAGGGTGCAAGCAGCGGACTGGAGAAAGTCACGGGCAGAGCGGAGAGACCGAGAAGGGACATACCTGTGGATCTGTGAGGAGATATAAGGGGTTAGAATTGTTCAGTGCTTTATAGGGATGGGTTAGCATTTTGAATTGACTCCTATAGGACACAGGAAGCCAATGTAAGGACTGACAGAGGGCTGAGGTGTGAGAGGACCGACTAGAGAGGAAAATCAGTCTGGCGGCAGAATTCATTATGGACTGTAGCGGGGTGATACGGCTATTGGGAAGACCAATCAGGAGAGACAACAATCCATGCAGGAAATTGCTAGAACATGGACGAGCTCCTTGGTAGCGTCTATAAAATGACATATAACTTGTTTTAATCATTTTGAGATGAGATGCTTCATTTTCTTTTAACTTTTTATTATTTTACAATTGACATGGAATCCAGTTCACTCCAGCCGAAACACTGTATCGGAATGGGAGAGACAGAAACATTGTTTCTCTTGTTCTTTCCTTCTCTGTTCTCTCTCTTTGACTGACAGCTGCCAAGGACAGATGATTGACACATGACTGTATCAAAGATGGACGCACTCAGTTCCAGGACAAAGTTATTAAAGCACTGTGGATTGCTGTGTTTCATTTTATTATACACTTATCATAAACACTTTTTTTGCTAAATGTAGTAATTAAGCAAATATATTAAATGTGACAGTTCCCTTTTAGTGGTTTGCAATTTCATAATTGATATCTAGATTGTAAAAGTTCACAAGCCGTCTGCTGTAGCTCACAGATAGGACTCTATTTTAATTAAAAATGTTCTTTTGCAGTGATTGCATGTAATTTAGGGCATTTTATTGGCTTATCTGGCAGTATGGGATACGACCATCTCTCCATGGTTGTATTAAATGGTTACTACAAGCACTATAACCACTACAGCCTGCAAGGAGTACCCAGGCCTTATTGCCCAATAATGGGGCAAACCAATGATCCTCTAAAGCTGTGAGCTGCATCCCATTTATGCAGAAGCCATACGCCAATCCCGCTGGCCATTAATTTATTGAGAGCATCAGCTGACCACGCTCAGCCAATGACTGCAACTCTTTTATATAGAGATATGCAGATAATAGACATGAGCCGGCAATATCGTGGTCAGAGGTGGAGTTGCGTCGCTGGCAGCAAAAGGGTTAAACACTGCGCATTTAGGCTCCAGGCATTGTGACCTCTTCAAATCACTGAAGTGGTCATGGTGTTTGGAGTAACCCTTGAATCACTGTTGCCCATTATGTTCATGCTTTCTCGGTGTACCCTGCTCCAAGGTATAATGCAAAGATAGGGCATCTGGGATTTGGTAGCACTCAGATTGTGGCCATTAGTCATTCCTTGCTGCTGGATGTCTCATTCCCTGGGAACAAAGGAATCCTAAAAATCTGTCAGGAGAACCAGCACCCTCCTTCTCAGTGCTACTCCTCAGCTCATTAAAATGCTTGACCCGACTCCACTCTCACATTCACACATCTGCTTCTTGTTAAGGGGTCCCAGGGTGGGATGAGTTTTTCCCAAGAGGTGACCTCATTGTTGTTGATGGGAATATATAACCAAGGTGGGGAGGACACAGGTGGCAAGATTGTTTGGAGACATCCCATAAGAACACACTGCGTAGCAATGCAATAAACACCCTTTCCAGTCCTGGCTCGATTATAGCTCTTATTATTCTCAGCCAACAAGGCAATGCTTGTTTATACTCCAGCTGTAGTGGCCCAAAGAGCCAAAGGTTAGCCATCACAAATAGAACACCAGTGTCCGATCTATGCTGTACCCGCAATGTATCTATAACGAAAGCTTAGAAAGTGACACTTTCTGTCCACAAAGGTGGTTCGTCTCAGACCAGGCCAGCTAGGACTTCCAATTTATTAATTACTGTCCATCTGGGATATAAATGAAAGATGGTCCTTTAGTGGTTCTGCAGAACTGGTTTTAATGTCCCGATATGAGTGATGCCCAATAATTGCTCTGAATTTGTACCCCAGGGTCATAATGTCCAAGTATGTGCTTACTGCTGGGTGCCCGAGGTTGCATTCCTGATGCAGAATTGTCTAATGGTAGAATGCACTTAGATCGAAATGACTTTAAAACTAACAAACTTAATTCCATTTTATTTTTCATGTGAAGAGTCGGTGTGAACCAAGTATTGAAATCGACCAGCTCTCGGTCTCTCTTTGCCATTAATAAAGGGTGGGTGAATATGATCTCTGTACAAACAAACCCTGGTGTTGAAGGAGTTAATGAAATAGCTCTGTTTGTATTAAGCTGGTAAAAGCTGGCAGTTGTTAAAGAGCTGTGAAAGATCCTGCTCAAGGAATGACAATTTGACAGTTAAGAGAAACAGATCTGCCAGTTTTTTCATGAAAACAGATGATCGGGCCAGCAGAATTTGTTTTTACAAAAGCAACACGTCTCCATATAAACACCCGGCACACAAGGCTCGCTGGCAACATAACCCGACATATATAAACACCCGGCACACAAGGCTCACTGGCGGCATAACCCGATACATATAAACACCCGGCACACAAGGCTCGCTGGCGGCATAACCCGACACGTATAAACACCAGGCACACAAGGCTCACTGGCGGCATAACCCAACACATATAAACACCCTGCACACAAGGCTCACTGGCAGCATAACCCGACATATATAAACACCCGGCACACAAGGCTCGCTGGCGGCATAATCCGACATATATAAACACCCGGCACACAAGGCTCGCTGGCGGCATAATCCGACATATATAAACACCCGGCACACAAGGCTCGCTGGTGGCATAAACCGACACATATAAACATCCGGCACACAAGGCTCACTGGCAGCATAACCCGACATATATAAACACCCGGCACACAAGGCTCGCTGGCGGCATAATCCGACATATATAAACACCCGGCACACAAGGCTCGCTGGCGTCATAACCCGACATATATAAACACCCGGCACACAAGGCTCGCTGGTGGCATAACCCGACACATATAAACATCCGGCACACAAGTGTCGTATTGTAACCCCTAGGCTCTGCTACTGTTTTGTACTGATATACTGCACCCCTAGGTTATCTTTATATCTATTACTGATATACTGCACCCCTAGGCTCTCTTTATACCTATTACTGATATACTGCACCCCTAGGTTCTCGTTATACCTATTACTGATATACTGCACCCCTAGGTTCTCGTTATACCTATTACTGATATACTGCACCCCTAGTTTCTCGTTATACCTATTACTGATATACTGCACCCCTAGGTTCTCGTTATACCTATTACTGATATACTGCACCCCTAGGTTCTCTTTATACCTATTACTGATATACTGCACCCCTAGGTTCTCTTTATACCTATTACTGATATACTGCACCCCTAGGTTCTCTTTATACCTATTACTGATACACTGCACCCCTAGGTTCTCGTTATACCTATTACTAATATACTGCACCCCTAGGTTCTCTTTATACCTATTACTGATATACTGCACCCCAAGGTTCTCTTTATACCTATTACTGATACACTGCACCCCTAGGTTCTCGCTATACCTATTACTGATACACTGCACCCCTAGGTTCTCGTTATACCTATTACTGATATACTGCACCCCTAGGTTCTCTTTATACCTATTACTGATATTCTGCACACCATGTGCTCTCATACCTATTACCGATATACTGCACCCCTGGGCTCTCTTTATACCTATTACATATATACTGCACCCGTTGGTTCTGTTTATACCTATTGATGATATACTGCACCCCAAGGTTCTCTTTATACCTATTACTGATATACTGCACCCCTAGGCTCTCTTTATACCTATTACTTATATACTGCACCCCTAGGTTCTCGTTATACCTATTACTGATATACTGCTCCCCCAGGTTCTCTTTATACCTATTACTGATACACTGAACACCTAGGTTCTCTTTATACCTATTACTGATATACTGCACCCCTAGGTTCTCTTTATACCTATTACTGATGTACGGCACCCAAGGTTCTCTTTATACCTATTACTGATGTACTGCACCCCTAGTTTCTATTTATACATGTTACTGATATACTGCACCCCTAGGATATCTTTATACCTATTACTGATATACTGCACCCCTACGTTCTCTTTATACCTATTACTGATATACTGCACCCCTAGGTTCTCTTTATACCTATTACTGATACACTGAACACCTAGGTTCTCTTTATAC
>OW240923.1:120362030-120382626 GCA_933207985.1 Pelobates cultripes | reverse complement strand
CTCGATTATAGCTCTTATTATTCTCAGCCAACAAGGCAATGCTTGTTTATACTCCAGCTGTAGTGGCCCAAAGAGCCAAAGGTTAGCCATCACAAATAGAACACCAGTGTCCGATCTATGCTGTACCCGCAATGTATCTATAACGAAAGCTTAGAAAGTGACACTTTCTGTCCACAAAGGTGGTTCGTCTCAGACCAGGCCAGCTAGGACTTCCAATTTATTAATTACTGTCCATCTGGGATATAAATGAAAGATGGTCCTTTAGTGGTTCTGCAGAACTGGTTTTAATGTCCCGATATGAGTGATGCCCAATAATTGCTCTGAATTTGTACCCCAGGGTCATAATGTCCAAGTATGTGCTTACTGCTGGGTGCCCGAGGTTGCATTCCTGATGCAGAATTGTCTAATGGTAGAATGCACTTAGATCGAAATGACTTTAAAACTAACAAACTTAATTCCATTTTATTTTTCATGTGAAGAGTCGGTGTGAACCAAGTATTGAAATCGACCAGCTCTCGGTCTCTCTTTGCCATTAATAAAGGGTGGGTGAATATGATCTCTGTACAAACAAACCCTGGTGTTGAAGGAGTTAATGAAATAGCTCTGTTTGTATTAAGCTGGTAAAAGCTGGCAGTTGTTAAAGAGCTGTGAAAGATCCTGCGCAAGGAATGACAATTTGACAGTTAAGAGAAACAGATCTGCCAGTTTTTTCATGAAAACAGATGATCGGGCCAGCAGAATTTGTTTTTACAAAAGCAACACGTCTCCATATAAACACCCGGCACACAAGGCTCGCTGGCAACATAACCCGACATATATAAACACCCGGCACACAAGGCTCACTGGCGGCATAACCCGATACATATAAACACCCGGCACACAAGGCTCGCTGGCGGCATAACCCGACACGTATAAACACCAGGCACACAAGGCTCACTGGCGGCATAACCCAACACATATAAACACCCTGCACACAAGGCTCACTGGCAGCATAACCCGACATATATAAACACCCGGCACACAAGGCTCGCTGGCGGCATAATCCGACATATATAAACACCCGGCACACAAGGCTCGCTGGCGGCATAATCCGACATATATAAACACCCGGCACACAAGGCTCGCTGGTGGCATAAACCGACACATATAAACATCCGGCACACAAGGCTCACTGGCAGCATAACCCGACATATATAAACACCCGGCACACAAGGCTCGCTGGCGGCATAATCCGACATATATAAACACCCGGCACACAAGGCTCGCTGGCGTCATAACCCGACATATATAAACACCCGGCACACAAGGCTCGCTGGTGGCATAACCCGACACATATAAACATCCGGCACACAAGTGTCGCTGTATTGTAACCCCTAGGCTCTGCTACTGTTTTGTACTGATATACTGCACCCCTAGGTTATCTTTATATCTATTACTGATATACTGCACCCCTAGGCTCTCTTTATACCTATTACTGATATACTGCACCCCTAGGTTCTCGTTATACCTATTACTGATATACTGCACCCCTAGGTTCTCGTTATACCTATTACTGATGTACTGCACCCCTAGTTTCTCGTTATACCTATTACTGATATACTGCACCCCTAGTTTCTCGTTATACCTATTACTGATATACTGCACCCCTAGTTCCTCGTTATACCTATTACTGATATATGCACCCCTAGGTTCTCTTTATACCTATTACTGATATACTGCACCCCTAGGTTCTCTTTATACCTATTACTGATACACTGCACCCCTAGGTTCTCGTTATACCTATTACTAATATACTGCACCCCTAGGTTCTCTTTATACCTATTACTGATATACTGCACCCCAAGGTTCTCTTTATACCTATTACTGATACACTGCACCCCTAGGTTCTCGCTATACCTATTACTGATACACTGCACCCCTAGGTTCTCGTTATACCTATTACTGATATACTGCACCCCTAGGTTCTCTTTATACCTATTACTGATATACTGCACCCCTAGGTTCTCTTTATACCTATTACTGATATACTGCACCCCTAGGTTCTGTTTATACCTATTACTGATACACTGCACCCCTGGGCTCTCTTTATACCTATTACTGATATACTGCACCCCTAGGTTCTCTTTATACCTATTACTGATATACTGCACCCCTAGGTTCTCTTTATACCTATTACTGATACACTGCACCCCTGGGCTCTCTTTATACCTATTACATATATACTGCACCCGTTGGTTCTATTTATACCTATTGATGATATACTGCACCCCAAGGTTCTCTTTATACCTATTACTGATATACTGCACCCCTAGGTTCTCGTTATACCTATTACTGATATACTGCTCCCCCAGGTTCTCTTTATACCTATTACTGATATACTGCACCCCTAGGTTCTCGTTATACCTATTACTGATACACTGAACACCTAGGTTCTCTTTATACCTATTACTGATGTACTGCACCCCTAGTTTCTCTTTATACATGTTACTGATATACTGCACCCCTAGGATATCTTTATACCTATTACTGATATACTGCACCCCTAGGCTCTCTTTATACCTATTACTGATATACTGCACCCCTAGGTTCTCTTTATACCTATTACTGATATACAAACCATTGTGTGGAAATCTATTCACAAACCGGACTTTACATAGGACACAAGGTCATGCGTTTAGACTGGAAGAAAGAAGATTTAGTCTAAGGCAAAGGAAAGGTTTTTTTTACTGTAAGAACAATCAGGATGTGGAATTCTCTGCCTGAAGAAGTGGTTTTATCAGAGTCCATAGAGATGTTCAAACAGCTACTAGATGCATACTTGCAAAAACAGAATATTCAAGGATATAATCTTTCAATGTAGGGTAATAACTGCTTGATCAAAGGATACATCTGATTGCCATTCTGGGGTCAAGAATGAACTTTTTTCCTAGCTTGTTGCAAAATTGTGCTTCAAACTGTGTTTTTTACCTTCTTTTGGATCAACAGCAAAAAACAAATGTGAGGAAGGCTGAACTTGATGGACGCAAGTCTCTTTTCAGCTATGTAACTATGTAACTATGTAATGGTGCCCCATTGGGTTTGCTGAGAACAGTTTCCTTGTGGCCCCTAGCTGCAGGACACCAGGGAATAAATCCACAATGGCCGGTAAAGAGACCAAAAACGTGACTCTTTCCTGTCAATTCTCCAGAATACCTAGTCTAGTGTATAAACATCTCTAGGTATTTTAACATTTATATTTAACGTAAAAGTCCCATATGGTTTTCACACATTTTGAAATTACGACTGTCTAGCCTGTATAATCTATTGACCATTATTAAAAGCGGTTATTCTAGTAACAATGAAAACATATTACTGTTTATTACTAAAAGGCTGCCCCCCTATTTTACAGTCCCATACAATGCACTGCACCCTTAAATCGTATTATTGACCAGTAATAATTGGCTGCCCTGTATACCTTGTTACTATATTTATTACAAGTTCAGGGTCGTCTAGACATGCTTATCGTGCGTTGTGAGATGTTGTCTCGCTGTCCCATGTGATCCACGATTGCACGTCTTGCATTATAAGCCAATCATGCTGGCCTTCAACTATAATCCAATCAAAGTTGGCCTGAACTTTGACCAGTCTTTGGGGGTCATGTTGGCCAATTTTATCTTATTAGTCCTGCTGTGTAACCCAGTCTTGCTCTTCATGTGTTGTGATCTGATCGTGGTGGTCCTGTAATGTGACTCTGCCTTTGTGGCTTCTCTGTGTTGGCGAGAAGGATTGGATTTTTTTTTTGTTTTCCCTTTAATCCCCCAGCTGGGTCCCGTGACCATCAAGCGATGTATTAGCTCCTAATCATGTAAAGCTGGCTTTGGGTGACTGCTTAGAGGCAGTGAGAAAGGGAATGCTGTGACTTGGGATGCACACAACTGCATTCCTCTGGAGCCTTGACATCATGGCCCGCACTGTTCCCCAGGGTGGGATATTCTCTATATCAGCCTCGAAATAAATACGATATCATTTGAAATGTCATGTCGTACTGAACCAGTGATACAAGGATATAAAACTGTGCTCCATCCATAAGAAATACAGAATAATAAAAGGGAATACATTGAGAATTCAAAATGACTTCAAAGTGAATTTAAATTTTAAGACCAAATTAGCGACTGAAAGCACAGCTGGCTTAGATAACTTTGCTTAAAGTTGAAATTCACTTTGAATTCTTGCCGTAGTGAATAACCCAGACATGGTTCGTTTTACTGCTAATAATATTGATCTTATGATCCTATTAATGTTATAAGCTTTGGTGAAGAGAAGTTACATGCATTGGAAACCAAATACTCTACTTTTATATGGAGTATTCAGAAATACTGTTATTAAATAAAGACTCTGGTATAACTGACCATTGGCTACTAGTGTATTATAATGGATGTGTTATACTAATCATATTATAGTTACACAACATGTAAACCATTTTATAGGCCGCTTTGATCATTGGTAAATAGCCTTTTTTTTTGGCTTTGTTTCCCGACTACAGAGAACATATTTTATCATCATTTCTTGTTCCTTTGACAGTGGAGAGCTGGGAGGAAATTAGCTCAACTCAGGAAATCACAGATTCTGATTGGACCTTCTGTCAGCAATGTTTTTATAACCAGTAACGGTCCCTGCCGGGTTCATTTTTCTTTAACTTAATTAAATTCCTTTACTTAAGGGAACACAAACCTGCGTTAACACTTTAATACTATCCCCCCTCCCAAAGCTAATTAAAAAAATTATATAAAAGGTAATACATGTTTTTCCAGTGCCGGGATAGAGTCCCTGCAGTGGTTCAATCCGCCTCCCGCAACATTACACCTTTACTTCTAAAGTCCAGTCCAATGTTTCTCATAGAGCACAAACGGTGCATACGCGGCCAGCACTGCTCTCCTATTGGAGGTACGCTGTGAGAGTGGAGGTTGGCTCGGTTCTCCGAGTGGAAGCAGTGGTTGTATTTAACTCTGCTATTTAAGCATTGCCGTATCTGCTAATAATACATTGCACGGTAAAAACCAAAGGACCACTGCACCCACACCTCGTCAGTGCTGCTTCTTCAGGTAAGGTTTCAAAAGGAAATTGGTCGCTGAAGGTAGAGAACTATGAAGTGTTTGCATGCGGTTTATTACCCCAAGAGTTTTATCAGTTAAGTCACGGCAGCATTGCGGTGTGGTCACAGGTATTCCCATTCTGTTTATAAAAATTCAGTATGCATGGTGTGTTGCATGATGTATTGCACATTGTGTTGCATGATGTATTGCATGGTGTGTTGCATGTTGTATTTTATGGTATGTTGAATATTGTATTTCATTTTGCGTTGCACGTTGTATTGCACATTGTGTTGCATGTTGTATTGCATGGTGTATTGCACATTGTGTTGCATGATGCATTGCATGGTGTGTTGCATGTTGTCTTTTATGGTATGTTGAATATTGTATTTCATTTTGCGTTGTACGTTGTATTGCACATTGTGTTGCATGTTGTGTTGCATGTTGTATTGCATGTTGGATTGCATGGTGTATTGCATGGTGTATTGCATGTTGTGTTGCATGGTTATTGCATGGTGTATTGCACGTTGTCTTGCACGTTGTGTTGCATGTTGTCTTGCACGTTGTGTTGCATGTTGTCTTGCACGTTGTATTGCATGGTGTGTTGCATGTTGTCTTGCATGTTGTATTGCATGGTGTGTTGCATGTTGTCTTGCACGTTGTATTGCATGGTGTGTTGCATGTTGTCTTGCACGTTGTGTTGCATGTTGTCTTGCACGTTGTATTGCATGGTGTGTTGCATGTTGTCTTGCACGTTGTGTTGCACGTTGTGTTGCATGTTGTCTTGCATGTTAAACAGTGAAACAGAGCAAAGGAAAGACTCTTGACTTGGAGAGACAGGTAGTCGCTCACAGTGGGGAAATCTCTACAAAAAAAGCAGGGCCTGACCCCAAATGTATGTAAAAAAGAAAAAAGTGTTGATATATTCAAATAATAACCGTACATTCTCACTGTTTCAAAAACAGAGCAAGTATTACTTTGCAAATTAAAAATAGAAAATCGAGATATAGATATCTCGCAACTCCTATAAATAGTGCATGTCATGGGGAAACCCTTTACTGAAGCAGAGTAAGGAAGGCATCTCTCCTAAACTAGAAATGTAATCTGTGTTTATTTAAACTATTCATTGTTTACCTGTTCAGCATGTCTTTTACTGGGTACTATGGGGTCTTAGTCTCAGATAAGCTGGATAGTGGTCTCAAATGTGAGGGAATCTCCGCTTTGGTCCCGTTACAGGAAATGTTTCTTTCTCATTCAATAGAAGCAGCATTAAACATTATGTGATCTAATGTGACTATACAGGGCCCCAGGGACCAAGCATGGTCCCATTCAGCAGATCTATAGAGTGACGGTGGCTCCCATAACCTACTTAGGGACCTTCTCTGGTTACAAATGCCGCATCTCACCTTTTTATTGATACATACTAAATGTCTGATTTATACTGAAGTTCCAACATTCTAGGCATTGGATAAACTCCTTGCAGATTCCAGGAGGAAAGGGGGTACAAATGGAAAAAGGAATTTGGTAAATCCAAGGAGGTTTATTTATCAGATGTAAGTGAGAAAGAAATATCTGAACAGGGAACTTGAGAAATACACAGACTATCCTGAACATTAAAGAAGGTCATGGCTGAATTGCAATCTAGGTTGCAAAGTAGATAAGGAAAGGGCAGACTCTGTAGACCAAGTGGATGTTATCTTATGTGTAATGCAGATTCTTGTTTTCAAAGGAAGGAGGGGGGGGTGTATATTTTAAGCAGGGCCAGTTTACAGCATCTCTTACTCTGCTGTTTTTGTGTATGACCTTAGTCAGTGTTCTTATCTTGCACCTACTCTGAGAGGTGACTAAAGCAGCTGCTGTGAATATAACACCCTTCCTTCTCTAAACCTGCCCCAACTGAGAGAAAGAATCCTCTAATTCATGCATTTATGGTTCCTTTCTAAAGGGAACATCAGCTTTGCTGTGGGTTTACATTTGGAGGTTTTGTGGGCACTTTGTACTGATTAGATGTTTAAGTTAGCACAGTTTAATTGACATTAATTCAAGGATTCCCCTTTGAATGCATTCTGTGCTATCTCAAATCAGGGTATGGACTTTCACAGGGCAATATTGAGCACCCCAATTATGAACGACCTCTCGTAGAAACATAGAATGTGACGACAGATAAGAACCATTCGGCCCATCTAGTCTGCCCAATTTTCTAAATACTTTCATTAGTCCCTGGCCTTATCTTATATCTAGGATAGCCTTATGCCTATCCCACGCATGCTTAAACTCCTTTACTGTGTTAACCTCTACCACTTCAGCTGGAAGGCAATTCCATGTATCCACTACCCTCTCAGTAAAGTAATACTTCCTGATATTATTTTTAAACCTTTGCCCCTCTAATTTAAGACTATGTCCTCTTGTTGTGGTTGTTTTTCTTCTTTTAAATATAGTCTCCTCCTTTACTGTGTTGATTCCCTTTATATATTTAAATGTTTCTATCATATCCCCCCTGTCTTGTCTTTCCTCCAAGCTATACATGTTAAGATCCTTTAACCTTTCCTGGTAAGTTTTATCCCGCAATCCATGAACCAGTTTAGTAGCCCTTCTCTGAACCCTCTCTAAGGTATCAATATCCTTCTGAAGATACGGTCTCCAGTACTGTGTACAATACTCCAAGTGAGGTCTCACCAGTGTTCTGTACAATGGCATGAGCACCTCCCTCTTTCTACTGCTAATACCTCTCCCGATACAACCAAGCATTCTGCTAGCATTTCCTGCTGCTCTATTACATTGTCTGCCTACCTTTAAGTCATCAGAAATAATCACCCCTAAATCCCTTTCCTCAGATGTTGAGATTAGGACTCTATCAAATATTCTGTACTCTGCCCTTGGGTTTTTACGTCCAAGATGCATTATCTTGCACTTATCCACATTAAATGTCAGTTGCCACAATTCTGACCATTTTTCTAGTTTACCTAAATCATTTGCCATTTGGCTTATCCCTCCTGGAACATCAACCCTGTTACATATCTTAGTATCATCAGCAAAAAGACATACCTTACCATCAAGACCTTCTGCAATATCACTAATAAAAATATTAAAGTGAATGGGTCCAAGTACAGATCCCTGAGGTACCCCACTGGTGACAAGTCCAAGCTTCGAATATATTCCATTAACTACAACCCTCTGTTGCCTGTCACTCAGCCACTGCCTTACCCATTCAACAATATTAGAATCCAAACTTAAAGATTGCAGTTTATTGATAAGCCTTCTATGTGTAACAGTGTCAAAAGCCTTACTGAAATCTAGGTAATCAATGTCTACTGCACCACCCTGATCTATAACTTTAGTTACCCAATCAAAAAAAATCACACTTTCACACTCTCGCACACTTTCAAACCAAGCCTAAAGTCCTTTTAGAGATCCCTCTCTACATATCTCAAAACAGAATGCACCTGTCATGGTTTATTATATATTTCTTACCTGTTCTATGTTACATTTTGTATATATTGTGTATTAATGATGTTTTTGTATTTTATTGTACCCTATTGTAACAATGCAATGTTTGTGGACCCAGGACATAATTGAAAACGAGAGGAATCTCAATGTATCCTTTCTGGTAAAATATTTTATAAATAAATATGAAATTGGGTGTTCTGCTACAATTTTAGCAAAACGCTCTCTTTCCCCTACAAGCAGAACCTTTTATTATCATGATAAATGATATGCTTTCCTGAAGAAGTGTGTTTTCAAAGGGTTTTGAAGGAGTGGAGACTGGGTGAAAGTCTAATGGAGAAGGCTCATTTTGTCGGCAGTTCGGGATATAAATACATATTTAAGAATGTGCAAAATACTAAAGAATCTTTTAAAACACCAGTTGGTATTGGTCATACTTATATAGTGGTATGCTTATTTTAAATGCTTATATAAGTATGACCAATACCAACTGGTGTTTTAAAAGATTCCTTAGTATTTTGCACATTCTTAAATATGTATTTATATCCCGAACTGCCGACGAAATGAGCCGGAAACTCCATAAAAGAACGGAAAGCATCATGGGATTTGAAGTCCCGAGAGTACTAACACCAATGAAAGGAACCGGAAATGACGTAAGGGACAGAGAGCACTATGGGATATGAAGTGCCGAGAATGCCGGAAACGGAAGTGACGATCGGAGAAAACCTTCATTGATTGGTTAATCGGAAAATAGGCGGGCTTTTCGACGAGACAAAACCGGAGTGAGCAGAACAGTACTACAGCCAACTGAGGAAGCTAATCGGAGCGAAACGCGTCTTGGCGGAGGAGACACAGACTGGGACTATTGTTTTGCAGCTATATAAAAGCGTTTGATATATATATCTTTTTTATTTTCTAGTCTATTGTGTTTTAAATATTTGTACCTTATTTATAGTAATTAATACTAGTAATACATACCACTGCATCCTGCACTTTATCCGGTAAAGGGGAGGTGTCACCCCAATCTGACACTAAGCCTGCAAGCTCTGAGCCAGTAATCAAAAGGCTCTTAAAGAGGTGAGCACCCATTTTTTCTTTCTTAAATATTAACTTAAAGAGAAGTTCCCAAAATACTGCACCTAGAGTTTCTCCTTTCTTGCATATACTCACTGTGGAGTGGAGAGGAGCAAGAATCTTGAAGAGTTAAGCTGTCTACCTTAAAAAGACACGGAGGCCTACAAGTTTAGAGCCTAATATCTTAAAAGGCTCTAAATAATGTGAGTAGATCCAACTCACCTATTTCACAAGCATTCTGTATATGTATAGAATACTGCACAATTATTTTGTATTTTTGTTTCTATCTCTATTTTCCATGTACACCCCCTAATAAGTATATTAAGAGGGGTAAGTGATACATATATATTTATACATCTATAGCGCTGCACTCAAATTAGAGGCCTGGGAGGTGGAAACTCCAACCAGACCTCTAGTTATTTGCTTGTTTTGGTGTCGTTTTATTATTGAGTTGAGGTTTAGAGTTAGGTTATATTTAGTATTGGGGTGCTTGGGGTTCTTGGGATGTTTTAAGAGGAGTTAAATCTCGGGTTTTCAGGTTTGGACTTGAAGTGCTTGCATTTGGGTTTAAGGGAAGTTTCTGTTTAATTTTGGGAGGAGTTAATTTTAGGGCATGTGGAGATTGAAGGTTTATTTGCAAAGTATTTGCCCTCCTGTCTTCTGTAGACAAGTTATCCTCCTATGATTGATAGCAGAGCTGCAGTAGGTGGCATCACTCAATGCTGTTCCTGTTCCTCCTACAAGGCATTTCCTGTGTGAGAGATTGTTAGTGAGCAGACAGGAAGTGATCCCTTCCACTTCCTGTCCAGCCTCACACACAGACACTGGAGGCTAGGACACCGCTGACTTTTAACCCCTCTATAACTGTTCCTGCGCTTCTGCTATCAACCATAGGAGGCTGACTGGACTGGACTTCAGAGGACAGTGACTTCTTGGTACTTATCTCTCCCCACAAACCCACTTAAGTTCCAAAAAGGCCCATTATAAGTGCTGAGAACAGGTATTTCTATCACAGACACTCTCTTACTGCCGCGGTGCCGCGAGGTCTGCCAGCAGCAGTCCTTGAGCCCGTGGCTTCGACCTGGAGTTCCACAACCTCTGTTGTTTTGTCTGCCAACATGGGACCTGTGTGGGAAACCGAGCCAATATGGCTGCGCGTATGGAGGGTGGGGCTTATGGTGGAGCAAGGAAGATGATGCGCTCATAGTCAAGTTTATAGGATGCTGTAACTCTCCCTCCAGTGATTGCATGGTTGTTCTCTAGCCTAGTCTCTGTATCCCTGCATCAACTTGTGCCTGTTAGTCTCTATTAGTCTGTCTCCCTAGTTACTGTATTTAGCTTTCCTTCTGACTCTGGCTGCCGCCAGCCCTAACCTTCGGACCATCTTTGATCCTGCTCTTCTGCCTTGCCATTTGGACTGGCTACCTCACTGTTCCACTGCAGTTTAGTTCCAGAATCGGAATCAGAGCCCGGTGGCCATCACAGTTGTCTACAGGACATTCGTCTGTAGGCATCTGCCTAGTCTGCCTAATGGAAAGTTCAACCCTGACCGTGCTGATCTAAACACATTACTGGATTACAAAAGTCTAATTTGGAAGAATGGGAAATTCTCCAATTCAATATATCGAATTTGAAAGAAAAAATTTGCCTATATTTTGCGATTCTCTTTTCTGTCAGTCACTTAAAAATATAACCAATACATTCTCATGCATAATAAATAATGTATTTATATAACTAAACTTGTTTCCATTAAGGCAATCTAAAATCCTGCATTTGCTGTAATACATTACATCTAGACTGTAAGCTCTAAAGGGCAGGACCCCAGACGTTCATATCAGTTTTCTTTAAATGAGGTGCTGCGGTACGATGCTTGTCTTAAATTAAAGAGAATAGTAATAAATAACAAAATATTCTTTGATGGCAGAACAATCAAACAAACTAAAATAAACTAAACTGAAAACTAAAAGTGAAAGGTAATGCGTAGTATACATTTCTTCCTGATGATGTCATGATGATGTCATGATTGCACTAGAACAAGTAATAGTAATTGCAAAGCATTTCTCAGTGATTTTACTCCATTAACAACTGTAACTGACATCATCATGACATCATCTACTACATCATCAGGAAGAAATGTATACTACGCATTACCTTGGACTTTAATTGGGCAGACTAGATGGGCCGAATGGTTCTTATCTGCCGTCACATTCTATGTTTCTATGTAAAACCAAGTCTGGACACTTCGCCTCCTGAGATCCGTGCTGTGTCTATTACTGCTGGTAGATCTTTGAATTCTCGCTGTTTCTCTTTCAGGACATGATATCAGTGGAGCTTTGGAAACTTCGAACATTGACACCAGCATCCTAGAGGATTATATCAGCAAAGAAGACTCGTCCGAAATGTGAGTGCCAGTTTATGGGATCATTTCTAAATTTGTTTCATGGAATGCAGCTGCCAAGCATTGTTATATTGTTAAAGCCAACATCCATTACATGTTTGTAGTTTATAGATGCCCAGCAATTGGTAAATTAGACAGAAAGGGGCATTTTCCAAAGAATTAAATATAAATATATATAATAAAACTTTTCTCTATCAACTGCACATTGTGTAAGATGTATTCACTAAATATTACATTGAAAACCACATTTTAAAATTTAGCCAAAAAAGGTTTCCCTCCCCAGCAATTAATACAGGTATATCAAATTTGTTATTTTAGCTCCATGTTTGCAGTTTCGTATACAATGTGTTACAATTCTTGGTTTAGTGAATAAATCCCATGTCCTACTAATGGTGACTACTCTGCCTGTTAAATGCACCCACCAACCTGCTGCCCGGTGTGTGGTCTTCACTGACCAGAACAGATGCTGTTAGACACTGGACTGGAGGGAGGGTGGGGGGTGAAGAGGGGGAGAACTGGACAAAGGAAAAAAGTGGACCAGAATGGAGAACTCAAATGACAGGTACACACACACCTATTCATACCGCTACCCATACTGTACATACATACTGATACTCACATTGCTGCGCATACCGCTACACATACTGTACGCACGCTACCCACACTGTTGCACACACAGTTACACACATAGCTACCCAGACTGTACACACACTACTACACATATTTCTATGCACACTGTTATACACACACACACACACTGCTACCCACATTGGTGCCTACACTACTACACACACATGCTGCTACCTGTCCACATACACTGATGCACATACTACTTCTACCCACACACACACATGCTACACACATTGGTATCCATGCACACACACTATGGCATATGCTGCTACCCACACACACACACACTATGGCACATGCTGCTACCCACACTGTTACCCACACACACACTATGGCACATACTGTACCCACACTGTTACCCACGTGCACACACACTATGGCACATGCTGCTACCCACACTGTTACCAACACACACACACACACACACTATGGCACATGCTGCTACCCACACTGTCACCCATGCACACACACTATGGCACATGCTGCTACCCACACTGTTACCCACACACACACTATGGCACATGCTGCTACCCACACTGTTACCTACACACACGCTATGGCACATGCTGTACCCACATGCACACACACACACATACACTATGGTACATGCTGCTACCCACACTGATACCCACGCACACACACGCTGCTACTCACACTGTTACCCACGTGCACACACACTATGGCACATGCTGCTACCCACACTGTTACCTACACACACACACACTGTGGCACATGCTGCTACCCACACTATTAACCACGCATGCACACGCTAGGACACATGCTGCTACCCACACTGTTAAACGCAAATGCAAACATACTGCTACCCACAGTTAAACACACCTTTAAACACTACTATGTGTGCTGCTACCCAAACTATTAGAAACACACCGCTGCCCTCACACTCTACACAAACACGCACTGACACAGACATACACAGAAATACATACATACATAAACACTCAGACATTTACACACACTACTACACATACACGCACACACACTCACTCTATATGTGTTGGTCTATACAATGTTTATCACATTTAAACAGTCAATTCTATTTTATTATTTAGTGTGTGGGGAGTGATTGGGGGGAAATTGAGAATTTCGGCAATCACAAGGATTTTACACATTTAACAGGTATTTTTTAAATCCGCTGCACACCGTGCCTGTAGATAAACTGTCATAAAACATTGTCTGAAGAATATTGTCATGCTCCTAGGAGTCATATCTCTGGCCTGGTTTAAGGGTTTTACAATTATTCTTACTGTTTGCTATAAAAGCTGTCTACACAATTCCCCTATAACAATTACCTTATAGAATTACTACATAGTCACATTACTCCATGCAGTGTTCCCTATAAGTAACATTACTCCATGCAGTGTTCCCTGTAAGTAACATTACTCCATGCGGTGTTCCCTGTAAGTCACATTACTCCATGTAGTGTTCCCTGTAAGTCACATTACTCCATGCGGTGTTCCCTGTAAGTCACATTACTCCATGCAGTGTTCCCTGTAAGTCACATTACTCAATGTAGTGTTCCCTGTAAGTCACATTACTCCATGCAGTGTTCCCTGTAAGTCACATTACTCCATGCAGTGTTCCCTGTAAGTCACATTACTCCATGCGGTGTTCCCTGTAAGTCACATTACTCCATGCGGTGTTCCCTGTAAGTCACATTACTCCATGCAGTGTTCCCTGTAAGTCACATTACTCCATGCATTGTTCCCTGTAAGTCACATTACTCCATGCGGTGTTCCCTGTAAGTCACATTACTCCATGCGGTGTTCCCTGTAAGTCACGTTACTCCATGCAGTGTTCCCTGTAAGTCACATTACTCCATGCAGTGTTCCCTGTAAGTCACATTACTCCATGCGGTGTTCCCTGTAAGTCACATTACTCCATGCGGTGTTCCCTGTAAGTCACATTACTCCATGCGGTGTTCCCTGTAAGTCACATTACTCCCATAAGTCACATTACTCCATGGTGTTCCCTGTAAGTCACATTACTCCATGTAGTGTTCCCTGTAAGTCACATTACTCCATGCAGTGTTCCCTGTAAGTCACATTACTCCATGTAGTGTTCCCTGTAAGTCACATTACTCCATGCAGTGTTCCCTGTAAGTCACATTACTCCATGCAGTGTTCCCTGTAAGTCACATTACTCCATGTAGTGTTCCCTGTAAGTCACATTACTCCATGCAGTGTTCCCTGTAAGTCACATTACTCCATGTAGTGTTCCCTGTAAGTCACATTACTCCATGCGGTGTTCCCTGTAAGTCACATTACTCCATGCGGTGTTCCCTGTAAGTCACATTACTCCATGCGGTGTTCCCTGTAAGTCACATTACTCCATGCAGTGTTCCCTGTAAGTCACATTACTCCATGCTGTGTTCCCTGTAAGTCACATTAATCCATGTAGTGTTCCCTGTAAGTCACATTACTCCATAAGTCACATTACTCCATGCTGTGTTCCCTGTAAGTCACATTACTCCATGCGGTGTTCCATGTAAGTCACATTACTCCATGCAGTGTTCCCTGTAAGTCACATTACTCCATGCGGTGTTCCCTGTAAGTCACATTACTCCATGCTGTGTTCCCTGTAAGTCACATTACTCCATGCGGTGTTCCCTGTAAGTCACATTACTCCATGCGGTGTTCCCTGTAAGTCACATTACTCCAGTCACATTATCCATGTAGTGTTCCCTGTAAGTCACATTACTCCATGTGGTGTTCCCTGTAAGTCACATTACTCCATGTAGTGTTCCCTGTAAGTCACATTACTCCATGCGGTGTTCCATGTAAGTCACATTACTCCATGCAGCGTTCCCTGTAAGTCACATTACTCCATGCAGTGTTCCCTGTAAGTCACATTACTCCATGCGGTGTTCCCTGTAAGTCACATTACTCCATGCAGTGTTCCCTGTAAGTAACTTACTCCATGCGGTGTTCCCTGTAAGTCACATTACTCCATGCAGTGTTCCCTGTAAGTCACATTACTCCATGCAGTGTTCCCTGTAAGTCACATTACTCCATGCGGTGTTATATGTGAGTATGTTTTACGTTCTCCATATTCCTGTTTGTTTCCAATCCTCACAGACGATAATACATCCTTATTCAGGTAATATCCCAGTGACTCCATTGGTTAAATAGAAATGTTCTGTATTGAGAATGTGTCCAGTTATACATTGCTGGTAGTTCTCCATATGTGTCATTAATTGTAATCCTGTTCACATTACTCCATGGCTGGTAGCCTCTCCCCCCGTTGTAACTGATTCTCACTGTACTCCCAGTCAGAATAACTTACCTCACATTGTATACTTTCTGTGCTTTAGTGACTCCTAGCTTAATGAAGCAGTTTTGGTGTATAGATCATGCCTCTGTAGTCTCACTGCTCAATCCTCTGCCATTTAGGAGTTAAATCCCTTTGTTTATGAACCCTAGTCACACCTCCCTGCATGTGACTTACACAGCCTTCCTAAAAACTTCCTGTAAAGAGTCAGCTAATGTTTACACTTCCTTTATTGCAAATTCAGTTTAATTTATCATTTTGTTGTTTTATCTATCCCCGGCTTCATTCATTGTCTGCTTGAGTTAAGCAGTTAATTGTTGTTTTGTGGTGTTTACTTGCATTATTTTCTCAGAATTAGAAAGAAATTTAAGCATTTTAGACCAGGTATTAAAGGAACACTATAGCATTAGGGATACAAATATATACTACTAAGATTTTAGCCACCTGTTAAAGGTTTCGGTCACCAAGCCCCCCTCGTACAAAGGGAAAATGCCTTGTTATGTACCTTTTCTCTTCGCTGCACCCGTCTTTGCCCTGCCATGTCATGTCTTTGATTGAAATGATTAAGATCAATGATCTCAGCCAATCCAGTGCTTTCCCATAGAAAAGCATTGTGTGCCTAGTGCGCATGCGCGGCTATTTCTGTGGAAGCGCCTCTAGGGACTGTCAGTGTTCCTTCTGAATGACAATGTTTACATTGCTAGCTTGTACAGACAAGGACACGCCAACCAGACCACTTCACTAAGATCACGTGGTCTGAATACCTATAGTGTCCATTTAAAACGAAAAAGAAGAAATTACTGTATAAAAAAAAAGCATCAATGCATTCCGCCTCCAGTTGTTAATTTGACTTTATGTTAGGCAGCAAGATTTAAAAATGTGAAAGCTGAAACACTATACACATTTTCAGACATTGCATCCTTGAAGAGTTTTTCCCCAAGATCCCAATTAGTAGCCTTCTTCCAAAAGATATTCCTACAGTTGTCTCTAGTGGTGTAGGCTTCCTGAAATCAAACCTTTTTCTAGAAACCGAGGGTCTTCCCGGCATGAAGGGACCATTGATAACGCATTGATTACTCCAACCAAAAACCCAATTGAGTTACACCTCCAACAGCAGCATGGTTAATCTCCATTTCTGCACTGAAGTGGTGATGGTGCTTGGAGTAACCCTTTAACATTTCTGAATTATCAATGTCAGTTTCATTTAGGCTAGGTGACATTGATTGGCTGAGCCATTTATTTGGAGTAGCAGCCGTTGTTATACTATAAACATCAGAAGGCGATTGGGGAGTTACAGAACTACTAATACTTACTGCTACATTTGCTTCTAATCCCATGTAGTGACTGAGACAGAATTCTGCAAACTGCTATAAAATCTAGTTTGCACACGTGTAAAATCTGTTTCCTGTGTTCATTAATGCAGGGATATCTTAATTATTATTAATTATAGATATATATCCAATTCTGGCTGTTTAGATGTATCCTTACAGCAATGTGCTTTATTTAAACGGACTCAGAAACGCCCTGACTGCTTTTAATCCCTTTCACTCCAAGTTGGATTCTTGGAAACAGCTTTTAATGGATAACAATGACCAATCTGCCAATTTATCCTTCCTGTTTAGTATTTTTTTTTTAAAAACAACTTTATTCTTGACTGTGTTTCTTAAACACCTGTTGTACTATTTTAATATTTACCATTTTTGCTGGTTAGCTGTTACATGTATCTACAACTTCTGTAACAACAAAATGTGTGAAGGTGGCCTTTAAATCCCCCTCTAGCCTCTCTCAACAGAAACCATAATAAATGTGTAGTTTACCTATCCCCCTATCCCCACTCTGCTCCTAGCTGGCGCTATTTGGGGCTTTCGACGTCTCTTGATGTATTATCCTGCTGGACTTGCATCATTCATGACGCTCCTTTGTACAATCATCGGGTATAAATAGCAAAACAAACCAAGGTGAGTCCAGATAGCGGAAATTTCTCTGTATCTATCTCCACCCTGCTCTTTGAGCCTCGCGCTACATTATTAGTTTATATTACCTGAATATATTGCATGTTTTTTATAAAAGTGTTTTCATAAAAAAAGCAGGGCAGCCGTGATACAATTCATTTTAAATAGTTACCGCCAAAAATAGGTACTTCCACAAAATAAAAACCTAAATTAAGAATTGTTTTGAATTTTTTTCCCACAACTAATACAGATGCAAATATGGACTCAGATCCAGTTTATTACTGCACAATTCTCCGCTGTCCTAAAACGGGCGTTATCTGTAGCACACGGAAAGTTACAATCTGAGAATAAATTCTAAAATAAAAATAAAATGTCACAAACCTTGCATTGTTTCTTCCTATTTACATCATCCATTGCGACTTCTCTGTGCATACAGTATTGGCACAAATGCTAATTATTGTCAGGTAAATCAGCTTTGGTGCTAAAGATAGTTTTATTTCTTTATATACAGTATCTCCCAAAAGTAAGCACACCCCTCACATTTTTGTAAATATTTTATTATAACTTTTCATGTGACAACACTGAAGAAATGACTCTCTGCTACAATGTAAAGCAGTAAGTGTACAGCCTGTATAACAGGGTAAATCCAATGTCCCCTCAAAATAACTCAACACACAGCCATTAATGTCTAAACCATTGGCAACAAAAGTGACTACACCCCAAAGTGGAAATGTCCAAATTGGGCCCAAAGTGTCAATATTTTTTTATCAATTGTGATTTTATTTTACATATTGCACTAGTGTTTTTTCTGTCTATTTATTTGTAGATGCGATGACTCTGAAGCTGTTTGTGCAAGTATATTTGTTGTGAATTTCCCTGCACTATTTTGCCACAGATCATTGTTTTAATTTGGCACCTAAGTTTGTATCACTACTTCTTTACTATCGCTGTATGTAATATTCATCACCCAGTGTCACGTGTGTGGGGTCCGAGTATTTCACATAAGGATCATCAGTGGGTTTTATAATATTTATTGTTTTTATGCGCACCAATCTTTTTCTGATAACACCGAAGAAATGACACTCTGCTACAATGTAAAGTAGTAAGTGTACAGCCTGTATAATTGTTGCCAATGGTTTAGACATTAATGGCTGTGTGTTGAGTTATTTTGAGGGGACAGTACATTTACCCTGTTATACCGGCTGTACACTCACTACGTTACATTGTAGCAGAGGGTCATTTCTTCAGTGTTGTCACATGAAAAGATATAATAAAATATGGCTGTCAAAATCTAAGTCATAAATAGTACATTCTAAAAAAAAATTAAATAAATCATGACTTGAGTTGTGGGTTTTTCTGAATTCTGTTCTTCCTCTGTCAGCCCAGTCCGTAACTCACTCAGTGTTTGTG
This sequence comes from Pelobates cultripes, assembly GCA_933207985.1. Lineage (NCBI taxonomy): Eukaryota > Metazoa > Chordata > Amphibia > Anura > Pelobatidae > Pelobates > Pelobates cultripes. The sequence goes on along the minus strand of OW240923.1, from coordinate 120,363,361 downwards.
TATGTGTAATTTATTTCTATATCAAACCTCTGCAGGTATCCTGACCGTTTCTTCGTTTAATTTCTCACAGCTGTTTCCCAGACATTTCTGGCTCTGCAGGTTATGCCAATCCTCAGGCTTGTGGTCCTTCAGGCGTAAATCTACCCATCATCACCAGCATAAGCCATGCTCCCAGTACCAGCTCCGGTGGGGTTCTCCATATGGGTCAGCAGATGGCAGTACGGCCCAGTATGGGGGCAAACTGTGGAGGACCCCCATTTCAGTCACACCTCAACTGCAACAACAACAATGCCATGCTAAACCCCAAAGGATACCCCGGGAACATGTGCATGAGTGGCCCAGGTCTCCCCATCAAAGCAGAGCCCAAAACCAGTTACGCTGCCGGGTAAGTGGCAACAAGAACATTTGGTTTATAAATCACATTCCACAAATGGATCATGACGGATACAGAAACCCCAGACAGTGATTTTGGCATTCTCTAGACAACCTTCGGCAGTCCAGGTAATGTGGACTACATCACCCTTGATGCTTTGCCAGCATTATGGCTGTGAGAGCACTATGGGTAATGTAGTACAAAACATCTGGATTGCCGAAGGTTTCACACTAGGAACACTAGTCAAGAGATCCACATTTGGATTACCCATTAAATTTAGGGAGATTCCAAAATCATAAAAACAAACCATAAGACCATTCTGAGACAAGCTTTGCTTATGTGAATGTACTGATCACAGGGATATGTCTGATCGGATTATTTATCAGTGACTTGACAGGTATTCAAAGTGAATGGAAAAAATTGAGGCCAAAATAGTCCGTCTGAAAACAAAGCTGACTCTTAGAATCTTTCCAATTATTTTTCAGTTGAGCTATTTTTGCCTGAAATGTAAATTTCACTTTGGTGAATAACCCTGATAATGCGAATATCCTATTTTCTTCTCATGTTTTTGAGAGCTGAGAGCACAGGTCAGAGAATGCACCATTGCACAAAGTGTAATATCTCGCTGTGAATAATATCTCGCTGTGAATAATATCTCGTATGGAAAGCAGTTTGTGATCTTATTGCAAGAATGGTTTCACACAGTTGTTGTACTAACGGAGCGGGTCTGGCTGTTTTCATAATATGTAATTCTGATAACAGATCCCAAACATCCCAGTCACCAGAATGTCTCTGGGTGCAGGTGGCCGAGTAATGTCTAAATTATAATATAGTGATTAGCTCGTCCATAGGGCACTTTGGCAGCACCCACCAGTTTGTATGGAGGGGGGGAGGGGGGTAAGTATTTGCAGAAGTGTGGAAACACTAAGATTCTTTTTCTGGAGGGGGGGTGAGAAGC
>OW240923.1:120304969-120361930 GCA_933207985.1 Pelobates cultripes | reverse complement strand
GTTTATAGATGCCCAGCAATTGGTAAATTAGACAGAAAGGGGCATTTTCCAAAGAATTAAATATAAATAAATATAATAAAACTTTTCTCTATCAACTGCACATTGTGTAAGATGTATTCACTAAATATTACATTGAAAACCACATTTTAAAATTTAGCCAAAAAAGGTTTCCCTGCCCAGCAATTAATACAGGTATATCAGATTTGTTATTTTAGCTCCATGTTTGCAGTTTCGTATACAATGTGTTACAATTCTTGGTTTAGTGAATAAATCCCATGTCCTACTAATGGTGACTACTCTGCCTGTTAAATGCACCCACCAACCTGCTGCCCGGTGTGTGGTCTTCACTGACCAGAACAGATGCTGTTAGACACTGGACTGGAGGGAGGGTGGGGGGTGAAGAGGGGGAGAACTGGACAAAGGAAAAAAGTGGACCAGAATGGAGAACTCAAATGACAGGTACACACACACCTATTCATACCGCTACCCATACTGTACATACATACTGATACTCACATTGCTGCGCATACCGCTACACATACTGTACGCACGCTACCCACACTGTTGCACACACAGTTACACACATAGCTACCCAGACTGTACACACACTACTACACATATTTCTATGCACACTGTTATACACACACACACACACACACACACACACACTGCTACCCACATTGGTGCCTACACTACTACACACACATGCTGCTACCTGTCCACATACACCTGTCCACATACACTGATGCACATACTACTTCTACCCACACACACACATGCTACACACATTGGTATCCATGCACACACACTATGGCATATGCTGCTACCCACACACACACACACTATGGCACATGCTGCTACCCACACTGTTACCCACACACACACTATGGCACATACTGTACCCACACTGTTACCCACGTGCACACACACTATGGCACATGCTGCTACCCACACTGTTACCAACACACACACACACACACACTATGGCACATGCTGCTACCCACACTGTCACCCATGCACACACACTATGGCACATGCTGCTACCCACACTGTTACCCACACACACACTATGGCACATGCTGCTACCCACACTGTTACCTACACACACGCTATGGCACATGCTGTACCCACATGCACACACACACACATACACTATGGTACATGCTGCTACCCACACTGATACCCACGCACACACACGCTGCTACTCACACTGTTACCCACGTGCACACACACTATGGCACATGCTGCTACCCACACTGTTACCTACACACACACACACTGTGGCACATGCTGCTACCCACACTATTAACCACGCATGCACACGCTAGGACACATGCTGCTACCCACACTGTTAAACGCAAATGCAAACATACTGCTACCCACAGTTAAACACACCTTTAAACACTACTATGTGTGCTGCTACCCAAACTATTAGAAACACACCGCTGCCCTCACACTCTACACAAACACGCACTGACACAGACATACACAGAAATACATACATACATAAACACTCAGACATTTACACACACTACTACACATACACGCACACACACTCACTCTATATGTGTTGGTCTATACAATGTTTATCACATTTAAACAGTCAATTCTATTTTATTATTTAGTGTGTGGGGAGTGATTGGGGGGAAATTGAGAATTTCGGCAATCACAAGGATTTTACACATTTAACAGGTATTTTTTAAATCCGCTGCACACCGTGCCTGTAGATAAACTGTCATAAAACATTGTCTGAAGAATATTGTCATGCTCCTAGGAGTCATATCTCTGGACTGGTTTAAGGGTTTTACAATTATTCTTACTGTTTGCTATAAAAGCTGTCTACACAATTCCCCTATAACAATTACCTTATAGAATTACTACATAGTCACATTACTCCATGCAGTGTTCCCTGTAAGTAACATTACTCCATGCGGTGTTCCCTGTAAGTCACATTACTCCATGCGGTGTTCCCTGTAAGTCACATTACTCCATGTAGTGTTCCCTGTAAGTCACATTACTCCATGCTGTGTTCCCTGTAAGTCACATTACTCCATGCAGTGTTCCCTGTAAGTCACATTACTCAATGTAGTGTTCCCTGTAAGTAACATTACTCCATGCAGTGTTCCCTGTAAGTCACATTACTCCATGCGGTGTTCCCTGTAAGTCACATTACTCCATGCGGTGTTCCCTGTAAGTCACATTACTCCATGCAGTGTTCCCTGTAAGTCACATTACTCCATGCATTGTTCCCTGTAAGTCACATTACTCCATGCGGTGTTCCCTGTAAGTCACATTACTCCATGCGGTGTTCCCTGTAAGTCACGTTACTCCATGCAGTGTTCCCTGTAAGTCACATTACTCCATGCAGTGTTCCCTGTAAGTCACATTACTCCATGCGGTGTTCCCTGTAAGTCACATTACTCCATGCGGTGTTCCCTGTAAGTCACATTACTCCGTGCGGTGTTCCCTGTAAGTCACATTACTCCATGCAGTGTTTCCTGTAAGTCACATTACTCCATGCAGTGTTCCCTGTAAGTCACATTACTCCATGCGGTGTTCCCTGTAAGTCACATTACTCCATGCAGTGTTCCCTGTAAGTCACATTACTCCATGTAGTGTTCCCTGTAAGTCACATTACTCCATGTAGTGTTCCCTGTAAGTCACATTACTCCATGCAGTGTTCCCTGTAAGTCACATTACTCAATGTAGTGTTCCCTGTAAGTCACATTACTCAATGTAGTGTTCCCTGTAAGTAACATTACTCCATGCAGTGTTCCCTGTAAGTCACATTACTCCATGTAGTGTTCCCTGTAAGTCACATTACTCCATGCGGTGTTCCCTGTAAGTCACATTACTCCATGTAGTGTTCCCTGTAAGTCACATTACTCCATGCGGTGTTCCCTGTAAGTCACATTACTCCATGCAGTGTTCCCTGTAAGTCACATTACTCCATGCTGTGTTCCCTGTAAGTCACATTAATCCATGTAGTGTTCCCTGTAAGTCACATTACTCCATGTGGTGTTCCCTGTAAGTCACATTACTCCATGTAGTGTTCCCTGTAAGTCACATTACTCCATGCGGTGTTCCATGTAAGTCACATTACTCCATGCAGCGTTCCCTGTAAGTCACATTACTCCATGCAGTGTTCCCTGTAAGTCACATTACTCCATGTGGTGTTCCCTGTAAGTCACGTTACTCCATGCAGTGTTCCCTGTAAGTCACATTACTCCATGCAGTGTTCCCTGTAAGTCACTTTACTCCATGCGGTGTTCCCTGTAAGTCACATTACTCCATGCAGTGTTCCCTGTAAGTCACATTACTCCATGCAGTGTTCCCTGTAAGTCACATTACTCCATGCGGTGTTCCCTGTAAGTCACATTACTCCATGCAGTGTTCCCTGTAAGTAACATTACTCCATGCGGTGTTCCCTGTAAGTCACATTACTCCATGCAGTGTTCCCTGTAAGTCACATTACTCCATGCGGTGTTCCCTGTAAGTCACATTACTCCATGCGGTGTTCCCTGTAAGTCACATTACTCCGTGCGGTGTTCCCTGTAAGTCACATTACTCCATGCAGTGTTCCCTGTAAGTCACATTACTCCATGCTGTGTTCCCTGTAAGTCACATTACTCCATGTAGTGTTCCCTGTAAGTCACATTACTCCATGTGGTGTTCCCTGTAAGTCACATTACTCCATGTAGTGTTCCCTGTAAGTCACATTACTCCATGCGGTGTTCCATGTAAGTCACATTACTCCATGCAGTGTTCCCTGTAAGTCACATTACTCCATGCGGTGTTCCCTGTAAGTCACATTACTCCATGCTGTGTTCCCTGTAAGTCACATTACTCCATGCGGTGTTCCATGTAAGTCACATTACTCCATGCGGTGTTCCATGTAAGTCACATTACTCCATGCAGTGTTCCCTGTAAGTCACATTACTCCATGCTGTGTTCCTGTAAGTCACATTACTCCATGCGGTGTTCCCTGTAAGTCACATTACTCCATGCGGTGTTCCCTGTAAGTCACATTACTCCATGCGGTGTTCCTGTAAGTCACATTACTCCATGCGGTGTTCCCTGTAAGTCACATTACTCCATGCGGTGTTATATGTGAGTATGTTTTGTCTAGATTAATTTTCCTGTTTATTTCCAATCCTCTCATTATTTAATACATCCTTATTCAGGTAATATCCCAGTGCAATGCTTCTCATTAAGGAAAACCATATTAAGCACAGTGTTATGGCTCTACACATGAAATTTGGGTGTAATTTATGCTTGCATGTCGCCCCCTTGTGGACAGTACAATATTTGCATCTTCTTTAGTACTGTAATCCTGCAGTCTGGATACAGTACATTGGTGGAAAAGCTGAAATGAGGTTCATTGATCTCGTACGTTCTCCATATGTGTCATTTGTTTTGTAGAAACACAGTCGATCCTGTTTAGTAAGGTTTTGTTAGATTGTTAGACTCCATTGGTTAAATAGAAATGTTCTCTATTGAGAATGTGTCCAGTTAATACGGGCTGGTAGCCTGCGTCCCCTGTGATGGCATTAAGTGACATTAATTGTAATGTGTGTGATTCTCAATATATACTGAATGTTATGAACCCCGGGACCTACTCCGTATGGTTACACAATCATTTTCTCCATCTATTTGTTTTCCTGTCTTTAGTTTCTCTGACGCACAGCACCCGTTAGCGTTGGTAAACAATCTATAACTGACACACTCATCTGTAGGTACCAGTCAGAATCACTTACCTGCATTGTATACTTTCTGTGCTTTAGTGACTCCTAGCTTAATGAAGCAGTTTTGGTGTATAGAACATGCCTCTGTAGTCTCACTGCTCAATCCTCTGCCATTTAGGAGTTAAATCCCTTTGTTTATGAACCCTAGTCACACCTCCCTGTGTGTGACTTGCACAGCCTTCCATAAACACTTCCTGTAAAGAGTCAGCTAATGTTTACACTTCCTTTATTGCAAATTCAGTTTAATTTATCATTTTGTTGTTTTATCTATCCCCGGCTTCATTCATTGTCTGCTTGAGTTAAGCAGTTAATTGTTGTTTTGTGGTGTTTACTTGCATTATTTTCTCAGAATTAGAAAGAAATTGAGCATTTTAGACCAGGTATTAAAGGAACACTATAGCATTAGGGATACAAATATATACTACTAAGATTTTAGCCACCTGTTAAAGGTTTCGGTCACCAAGCCCCCCTCGTACAAAGGGAAAATGCCTTGTTATGTACCTTTTCTCTTCGCTGCACCCGTCTTTGCCCTGCCATGTCATGTCTTTGATTGAAATGATTAAGATCAATGATCTCAGCCAATCCAGTGCTTTCCCATAGAAAAGCATTGTGTGCCTAGTGCGCATGCGCGGCTATTTCTGTGGAAGCGCCTCTAGGGACTGTCAGTGTTCCTTCTGAATGACAATGTTTACATTGCTAGCTTGTACAGACAAGGACACGCCAACCAGACCACTTCACTAAGATCACGTGGTCTGAGTACCTATAGTGTCCATTTAAAACGAAAAAGAAGAAATTACTGTATAAAAAAAAAGCATCAATGCATTCCGCCTCCAGTTGTTAATTTGACTTTATGTTAGGCAGCAAGATTTAAAAATGTGAAAGCTGAAACACTATACACATTTTCAGACATTGCATCCTTGAAGAGTTTTTCCCCAAGATCCCAATTAGTAGCCTTCTTCCAAAAGATATTCCTACAGCTGTCTCTAGTGGTGTAGGCTTCCTGAAATCAAACCTTTTTCTAGAAACCGAGGGTCTTCCCGGCATGAAGGGACCATTGATAACGCATTGATTACTCCAACCAAAAACCCAATTGAGTTACACCTCCAACAGCAGCATGGTTAATCTCCATTTCTGCACTGAAGTGGTGATGGTGCTTGGAGTAACCCTTTAACATTTCTGAATTATCAATGTCAGTTTCATTTAGGCTAGGTGACATTGATTGGCTGAGCCATTTATCTGGAGTAGCAGCCGTTGTTATACTATAAACATCAGAAGGCGATTGGGGAGTTACAGAACTACTAATACTTACTGCTACATTTGCTTCTAATCCCATGTAGTGACTGAGACAGAATTCTGCAAACTGCTATAAAATCTAGTTTGCACACGTGTAAAATCTGTTTCCTGTGTTCATTAATGCAGGGATATCTTAATTATTATTAATTATAGATATATATCCAATTCTGGCTGTTTAGATGTATCCTTACAGCAATGTGCTTTATTTAAACGGACTCAGAAACGCCCTGACTGCTTTTAATCCCTTTCACTCCAAGTTGGATTCTTGGAAACAGCTTTTAATGGATAACAATGGCCAATCTGCCAATTTATCCTTCCTGTTTAGTATTTTTTTTTTTTAAAACAACTTTATTCTTGACTGTGTTTCTTAAACACCTGTTGTACTATTTTAATATTTACCATTTTTGCTGGTTAGCTGTTACATGTATCTACAACTTCTGTAACAACAAAATGTGTGAAAGTGGCCTTTAAATCCCCCTCTAGCCTCTCTCAACAGAAACCATAATAAATGTGTAGTTTACCTATCCCCCTATCCCCACTCTGCTCCTAGCTGGCGCTATTTGGGGCTTTCGACATCTCTTGATGTATTATCCTGCTGGACTTGCATCATTCATGACGCTCCTTTGTACAATCATCGGGTATAAATAGCAAAACAAACCAGGGTGAGTCCAGATAGCGGAAATTTCTCTTTATCTATCTCCACCCTGCTCTTTGAGCCTCGCGCTACATTATTAGTTTATATTACCTGAATATATTGCATGTTTTTTATAAAAGTGTTTTCATAAAAAAAGCAGGGCAGCCGTGATACAATTCATTTTAAATAGTTACCGCCAAAAATAGGTACTTCCACAAAATAAAAACCTAAATTAAGAATTGTTTTGAATTTTTTTCCCACAACTAATACAGATGCAAATATGGACTCAGATCCAGTTTATTACTGCACAATTCTCCGCTGTCCTAAAACGGGCGTTATCTGTAGCACACGGAAAGTTACAATCTGAGAATAAATTCTAAAATAAAAATAAAATGTCACAAACCTTGCATTGTTTCTTCCTATTTACATCATCCATTGCGACTTCTCTGTGCATACAGTATTGGCACAAATGCAAATTATTGTCAGGTAAATCAGCTTTGGTGCTAAAGATAGTTTTATTTCTTTATATACAGTATCTCCCAAAAGTAAGCACACCCCTCACATTTTTGTAAATATTTTATTATAACTTTTCATGTGACAACACTGAAGAAATGACTCTCTGCTACAATGTAAAGCAGTAAGTGTACAGCCTGTATAACAGGGTAAATCCCCTCAAAATAACTCAACACACAGCCATTAATGTCTAAACCATTGGCAACAAAAGTGACTACACCCCAAAGTGGAAATGTCCAAATTGGGCCCAAAGTGTCAATATTTTTTTATCAATTGTGATTTTATTTTACATATTGCACTAGTGTTTTTTCTGTCTATTTATTTGTAGATGCGATGACTCTGAAGCTGTTTGTGCAAGTATATTTGTTGTGAATTTCCCTGCACTATTTTGCCACAGATCATTGTTTTAATTTGGCACCTAAGTTTGTATCACTACTTCTTTACTATCGCTGTATGTAATATTCATCACCCAGTGTCACGTGTGTGGGGTCCGAGTATTTCACATAAGGATCATCAGTGGGTTTTATAATATTTATTGTTTTTATGCGCACCAATCTTTTTCTGATAACACCGAAGAAATGACACTCTGCTACAATGTAAAGTAGTAAGTGTACAGCCTGTATAATTGTTGCCAATGGTTTAGACATTAATGGCTGTGTGTTGAGTTATTTTGAGGGGACAGTACATTTACCCTGTTATACCGGCTGTACACTCACTACGTTACATTGTAGCAGAGGGTCATTTCTTCAGTGTTGTCACATGAAAAGATATAATAAAATATGGCTGTCAAAATCTAAGTCATAAATAGTACATTCTAAAAAAAAATTAAATAAATCATGACTTGAGTTGTGGGTTTTTCTGAATTCTGTTCTTCCTCTGTCAGCCCAGTCCGTAACTCACTCAGTGTTTGTGTATGTGTAATTTATTTCTATATCAAACCTCTGCAGGTATCCTGACCGTTTCTTCGTTTAATTTCTCACAGCTGTTTCCCAGACATTTCTGGCTCTGCAGGTTATGCCAATCCTCAGGCTTGTGGTCCTTCAGGCGTAAATCTACCCATCATCACCAGCATAAGCCATGCTCCCAGTACCAGCTCCGGTGGGGTTCTCCATATGGGTCAGCAGATGGCAGTACGGCCCAGTATGGGGGCAAACTGTGGAGGACCCCCATTTCAGTCACACCTCAACTGCAACAACAACAATGCCATGCTAAACCCCAAAGGATACCCCGGGAACATGTGCATGAGTGGCCCAGGTCTCCCCATCAAAGCAGAGCCCAAAACCAGTTACGCTGCCGGGTAAGTGGCAACAAGAACATTTGGTTTATAAATCACATTCCACAAATGGATCATGACGGATACAGAAACCCCAGACAGTGATTTTGGCATTCTCTAGACAACCTTCGGCAGTCCAGGTAATGTGGACTACATCACCCTTGATGCTTTGCCAGCATTATGGCTGTGAGAGCACTATGGGTAATGTTGTACAAAACATCTGGATTGCCGAAGGTTTCACACTAGGAACACTAGTCAAGAGATCCACATTTGGATTACCCATTAAATTTAGGGAGATTCCAAAATCATAAAAACAAACCATAAGACCATTCTGAGACAAGCTTTGCTTATGTGAATGTACTGATCACAGGGATATGTCTGATCGGATTATTTATCAGTGACTTGACAGGTATTCAAAGTGAATGGAAAAAATTGAGGCCAAAATAGTCCGTCTGAAAACAAAGCTGACTCTTAGAATCTTTCCAATTATTTTTCAGTTGAGCTATTTTTGCCTGAAATGTAAATTTCACTTTGGTGAATAACCCTGATAATGCGAATATCCTATTTTCTTCTCATGTTTTTGAGAGCTGAGAGCACAGGTCAGAGAATGCACCATTGCACAAAGTGTAATATCTCGCTGTGAATAATATCTCGCTGTGAATAATATCTCGTATGGAAAGCAGTTTGTGATCTTATTGCAAGAATGGTTTCACACAGTTGTTGTACTAACGGAGCGGGTCTGGCTGTTTTCATAATATGTAATTCTGATAACAGATCCCAAACATCCCAGTCACCAGAATGTCTCTGGGTGCAGGTGGCCGAGTAATGTCTAAATTATAATATAGTGATTAGCTCGTCCATAGGGCACTTTGGCAGCACCCACCAGTTTGTATGGAGGGGGGGAGGGGGGTAAGTATTTGCAGAAGTGTGGAAACACTAAGATTCTTTTTCTGGAGGGGGGGTGAGAAGCCAAAAAATGTGGGGAAAATGTGTCTCTTTAATTCTGTAATAGCTTTCAGTTCTGCAGGGCCCCTACCTCTCCTTGGTAGCTGTTTGGAGAAGCTAACTTGTGAACATCTAGGCATATCAAAAAATGGGGCAGGATTCAATGTGTCCTGTTTTGCACATGCCTAGTGTCTTTTTATAAGGAAAGTCAGGAATGTCCATTGAGTATCTTTGTATTGTACTCAGCTCTGTGTATTGTATAGGCATCTCTGTATTGTACGCAGCTCTGTGTATTGTGTAGGTATCTTTGTATTGTACCCAGCTCTGTGTATTGTATAGGTATCTCTGTATTGTACCCAGATCAGTGTATTGTATAGGTATCTCTGTATTGTACCCAGATCAGTGTATTGTATAGGTATCTCTGTATTGTACCCAGCTTTGTGTATTGTATAGGTATCTCTGTATTGTACCCAGCTCTGTGTATTGTATAGGTATCTCTGTATTGTACCCAGCTTTGTGTATTGTGTAGGTATCTTTGTATTGTATAGTTATCTCTGTATTGTACTCAGCTCTGTGTATTGTATAGGTATCTCTGTATTGTACTTAGCTCTGTGTATTTTATAGGTATCTCTGTATTGTACTCAGCTCTGTGTATTTTATAGGTATCTCTGTATTGTACCCAGATCAGTGTATTGTATAGGTATCTCTGTATTGTACCCAGCTTTGTGTATTGTATAGGTATCTCTGTATTGTACTCAAATCTTTGTATTGTATAGCTATCGTTGTATTGTGTCCAGCTCTGTGTAGTATAGGTATCTTTGTATTGTGTCCAGCTCTGTGTATTGTATATGTATCTCTGTATTGTACCCAGCTCTGTGTTTTGTATAGGCATCTCTGTATTGTACCCAGCTCTGTGTATTGTATATGTATCTCTGTATTGTACCTAGCTCTGTGTTTTGTATAGGCATCTCTGTATTGTACTCAGCTCTGTGTATTGTATAGGTATCTCTGTATTGTGCCCAGCTCTGTGTGATATAGGTATATTTGTATTGTGCCCAGTTCTGTGCATTGTATAGGTATCCCTGTATTGTACCCAGCTCTGTGTATTGTATAGGTATCTCTGTATTGTACCCAGCTCTGTATTGTATAGGTATCTCTGTATTGTGCCCAGCTCTGTGTGATATAGGTATGTTTGTATTGTGCCCAGCTCTGTGCATTGTATAGGTATCCCTGTATTGTGCCCAGCTCTGTGTATTGTATAGGTATCTCTGTATTGTACCCAGCTCTGTGTAATGTATAGGCATCTCTGTATTGTACGCAGCTCTGTGTATTGTGTAGGTATCTTTGTATTGTACCCAGCTCTGTGTATTGTATAGGTATCTCTGTATTGTACCCAGATCAGTGTATTGTATAGGTATCTCTGTATTGTACCCAGATCAGTGTATTGTATAGGTATCTCTGTATTGTACCCAGCTTTGTGTATTGTATAGGTATCTCTGTATTGTACCCAGCTCTGTGTATTGTATAGGTATCTCTGTATTGTACCCAGCTTTGTGTATTGTGTAGGTATCTTTGTATTGTATAGTTATCTCTGTATTGTACTCAGCTCTGTGTATTGTATAGGTATCTCTGTATTGTACTTAGCTCTGTGTATTTTATAGGTATCTCTGTATTGTACTCAGCTCTGTGTATTTTATAGGTATCTCTGTATTGTACCCAGATCAGTGTATTGTATAGGTATCTCTGTATTGTACCCAGCTTTGTGTATTGTATAGGTATCTCTGTATTGTACTCAAATCTTTGTATTGTATAGCTATCGTTGTATTGTGTCCAGCTCTGTGTAGTATAGGTATCTTTGTATTGTGTCCAGCTCTGTGTATTGTATATGTATCTCTGTATTGTACCCAGCTCTGTGTTTTGTATAGGCATCTCTGTATTGTACCCAGCTCTGTGTATTGTATATGTATCTCTGTATTGTACCTAGCTCTGTGTTTTGTATAGGCATCTCTGTATTGTACTCAGCTCTGTGTATTGTATAGGTATCTCTGTATTGTGCCCAGCTCTGTGTGATATAGGTATATTTGTATTGTGCCCAGTTCTGTGCATTGTATAGGTATCCCTGTATTGTACCCAGCTCTGTGTATTGTATAGGTATCTCTGTATTGTACCCAGCTCTGTATTGTATAGGTATCTCTGTATTGTGCCCAGCTCTGTGTGATATAGGTATGTTTGTATTGTGCCCAGCTCTGTGCATTGTATAGGTATCCCTGTATTGTGCCCAGCTCTGTGTATTGTATAGGTATCTCTGTATTGTACCCAGCTCTGTGTAATGTATAGGTATCTCTGTATTGTATCCAGTTCTGTGTATTGTATAGGTATCTCTGTATTGTGCCCAGCTCTGTGTGATATAGGTATATTTGTATTGTGCCCAGCTCTGTGCATTGTATAGGTATCCCTGTATTGTACCCAGCTCTGTGTATTGTATAGGTATCTCTGTATTGTACCCAGCTCTGTGTATTGTATAGGTATCTCTGTATTGTGCCCAGCTCTGTGTGATATAGGTATATTTGTATTGTGCCCAGCTCTGTGCATTGTATAGGTATCCCTGTATTGTACCCAGCTCTGTGTATTGTATAGGTATCTCTGTATTGTGCCCAGCTCTGTGTGATATAGGTATATTTGTATTGTGCCCAGCTCTGTGCATTGTATAGGTATCCCTGTATTGTACCCAGCTCTGTGTATTGTATAGGTATCTCTGTATTGTACCCAGCTTTGTGTAATGTATAGGTATCTCTGTATTGTATAGGTATCTCTGTATTGTGCTCAGCTCTGTGCATTGTATAGAAATCTCTGTATTGTACCCAGCTCTGTGTATTGTACCCAGCTTTGTGTAATGTATAGGTATCTCTGTATTGTATAGGTATCTCTGTATTGTGCTCAGCTCTGTGCATTGTATAGAAATCTCTGTATTGTACCCAGCTCTGTGTATTGTATAGCTATCTTTGTATTGTGCTCAGCTCTGTGTATTGCATAGGTATCTCTGTATTGTACCCAGCTCTGTGTATTGTATAGCTATCTCTGTATTGTGTCCAGCTGTCTGTATTATATAAGTGTTTCTGTATTATATGAGTGTCTATGTATTATGTCCAGCTCTGTGTAGTATAGGTATCTTTGCATTGTGTTCAGCTCTGTGTATTGTATAGGTATCTCTGTATTGTACCCAGCTCTGTGTATTGTATAGCTATCTTTGTATTGTGCTCAGCTCTGTGTAATGTATAGGTATCTCTGTATTGTATAGGTATCTCTGTATTGTGCTCAGCTCTGTGTAGTATAGGTATCTTTGTATTGTACCCAGCTCTGTGCATTGTATAGATATCTCTGTATTGCACCCAGCTCTGTGTATTGTATAGCTATCTTTGTATTGTGCTCAGCTCTGTGTATTGTATAGGTATCTCTGTATTGTACCCAGCTCTGTGTATTGTATAGCTATCTCTGTATTGTGTCCAGCTGTCTGTATTATATAAGTGTTTCTGTATTATATGAGTGTCTATGTATTATATGAGTGTCTTTGTATTATGCTCAGCTCTCTGTATTATGCTCAGCCTCCTTTATTGTATGAATATCTCTGTATTACGCTCAGCTCTCTGTATTGTATGGGTATCTGTATTATATGAGTGTCTCTGTTTTTTTTCAGCTCTCTGAATTGTATGAGTATCTCTGTATTATGTATTATATCTCTGTATTGTACGCAGCTCTGTGTATTGTGTAGGTATCTTTGTATTGTACCCAGCTCTGTGTATTGTATAGGTATCTCTGTATTGTACCCAGCTCTGTGTATTGTATAGGTATCTCTGTATTGTACCCAGATCAGTGTATTGTATAGGTATCTCTGTATTGTACCCAGATCAGTGTATTGTATAGGTATCTCTGTATTGTACCCAGCTTTGTGTATTGTATAGGTATCTCTGTATTGTACCCAGCTCTGTGTATTGTATAGGTATCTCTGTATTGTACCCAGCTTTGTGTATTGTGTAGGTATCTTTGTATTGTATAGTTATCTCTGTATTGTACTCAGCTCTGTGTATTGTATAGGTATCTCTGTATTGTACTTAGCTCTGTGTATTTTATAGGTATCTCTGTATTGTACTCAGCTCTGTGTATTTTATAGGTATCTCTGTATTGTACCCAGATCAGTGTATTGTATAGGTATCTCTGTATTGTACCCAGCTTTGTGTATTGTATAGGTATCTCTGTATTGTACTCAAATCTTTGTATTGTATAGCTATCGTTGTATTGTGTCCAGCTCTGTGTAGTATAGGTATCTTTGTATTGTGTCCAGCTCTGTGTATTGTATATGTATCTCTGTATTGTACCCAGCTCTGTGTTTTGTATAGGCATCTCTGTATTGTACCCAGCTCTGTGTATTGTATATGTATCTCTGTATTGTACCTCTGTATTATATGAGAGTCTCTGTATTGTATGGGTATCTTTGTATTATATGAGTATCTCCGTATTATGCACATCTCTCTGTATTATATAAGTGTCTCTGTATTATATGGGTATCTCTGTATTATATGGGTATCTCTGTATTGTATGAGTGTCTCTGTATTGTGTCCATCTCTCTGTATTGTATGAGTGTCTCTGTATTATATGAGTGTCTCTGTATTGTATGAGTGTCTCTGTATTATATGAGTGTCTCTGTATTGGATGAGTGTCTCTGTATTATATGGGTATCTCTGTATTGTATGGGTATCTCTGTATTATATGAGTATCTCTGTATTGTATGAGTGTCTGTATTATATGGGTATCTCTGTATTGTATGGGTATCTCTGTATTGTATGGGTATCTCTGTATTATATGAGTATCTCTGTATTGTATGAGTGTCTGTATTATATGGGTATCTCTGTATTATATGGGTATCTCTGTATTATATGGGTGTCTCTGTATTATATGAGTGTCTCTGTATTATATGAGTGTCTCTGTATTGTATGAGTGTCTCTGTATTATATGAGTGTCTCTGTATTGTATGAGTGTCTCTGTATTATATGGGTATCTCTGTATTATATGAGTGTCTCTGTATTGTATGAGTGTCTCTGTATTGTATGGGTATCTCTGTATTGTATGAGTGTCTCTGTATTGTATGAGTGTCTCTGTATTATATGGGTATCTCTGTATTGTATGAGTGTCTCTGTATTATATGGGTATCTCTGTATTGTATGAGTGTCTCTGTATTATATGGGTATCTCTGTATTGTATGAGTGTCTCTGTATTATATGGGTATCTCTGTATTATATGAGTGTCTCTGTATTGTATGAGTGTCTCTGTATTGTATGAGTGTCTCTGTATTATATGAGTGTCTCTGTATTATATGAGTGTCTCTGTATTATATGGGTATCTCTGTATTGTATGAGTGTCTCTGTATTATATGGGTATCTCTGTATTGTATGAGTGTCTCTGTATTGTATGAGTGTCTCTGTATTATATGGGTATCTCTGTATTGTATGAGTGTCTCTGTATTGTATGAGTGTCTCTGTATTATATGGGTATCTCTGTATTGTATGAGTGTCTCTGTATTATATGAGTGTCTCTGTATTGTATGAGTGTCTCTGTATTGTATGAGTGTCTCTGTATTATATGAGTGTCTCTGTATTGTATGAGTGTCTCTGTATTATATGAGTGTCTCTGTATTATATGAGTGTCTCTGTATTGTATGAGTGTCTCTGTATTATATGAGTGTCTCTGTATTATATGGGTGTCTCTGTATTATATGGGTATCTCTGTATTGTATGAGTGTCTCTGTATTATATGAGTGTCTCTGTATTGTATGAGTGTCTCTGTATTATATGAGTGTCTCTGTATTATATGGGTATCTCTGTATTGTATGAGTGTCTCTGTATTAAATAGAGAGGAGCAAAATTGTAGGGGAGCAGTCTGGTGCGCCACCATATTAAAACTCCACCAGCCGCCGCTGGTAACTAATTAGATTGATTAATGAATGGTGGATTTTAATATTCTCCCAGAAAACATCATGTACAATCATTCCAGCCAGACATTAAAATCACAACGCCAGTTACTTTTAAAATATATGTCAAATAAAAGTAATCTAGAGTTGTTGTTTTTCATTATATTATTTGTTGTTCTATAAGAGATAAAATGTTGAAACAATCTCAACATTTAACACTTTAAAAATGGAAAATTGTTTTACTAGAACTTTAATCTGTAACATCAGAGCTTTGATTAAAATCTGTGGCTGTGTGATTATAAACCCAACCCTGCTCCTTAGAAATCCATAAAATTTTAAAATCCGTAGTGTTTAGAAATCTGTGTTTAGAAATCCGTAGTGTTTAGAAATCTGTAGTGTTTAGAAATCTGTGTTTAGAAATCCGTAGTGTTTAGAAATCTGTAGTGTTTAGAAATCCGTAGTGTTTGTTTAGAAATCTGTAGTGTTTAGAAATCTGTAGTGTTTAGAAATCCGTAGTGTTTAGAAATCTGTAGTGTTTAGAAATCTGTAGTGTTTAGAAATCCGTAGTGTTTAGAAATCTGTAGTGTTTAGAAATCTGTAGTTGATGTAAAGTAATCTGAAATTTGTCTTAAACTTAAGTATTAAAATAATATGAATTCTTTAACCCCCTCATACCAGCTATTTCAGATTTTTGTTTTCAATATTTTGTCTCCTGTATAAGAAACAAGTAACAAGCACTCATATTCTTTGTTTAAAAATTTTTTTATAAAATATTAGTTACATGTTATTAAGGTGGGCAATGTTTCAGTCCTCGATCACAGAACCTTAATCAAGACATCCTTTCCCATCTCCTGCATTTGTTCTCTCGTTTTCTTCTTAATCTTCCTTTTTCTATCTATTACCATCAATTTGTTAATAAAGAGTCAAATATAGTGAAAGTTGCCAAGAGATGAGAACGAGAGAGGGTGGTAATGGCAGTACGTTGGAGTAGGAAGGGTGAACCAGTAAGGTAAATAGTTTGAGACGCATAGAGAAACAGAGTGATAACAGGTGTGAGATACAATGAGGGAAAGAAAATCAAAGAAGGGGGTTAGAGAGGGGATCACAGAGCAGATCCGTAATGTGACAATCCAACTTGCCAAGGAAAGTACAAAAACACAAATGGAGAATAGTATCAGGGGAAGGAAAGCAGCTGAAGTGTTTGAAACTGCGATGTATTTCCATAGGACATTATATATTATTATATATTATAGCACACAGGATCAATAGCGAGTTATAGGAAACACACCATGCTAACATTCTATCAACGTCTGCTAGAACATTTCATCAGACAGAATACTAAAATATAGAGAGAGAAATACTAATACGAACGAATTGAGGGAGAGAAATGAGAAGAAACGGACACTAGGATGACAATCAAGATGGGCAGATACATTCAGTTTAGAGGAAAGGGTGCTAAGAAAATGTTTAAAAAGTTATTGTTTGAACGCAGCTGATCTTTAGAAATGGAATTGACGGAAGTTTAGGTAAGATTTTTGTTTTTAGAGTTTGCTTATTTCAGACTTTAGTTAATCACATTTGCTGATTCTTTCCAAAGGACTAATTAAAGGTTATTGAATAAAGTTAAATAACGATGGGGTTCATAACACGCTGACATGTCCTGTGAATTAATATTAACTTGTGTATTTAATTGTTAATGTACACAAGTACTTCAGTATTAAAAGAATAATATCTTAGGAAATGGTATGAACTGTAAAATAAAGTGCCCTTTACACATGTAGGATTGGATTGTAAGCTCCCTGGTAAGGCTATACCTCGCTGTTAATTAGTTATGTAAAACACTACAGGTTCTCATAATACTATACAAAGTAACACATATTAGTATATACATAAAAAAACAAGTTCATTGAACAAGTGCAAGTGGTAAACCTGCTCCTCTAGCGAATTGCTTTCAACCTTAGCATTAAAAGTATTTTTCTTGTGTCCGTCCTCAGCACGTTACCTGACTCTCCCCCGGACTCCGGATCAGAAGCGTACTCCCCCCAGCAGCTGAATGGTAAGTGCTTGTACAGTGTTTACCCTCTCTTTCAATCGAAGTGGTTTTGTCCAGATGGTGTTATCGGTCAAGGAAGAGAGGAGGCATAAAAATCAAGAGATAACCAGTGGGTAAATACCGTTACGCATGCAAATGGCACAGAAAGTCAAGGAAATTGTACATGAAGAAAGGCTCGACTGGTAAACGAGCTAAAGGAGAGCAAACAGGTCTGAAAGGTAGTGGGTGAAGACCGTCTAACGAAAAAGAAAACTGAGATCGTACAGGTAGAATCGTAGTGCTTTAGTAACAGAGGAAGAGGAACGAGTGACGGAATCAATGAGAGAGGAGGAATATGAAGTGAAGAAGTGGAGATTAAGGTAGGATGAGGGAGGAGTGAGATACAATTGAGAGGTGCCATTATGAGATACAAGGGGAGGGTCGCAAGAAAGTCAGATAGAAAAAGTGAGATTGGGGAGGAAGACTTTGAGGACTGGCAGTGAAACACAGAGGCAAGCGCACATCGGCCTAGAGGGATGAGGGAATTAGGAAGATGACTCTCATGGCTGGTGAGAAATGTCCCAAAGAAGGACATCTTTTTGTGTCGGACGTAAGGGGGTGTCTTGTCATTATAAAATGTTTATAAAAATGTCCCTTGTTGGACCTGGTGGTTTATCTGTGATTTTGTTACTGCTCAATGTCTGCTCTATTCTCTCGAGATGTGAAGTGGGGGCAGTAAGGGTTTGACAGATTGGAGTGATCCACACAGGTGTCTTTGCTGTACAGAACAGGTTACAGGTGACCTTGTAGGGATGAACGTCCGTGCTCTGAAGTACTTAAAGTGCCCATACTGCAAAGACTGTATGTTGGAGCTGAGATCTTTGTTTATCAGAGCTCTGAAATGTTTGGAATTCTTTTACCAGCCCCTCCCTAAATTTATCTAGAGAAATGTCTGTAGTATACAGCCCCCCACACTCCCTCTCTACACGGTTCATGCTGTCCGCCTTGTATGTCAGTAATTATTATATAGTGTGTATGGAAAGGAGTAAAAATGAGGGAGCCAAGATCTGTCCGTCCATCCATCCCATATATAACAATCACTAATGACTTTATTTCCATGGTATATGTAGAGACGTGTTATGTAACTTGTATGAGAAAAAAAGCATTACATTTTAGCAAGGCAGGTAACGAGAGTGAGAGAAATGTTAAAGTTTAATATAACAGGTGTGTTCTGAATGGCTGCGTGGGGTTTTAAACCAATCCTAATCCAACGAGAGTTCATGGTCTGAGAGAATCGAGTATTATAGGTTGTACAGCGCTATGGAATTTGTGGGCGCTATATAAATAATAATAATAGGTGACAAACAGGTGAAGTAATGGAGGCATCGGTTTACTAAGGAGTACAGGTTTATTGGAAGTTATTGGTTATTGGCAAATTCTGTGTATTTACACAATATAAACATCACTAATTGGGCTTTTTAATATATTTAAACTCAGGTTAAGTTGAACATTTTGTCTTGTTATATCTAAATGTGGGAGTTATTACATGACCTGTACCTGTATATTATTTTCAAGATGTAAAATGCATTTCCACTTAAAACTGCTTTTATCCCCCACAGACCCTCACTTATTGCGCACTATGACCCCTGAAAACATGTGTCACATCACCCCACCTTCTCGCCTCGAGCACCCATCTCACCTGCAGGGTCCACCTCCTCCACACCCCGTGCACCAGCAGCACTACCCCAACATGCAGCGGGAGCTGTACCTGAAGGTGGAGTCTATGATGCCCCAGTACCCACCCCTTGGGCCTGGAATGCCCCCTACAGACCTACACCATGCCCAGCAGTCTCAGATGCTTCATCAACTTCTCCAACAGCAGCATGGGGCAGAGTATGTACCATCGCACACATTATATGTGTTGAATAATGTGTGCTAAGATTCTGCGGCTCACTCTTTGTGTTTAGATGGAATTAAAAAAACACAAATATTATCACAGTTGTCTCTCTGCATTGTTTCCAAATAGCAGCCACAGTGCATTGTTAATCCATTCTCTGTATGGTGCGAAGATATGTGTAATTGGAGGTACAAAACGATGCCCCACATAACAAAAATGAGTCACAAAGATCTATTGTGCAAAACATAGCACCGATTCTGTTTAGTGAATTATTGAATAACCAGCAATGTATATTGTTTAGTTCATGTTCATTGTAGGTCAATTATCCCCAACTCTTCTTTCTTTTTTAGTGGTAATATCTAAGAAAATTTATTGAAAGTCTTCTGGTACTGTGTTGATTACAGATATATTGTAGGTGTATAGCTCAGTGCTATGCTGTCCAAGTTTTTACAATCGCATTAAAGATGTCATTGTTATATAATCTAACTATATGGGCAGGAACGCCAACAGTTCTGGTTTTAGGCATTTCTATGTTTTGTTGCCATGAGGATACTAGCAAAACTTGGACTTCTGATTTTCCTTGAAGAACAGCATAGACCATAGGTGCTCAACAGTTAGAACCACGGATGTTTTAAATCTACAGCTTCCATGATGCTTTATCATTCTAAAGGCATGCAAAGCATCATGTGAGTTGTAGTTCTACATTTGTGGATCTACCTTTTGGGCACCCCTGGCAGAGACCTGGCAGAGAAGGCCATCTCACATCTATACCATTGTGAGACATAATTGAACTCATTGACAAGCTAGAACGGTGCTTCCCAACCCATTTCTCGAGGTACACCAAGGATCCAGGTTTTGTCAGTATCCCCATTGGAATAGAATTGTGCCTGAATCCTCTTGCTTCTTTGCAGAAATAGTTGGGAATCACAAATCTAGAGTATAGTTCTGTTTGTTGAATCCTCTTTTTGTGACTTTTCAAAAAAAAAATTATTGTTTACTAAAAGTGTACTAATCTATTGTAGACTTCCAGTTCACCCTACAAAGAAAAGGAAACACTCAGACTCTCCAACCAACACCCTGAGGGACCAGATACCCAATGGAGGCATGGTGAAACAGGAGCCGGGTACTGACACACAGACACACATATAGTGACACAAATTACCCAGGGAGGCATGGTGAAACAGGAGCCGGGTACTGACACACAGACACACATATAGTGACACAAATTACCCAGGGAGGCATGGTGAAACAGGAGCCGGGTACTGACACACAGACACACATACAGTGACACAAATTACCCAGGGAGGCATGGTGAAACAGGAGCCAGGTACTGACACACAGACACACATATAGTGACACAAATTACCCAGGGAGGCATGGTGAAACAGGAGCCGGTACTGACACACAGACACACATACAGTGACACAAATTACCCAGGGAGGCATGGTGAAACAGGAGCCGGGTACTGACACACAGACACACATACAGTGACACAAATTACCCAGGGAGGCATGGTGAAACAGGAGCCGGGTACTGACACACAGACACACATATAGTGACACAAATTACCCAGGGAGGCATGGTGAAACAGGAGCCGGGTACTGACACACAGACACACATATAGTGACACAAATTACCCAGGGAGGCATGGTGAAACAGGAGCCGGGTACTGACACACAGACACACATACAGTGACACAAATTACCCAGGGAGGCATGGTGAAACAGGAGCCGGGTACTGACACACAGACACACATACAGTGACACAAATTACCCAGGGAGGCATGGTGAAACAGGAGCCGGGTACTGACACACAGACACACATATAGTGACACAAATTACCCAGGGAGGCATGGTGAAACAGGTGCTGGGTACTGGCACACAGACACACATATAGTGACACAAATT
This sequence comes from Pelobates cultripes, assembly GCA_933207985.1. Classification (NCBI taxonomy): domain Eukaryota; kingdom Metazoa; phylum Chordata; class Amphibia; order Anura; family Pelobatidae; genus Pelobates; species Pelobates cultripes. The sequence continues at coordinate 120,340,729 of OW240923.1, read as the reverse complement.
ACCCAGGGAGGCATGGTGAAACAGGAGCCGGGTACTGACACATGGACACACATAGAGTGACACAAATTACCCAGGGAGGCATGGTGAAACAGGAGCTGGGTACTGACACACAGACACACATATAGTGACACAAATTACCCAGGGAGGCATGGTGAAACAGGAGCCGGGTACTGACACACAGACACACATATAGTGACACAAATTACCCAGGGAGGCATGGTGAAACAGGAGCCGGATACTGACACACAGACACACATATAGTGACACAAATTACCCAGGGAGGCATGGTGAAACGGGAGCCGGGTACTGACACACAGACACACATACAGTGACACAAATTACCCAGGGAGGCATGGTAAATCAGGAGCCGGGTACTGGCACACAGACACACATACAGTGACACAAATTACCCAGGGAGGCATGGTGAAACAGGAGCCGGGTACTGACACACAGACACACATATAGTGACACAAATTACCCAGGGAGGCATGGTGAAACAGGAGCCGGATACTGACACACAGACACACATACAGTGACACAAATTACCCAGGGAGGCATGGTGAAACAGGAGCCGGGTACTGACACACAGACACACATACAGTGACACAAATTACCCAGGGAGGCATGGTGAAACAGGTGCTGGGTACTGACACACAGACACACATACAGTGACACAAATTACCCAGGGAGGCATGGTGAATCAGGAGCCGGGTACTGACACACAGACACACATATAGTGACACAAATTACCCAGGGAGGCATGGTGAAACAGGAGCCGGGTACTGGCACACAGACACACATATAGTGACACAAATTACCCAGGATTTGTGTCACTATATGTTGTGAGACAGAGATCTTGACCTGTGGCCACTGCAATGTTGTTGAGCAATAACTCGTATCATGCTATGCCAGGCATGATTGTCCAACAGTATCTGAGAGCTCTATATCTCTAAACACATGCGGTATACCTCCCAGTCACAGAGTTACACATAGCTCAGATGAGAAAGGGCCTTCCGTTGCAGAGTAATTGATAATTAAGCATGACATTCACCATAAGGCCAGATTATACAATTTGTGTACACTAATTCATGCACCATCATGAGAGATTTGATGTTATAACAGATGCAGCATAGAACCCACGAACATCTTATGTAGTTACACGTGCTTTAGCTCTGATGCATTTCACAATGACACATGGTGGGAGGTGTATTTGGGATTTTACATTCCCATAAAGTCTCATAGATGTTCCTGTTAATTCTCTCATAGGTCTCATGCAGGACACTGACAGTCTGAATGGCTCATACCTAGATCCCAATTACCAGTCTATAAAATGGCAACCGCACCAGCAGAACAAGTGGGTCACCCTGTACGACAGCAACTACAAGGAACTGTAAGCAAAACATCCCCGGTGTTTAGAAAGGAGAGAAAGTGTGCTTATTGTGCGCAGATAGAAAGATACGTAATCTGATTATCTTTGTAAAAAATGTTTGGGGAGGATAAAGAGAATCTTATATCTACCATTCCCAGTCCTGATTCTAAGAGAGTTGAATGCTCCTATTTAATTAAAGGTACTCGTCAAGCACGGTAATGATCTTTGCCCATAGGTTAGAGTTCAAGGAGCTCCCTATTCTCTGTCTGAATTCAGTCTGTCCTTTACAACTGCAAGTTTATGCTATGTGACATCGTCTTCCCCCAATCAGTACAAGTTCATGTATGGCATTTTTTCATTTGTTTTTGAGACAGCCTGTACAAGAAGTAACTTTGTTTTTAGAAAAACATGAATCCAGATATTCAGAGGGTACCACTTCTTTTAGTTTGCAGAGTAGATTCATTCAAGCTTTTTCAGGAATGAAACTGCTGGTTTCTGCTGAACTACATAGTTAAGCATTGTTGGGAAACGTACAATACCACTACTGAGAGTAGGACCAGCAGGAAAATCGTGAACACAATATATTGTGCGTGCAATTTTTAGGCACATTATCTCCAAAATGCATTAAAGCCTGGAGTGTCATCATACGCATTGTGTTTCATTTAGTGGCGCCTTCTTGTGTTTAATTAGTGATAACCTCAGTGCCGACCTGTAGTGTATATAATTATATCAAATAAATCAGAGAATGATGCATCTCCATGCTAGCACCTGCCAATTACTCTTAAACATGATTATACCTCCAGATTTCACTTTATCTCAACAACTAAAAATTTATTTTTGCATCTTCAAAATGTTTGTTACAGGAATTCACTGCAAATTTGGGAGAACTGGAACTGCCTGGGATTTAATACTTTAATATTTAGCCCTTTAGACAGAGCACTTGATCATAGTCCAGACAAGCTCTGGAAGTGAAGCTTGTATAACTTGACGCCTTTGCATTTCTGCTCTTTTTACCAAAAATTATTCCAGACACTAATTGATGTCACTTCCTTTCTATAGCCCAATGCCCACATACAAAGTGGATGCAGACAAAGGGTTCAACTTCTCTGTGGGAGATGATTCCTTTGTTTGCCAAAAGAAAAACCACTTCCAAGTTACCGTGTACATTGGCATGATCGGGGAGCCCAAGTATGTCAAAACCCCAGAGGGCATCGTACCCTTGGAGTGCTTCTTCTTGAAACTGAACGGTGTGAAGGTGAGTCAAATGAGAGCAAGGAGGTAAAAATGTGATTTTATTCAGTCGAGCTGACCTACGTAACCTGAATAGAATGTCCTACAGCTCCCAGAATTGACAGAAACGTGTGTTGATAACCCCAAATTTATCTTGTGTTTGTCTTGCAGAAATCATCAAATTGTTCTTGTTTAGATATAAAATATACATTCCCAGCATGATAGTTTGCATGGTGCAACATGAAACTTATTACCCATGCCATTGTTGTATACATTTAACAAATGGGGAGCCACATAACATTGCGAAGTTTAAGTTTTGTTTTGGACACTATGAATTACATTTTGTAAAGCACTTAAGTCTTTGGGTTCTAGACTGGGTGATGTACTTGCAGGCCACGTATCCAAGACCTGGGAACCTTAACTGGATGCCAATAAACAACTGACTAGTATAAATGCAAATTCTTCTTCTATGTGTGTTTAACTCAATCTGTTCCTCTCTGCAGTTGGAAGCCATCAATCAGAGCATTAGTATCGAACAGTCACAGTCTGACCGCAGCAAACGGCCATTTCACCCCGTAACGTGAGTTACTAAAAACAGCCGAGGCAAATATATAAGTGATGTTTGATAGGATGATGTGAAAATATGTCTTCAAGGAATAAGGGAATAGAACAATAATCAAATATTGAGCCTGTCTGAACCACTCTTTCCCAATGTGACACTGCTGGGATAGTTCATCTTGTTCCCCATTATACAGGAGATACAAGGTGTCCCCTACAGAAAAACAATTACGAGAAAGAGTAACAATTACATTCTTCTGTTTAACGAATATCTCTTTATTTACTGATAGACTTCATAAAGAGCACTATAATAGACAATGCAGGAAGAATTGTACCAGTTTGTTTGAAAAATATGTACATTTAGAAATGCTTATGTAAAACACAATTCTACATGATTGGTGTGGTATAGTGAAATCTCATTCAATAGATTCCTTCATCACTATTTATATAGAAAGCATTGAATAGATTCTTTATGAAATGTTTAGTGTGTTGGAATTTCACTGAAATTCTGTATTTTTCCTACATCTGACAAAACTTGACACAGCAGAGGTACCGCCATCAAGCCTTGTCATTTTCCCCAGCCATCGCTAGTGACGACTAAAGGGATGTTAGGATTCCACAGTCCCACCGCATACTCCTTGTAGCGCTGAACTCTGGGACATCTCACCTGGCCCAAAGCGGTGATGTCACCATCAGGGGTCTTTGCAAATTATAGAAAGACCCCATAAGGTGACAGAGCTGCTTTAAGGGGGTTTATTTATCTAATTTAGTTTAATGAAAAGTTTAATCCATACACTGCTTGTTTATTAATTATATCCTTGAAGATGCTTTTTTTGCATAAACAGAACATTCAAGGATATAATTGAGATGTATGTAAACTCGTTGATCCAAAGAGAAATCTTATTGCTATTATGGAGTCAAGAAGGATTTTCCCCCTTTTTGTGGTATAATTGGCTACAATTTTTTTTTATTTTTTTTTTGCCTTCTTTTGGATCAACAGCATAAAAGAGGGAGTTTCAAGGTTGAACTTAATGGGTTTTAGTCCCTTTTCAATCTAAACATCTAAGTAACTATGTAACTACTCATACACATGGTTAATGATAAAGAGGTTTCAGACATTCTTGCTACAACTCAGGATATCATGTCAAAACTCTAAATAAAAAATATACTTTATAATAAATTGCATCACTTTCTAAATTTGTTTTTGTATATCTTTCAATACACAGTACTGTCTTTCCTTATCTCAGGCTGTCTCTTCCCCCGGACCAAGTGACTAAAGTGACAGTTGGACGGCTACATTTCAGCGAGACCACTGCTAATAACATGAGAAAGAAAGGAAAACCCAACCCAGATCAAAGGTGAGGGTTACATGCTGTCAGATAGAGGGAGTACAGCGAGTCCATGAGCATCCATACAACCGGGCCAGGCGTTATTCCCTAATACATCATGTCCCATACAACCGAACCAGGCGTTATTGTCTAATACATCATATCCCATACAACCGAACCAGGCGTTATTCCCTAATACATCATGTCCCATACAACCGAACCAGGCGTTATTCCCTAATACATCATGTCCCATACAACCGAACCAGGCGTTATTCTCTAATACATCATGTCCCATACAACCGAACCAGGCGTTATTCTCTAATACATCATGTCCCATACAACCGGGCCAGACGTTATTGTCTAATACATCATGTCCCATACAACCGAACCATGCGTTAGTCTCTAATACATCATGTCCCATAAAACCGAACCAGACGTTATTCTCTAATACATCATGTCCCATAAAACCGAACCAGGCGTTATTCTCTAATACATCATGTCCCATACAACCGAACCAGGCGTTATTCTCTAATACATCATGTCCCATACAACCAAACCAGGCATTATTCTCTAATACATCATGTCCCATAAAACCAAACCAGGCGTTATTCTCTAATACATCATGTCCCATACAACCAAACCAGGCGTTATTCTCTAATACATCATGTCCCATAAAACCGAACCAGGCGTTAGTCTCTAATACATCATGTCCCATACAACCAAACCAGGCGTTATTCTCTAATACATCATGTCCCATACAACCGAACCAGGCGTTATTCTCTAATACATCATGTCCCATACAACCGAACCAGGCGTTATTCTCTAATACATCATGTCCCATACAACCGAACCAGGCGTTATTCTCTAATACATCATGTCCCATACAACCGAACCAGGCGTTATTCCCTAATACATCATGTCCCATACAACCGAACCAGGCGTTATTCTCTAATACATCATGTCCCATACAACCGAACCAGGCGTTATTCTCTAATACATCATGTCCCATACAACCGAACCAGGCGTTATTCTCTAATACATCATGTCCCATACACCGAACCAGGCGTTATTGTCTAATACATCATATCCCATACAACCGAACCAGGCGTTATTCTCTAATACATCATGTCCCATACAACCGAACCAGGCGTTATTCTCTAATACATCATGTCCCATACAACCAAACCAGGCGTTATTCTCTAATACATCATGTCCCATAAAACCAAACCAGGCGTTATTCTCTAATACATCATGTCCCATACAACCGAACCAGGCGTTATTCTCTAATACATCATGTCCCATAAAACCGAACCAGGCGTTAGTCTCTAATACATCATGTCCCATACAACCAAACCAGGCGTTATTCTCTAATACATCATGTCCCATACAACCGAACCAGGCGTTATTCCCTAATACATCATGTCCCATACAACCGAACCAGGCGTTATTCCCTAATACATCATGTCCCATACAACCGAACCAGGCGTTATTCCCTACATCATCTCCCATACCAGGCGTTAGTCTCTAATACATCATGTCCCATACAACCGAACCAGGCGTTATTCCCTAATACATCATGTCCCATAAACCAAACCAGGCGTTATTCTCTAATACATCATGTCCCATACAACCAACCAGGCGCTATTCCCTAATATGTCCCATACAACCTAACCAGGCGCTATTCTCAATACATCATGTCCCATACAACCCAACCAGGCGCTATTGTTCAATACATCATATCCCATACAACCTAACCAGGCGCTATTCTCTAATACATCATGTCCCACAAACTCAAATCCAGGCTATTCCCCTAATACATCATGTCCCATACAAATCAACTAGGCGTTATTCTCTAATACATCATGTCCCATACAAATCAACCATAGGTATGCTATTGTCTAATACATCATATCCCATACAACCAACCAGGCGTTATTGTCTAATACATCATGTCCCATACATCCGAACCAGGCGTTATTCTCTAATACATCATGTCCCATACAACCGAACCAGGCGTTATTCTCTAATACATCATGTCCCATACAACCGGGCCAGGCGTTATTCCCTAATACATCATGTCCCATACAACCAAACCAGGCGTTATTCTCTAATACATCATGTCCCATACAACCAAACCAGGCGTTATTCTCTAATACATCATGTCCCATACAACCAAACCAGGCGTTATTCTCTAATACATCATGTCCCATAAAACCGAACCAGGCGTTATTCTCTAATACATCATGTCCCATACAACCGAACCAGGCGTTATTCTCTAATACATCATGTCCCATACAACCAAACCAGGCATTATTCTCTAATACATCATGTCCCATAAAACCAAACCAGGCGTTATTCTCTAATACATCATGTCCCATACAACCAAACCAGGCGTTATTCTCTAATACATCATGTCCCATAAAACCGAACCAGGCGTTAGTCTCTAATACATCATGTCCCATACAACCAAACCAGGCGTTATTCTCTAATACATCATGTCCCATACAACCGAACCAGGCGTTATTCCCTAATACATCATGTCCCATACAACCGAACCAGGCGTTATTCCCTAATACATCATGTCCCATACAACCGAACCAGGCGTTATTCCCTAATACATCATGTCCCATACATCCGAACCAGGCGTTATTCTCTAATACATCATGTCCCATACATCCGAACCAGGCGTTATTCCCTAATACATCATGTCCCATACATCCGAACCAGGCGTTATTGTCTAATACATCATGTCCCATACAACCGGGCCAGGCGTTATTCCCTAATACATCATGTCCCATACATCCGAACCAGGCGTTATTCTCTAATACATCATGTCCCATACATCCGAACCAGGCGTTATTGTCTAATACATCATGTCCCATACAACCGAACCAGGCGTTATTCTCTAATACATCATGTCCCATACAACCGAACCAGGCGTTATTCTCTAATACATCATGTCCCATACATCCGAACCAGGCGTTATTCTCTAATACATCATGTCCCATACATCCGAACCAGGCGTTATTGTCTAATACATCATATCCCATACAACCGAACCAGGCGTTATTCTCTAATACATCATGTCCCATACAACCGAACCAGGCGTTATTCCCTAATACATCATGTCCCATACAACCAAACCAGGCGTTATTCTCTAATACATCATGTCCCATACAACCGAACCAGGCGTTATTCTCTAATACATCATGTCCCATACAACCGAACCAGGCGTTATTCGCTAATACATCATGTCCCATACAACCGAACCAGGCGTTATTCTCTAATACATCATGTCCCATACAACCGAACCAGGCGTTATTCTCTAATACATCATGTCCCATACAACCGAACCAGGCGTTATTCTCTAATACATCATGCCCCATCCACCTAAACCATTCGTTATTGTCTAATACTGTTGTCTACACATTCTACCACTCTGTATTTTGTCATAACCATTAAACTCTGCCCTGTGACAAACCTTTCTCTTCTTTCTATCTTACCTGCACACCATTAATCTTTGTCATTGTCACTCTGTAAACCTCTGCCTGTTCCTATGTGTTTTCTCTTTGTCCACAGGTATTTCCTCCTGGTGGTGGCACTCCAAGTTCAGGCTCAGAATCAAACATACCTGGTGACAGCACAGTGCTCTGAGCGCATCATTGTCAGGGTAATAATATAACTAAAATAAGCATTGAATTCCTAGGTGTTGTGAAATGTTTTGAATATTTGGCGAGGAAGCCACTGCAGATCTAGATTTCTTTAAATTTGCTTTGGGATAAGTTGTTAAGTGGTGTTTTATTGATGTACTTTACAATATATGTAACATTAGTCTCTAATGATGAGCTGTCTGCTATTAATAGGTGTGATTTGTTTGAAATATTCTGAAATTAAATATTATAAATTGTATACACCTTTGATAGAAGGTGCTTTAGAAAGCACTGTCACTGTCTGTCAATAAGTCGTTGACTAATTGATGGTCAAGTGTGGTCTCTCTAAATGGGCAGTCTTTCATGTATTTCCTCTTGCATTTCTTACTAAGATGAGTTCCCCACAGGCTTCCAACCCAGGACAGTTTGAAAGTGACAATGAGGTCCTGTGGCAACGTGGACAGCTCCCAGACACGGTTTTTCATCATGGACGAATTGGCATCAACACAGAGCGACCAGATGAAGCACTTGTGGTACATGGAAACGTCAAGATTATGGGTTCACTTATGCACCCATCTGATATCCGAGCCAAAGAGAGCATTGAGGAGGTAAGTGGTTAGGTAATATGAAGAGGATACATGAGAGTGATGGTGGAGAATTTAAGTGGAAATATAATGATGAGAGAAGGTCTGGAGAACCTGTGGCATGTGACAAGTGGACACGTTGATGACCTGTTTACAAGTCTAAACTTGGACTAAAGATGGGAAAACTATAGATGTGGATTTCCCCTGAAAAACACTCTCACAAAATGAGACGTTTAACATGAAATAATAATCATGGAATGTATGTTGTTAGTCTTACTAGTCTATGTTTTTAATACTTTTTCCCAGGTGGACACCACAGAGCAGTTGAAACGAATTTCTCAGATGCGGCTTGTTCATTATCATTACAAACCTGAGTTTGCTAGCACAGTAGGACTCGATAACGCTGAAGAAACAGGTACAGCACATACTCACCCTTTGTCTTATTTCCCATCTTAACTGTGATGTCTGAGAGATTGGTGGCCCTTTTTTATTGTTTGTCATCTCATTAATTGATGTATGAGTGTCACTATTCCTCTTTACTAAATGAACATTAAAAAAGAAAAAGATATCTGAGTAACCAAGAGAATATTCTACTTCCTACAGGTGTGATTGCTCAGGAAGTTCAAGAAATACTTCCTGAGGCTGTCAAAGAGAGTGGAGATGTTGTGTGTGCAAATGGAGAAACCATTGAGAACTTCCTCGTAGTGAACAAGGTGAGCCGAATGAACTTGAGGTCGAGTTCATAGTCAAAATGCCTTAAATCAGTACTGATATTACCAAAACACTCCTTTAATGGTTAATACAATGAATACTGTGACAGAACTTATCACCTATTCGTATGTTTTCCCCTTCATTTTGTATGTTTTATCCTTTTTCCATTTGGGAGTGCTTTATACGAACAGAATTATTTTGTTCCCCGAACAAGGACCACCCCTGTATCCCATTAGAATGTTCACACCAGAAACTTAAGTGTGAACCACAAGGGGTGTAATTAATGAATGCTTCCCCTGGGTGGCCGCCGTTTCATATAACCGAACACATGGCAGAGAAAAGGATGGTGGCCATCTTGTCTCCCGAACGTGGGCAGCGGTACTTGGTTTTCGAGTGCCTGGAACTTTTTTCGGCTAGGCACTCGCACGAATGCCTGTAAAACTTAGACCGCTGCCTGTTCTATTTCCCGACCACCTATATGAATGATGTTCGGGAGATATGAACTACCGAACAGGGGGAGATTCCCTTGCATGGTGTTCGCACAGGAAGGCACTTATTTTCCTGAAATTGTTTTGGGCTAGCGCCCTGTGTCTGGCCAGTCAAAACTTTGATGGCATTCCCGTTTCACCAAACCGATCTGAGTGATTCTTGCATATGTTATACATCTGGATTGGGGCTATCGGGGAATGTACTTTTTGTGGGGTTTCTGAGTAAGGTGGGGACACTTTTGGGGTACTGTATATTTTGTATGGATTTTCTATAACTGAGAGATAATTAAACGAGAGTTTTTTCTCACGCAATTATCTATCAGGCACAGAGGATCTTGGGACTGTAAACCTCATGTAGGGGACTGGGCATAAAAGCCGTGTGTGGTCTGAAATAAAACTCTGTTGACTCCCAGAACTATGTTTCATCTGGTTACTGGGGGAATGGATGTCTGCTTGTGTTAATGGTTCCAGAATGGCTGAAGGAAGGAATTAGCACAGGTAACCAGCTCAGGTTACCCGTGGTCCACTACAAATACAAATAAGCTGACTCAGGTTTCTTATTTTATCAATTTGTTCTATGTATCTACCTTGTATAAAGAATAAATAGATGCTTAGCGCCCCCATTAATTCATGCATTGGCCAAAATAGAGGAGGGAGGTATTTATTTGTTACATAGGTTGCATTTCTTATATAACACAGACATGATCATATTTATTTTTTAACTTTCTGTATAACTCATTTTATAAACAACTTATGGTAGATAGACCATTAAGAATGTTCTACAGAAAAGTCGATAGATAGGAGTTTAGAGAATTGGTAGTTTTGGTATGTGGCAATTTGTTATTATTCTGTGCTAGGTGTTGTATGTTAAACCAGATGATAGTTTTACTCAGTATCATGCTATAAGAGACCATTTAGAGCTTTAATGCATATTTTGTGAGGTGTGGCTAGTTAAATACCATGATACGTTAGGTGTTGTATATATGTTTGTGTGAGTGAGTGTAAGGGGGTAGCTGGTACATGGTGGATTGTGCTGTATTAACAGTGCTGTACATTTATTGTTTGATTACGAGTGAAGTGTCATTACATAACCTGGGGTCTGTTCTGCCATTTTAATCCCAGGAGCGTATCTTCATGGAGAATGTGGGTGCAGTGAAGGAGCTCTGTAAATTAACAGACAACCTAGAGACTCGGATCGACGAGCTGGAGAGGTGGAGCCGTAAACTGGCCAAACTCCGGAGGCTAGACAGTATGAAGAGCACCAATAGGTACATCTTCCAAGCGTCTTCAATATGTGCCACTACAAATCTCTATTGACTGAACCTGCCAACTTCATGTTCAGATAAATTGGTGGACACCTGTTCCAATTCATAGACCAGACTATTGCAGTCACACAGATCGTTGACCAATGTATAATATCAAGTGCGCAGCAATGTAATATCCATGATTAAATACTGGGTGTAAATTGCATAAAATGTGACATAGTCCCCTAATTCTGCACAATGAACGTTGTCTCTTATGCATTTCTCGGTTTCCTTTTAGTCACTCGGGAAGTCAGTTCAGCCGTGCAGGAAGTGTCCCTATGAAACAACGACCTCCTAAAATCATCGGCAAGGTAGGTACACAAGGAGGACTTACCGGGCTGCATGAATCGTTATCTCCATAATCTGGATATAATAGATTATTATATGTATGATATGTGGGGTCAGTAATATTTAAATGTTACTTAAATCCAAGAAGCATAAACTATCAATATACTAGTTGTAAGTATTGGTGAAATAAGCAGGGAATGAATTATGTGCAGACGTATTAAGAGGTTCCAATTGGGATATTGACTGTTTACCTCTTAGTAAATCTGCTTCTCTACATCCTGGAGGTCAAACCTTTAAATAGGAGATACAGATGCTGTTTGTACCCCTAAATGTTTTAGCTGGCTCAGTATCTGGATCTAAGGGCTGCACGCCCGGTACTGTGTTCTCATAATGCACAGGGCGTATTGTTCAAGTGTGCAGCTGCTGGCTCTGCCCCTGATCTGCATGCTTGGCTGACATCATCAGAAGTGATTCTGTAAACCAGTCACAATGCTTCCCCATATGATTGGCTGAGACAGTCAAGGAGGAAGATCAGGGACAGAGTCAGCACAAGTCAAACACAGAAATGAAAAAAGAGAGCGCAGAAAATGATAGATATATGACTATTCAAGGTGGTACTCAAAGTACCCTCTAAGTATTAGCAGCTGGAACAAAAAGAATTTCCCAAATCCTATACTAAGCGTTAAAATATGTTGTCAGCGCTTAGAAGATAATCCCCTTGAAATTTCACAAGGGTACAAACATCTAAAATGTATCCAAAACAACTGTATCAATAGAATAAAATACAATATCAAAGCATCAAAGTTCCGGACTGTAACAATAAATAAAATATTGAACTTAAAAAGAAACACATGAAAGTCCAAGAACGTGTCTGTCTGTAGGATCCAAATACGGGGAAGTCCACAATAATAATGAGGCCACACTCTTGTACTGGAACTTCCTTGAAGCAAAAAAGACAGAAAATATATAAATAAATATAGTGTAATTCTGTGATTTTAATGCCCCGGTACAAAAGAGAATCCCTCCCCCCCCCCAAAATAGGAACCCTTACACGAATAAAATGTGGTACTTATCACTGGTACAAGGACCACGCAGTGAGCTTAAACGGCTGTAGTCTCTCTTCCAGTCCCAAGTAAATCGTCCGGTCTTTTGATGGAGACAGCGTCTGCCTCGTGCACTGAGGTGGGCTGTCCAAAAGATATATTATTTCTCTCCGCTGTAAATAAGTCCGGCTTGTGTCTGGAACTTAGTGGGCAGAGTATGTGCAGCCAAACATAAAATAAAATATAGTATATAAAATGCAGGAAGAGAGACTACAGCCGTAGTAAGCGCTGACAACATATTTTAACACAAGTCAAACACAGCCCTGGCCAATCAACATCTCCTCAGTGTCTGCATGCAGAAGGAGGAGACACTGAATGTCAGGCACACTGTGCAGCACTGCCCCAGGAAGCACCTCTAGCAGCCATCTAAGAAGTGGTCAGTGGAGGTCTCCCTAGTGGGCAATGTAAACACCGAATTTTCTCTGAAAAAACAGTGTTTACAGCAAAATGCCTGAAGGGAATGAATATACTCACCAGAACAAATTCAATAAGCTTTAGTTGTTCTGGTGACTATAGTGTCCCTTTAAGCATTTCAACGCAATACCTCACTCAGCAATCCGGAACAGGTTGATAATTTGTTTATTTCTGTCGGGATTGTTAGGCTGTGAACGGTTATTTCTAGAATACCGTAGCACTGTATAATTTGTGAATCGTGTCCCCAACAACTCTAGCAGCCTGCGGACTCCATAGTCCCACATTTATGTGCATTCGCCTGCAGCTTGGCCAGCACAATTTTATAAACTATAAAGTTACATCGGGTTATTATTTTTAATTTATAAAGTCTAGAAATCTGTTCACATTTTTACATGATGAACAACTGATGACTGATTTATAATTATTACTATTAATGGTTTCCCATAATTCATAGTTGTTTTTTAGTCACTCTGGTGAACTCACTGCTGTACAGGGCCTCTGGAAGGGTCACAATCGGTTATTTCACACTAAGATACCCCAGTGGAAAAAGATGCTGCACTGTCGTGTACAGCATGTGTACAGGAAACAAATCCTAAATAACTTGTGTTGGCTTTTTCATAGCTACCTTCAAGTAGAAACATAAATGAAGAAAGCTAATAGATGATAAGCTGCACCTTGCTGAGTTGTTTCATTCATGTATTTTAATGAATAAGCCAATCATGAAAGTTCACACCGCACCTAATGAGAATGTGTTGGTAGGACATGCCCAATGCTTCCATTGAAAACAGTGGCGAACCACGAATTAGAATTCCAACAGAGCTTAATATTTTAGTATTTATGTCTGTATCTGCTTTAATGTGTCATCTCTTTAAAACATTAACTATAACTCCAACCACTGCTGTTTTTAATTGGTTCCACGTCAATCAGTGCCATGTAGGATTTAATCACCTGGACATTTGTAATCCCTAAACTAACATGTGTTATTATTGTACCAAATGTTAGCTCAGGGTTTAACAATTTAAACAACTACTTCCTTGATTTAATTTAAACGTGGGACAATGATGAGCCTGTATAATCAAATTCTGGGAGATATGACCCATGAGATGAATTCTAATCAGCATTAATTAAAATACAGCAAAGGTTTTATGGAGCATAAATCCATAAATGTACATATAAACCCCATGTTATCCTTTTAGAGCAAATTAAAACACACAGCTATGCCTCTGTAATTCGGGCACTGGGAGCTTGTGCTTTTGGAAGCTAACCTGTCCCTCCCACCAAACGGAAATATACAAAATGGTGATTTAATCTGGACCCCCATATAACTAGGGGGGAGATGGAATATGCTCTCTCTAACCCAATTCTGAGTTTAGGCTGGTGGACTCAATAATTGGTGCCCTCTTTCCCGATCCAATATTGAGAAGGGGATGGGAATGAATCTTATGGAGAATGGGTGGGTGAATGAATCATGTTGAGAAGGGGGCGTGAGTGAGTCTTATTGAGAATGAATGGGTGAATGAATTATATTGAGAAGGGAGGGTGAGTGAATGTTATTGAGAATGGGTGGGTGAATGAATCATGTTGAGAAGTGGGCATCAATGAATCTTATGGAAAATGGGCAGGTGAATGAATCATATTGAGAAGAGGGCGTGAATATATCTCATTGAGAATGGGTGGGTGAATGAATCATGTTGAGAAGGGGGCATGAGTGAATCTTATTGAGAATGTGTGGGTGAATGAATCATGTTAAGAAGTGCGCGTGAGTGAATCAGACCTTGTGTTGTAGGGCTTGCAAAATAATAACCATACATTTGCTGTTGTGGTGAGTTTAGTATAGTGTGTTGGTGTGTGCACTACTGGATGTCATACTATGTATCTTACCAGTTATTCCTGTTTCTGCTCTGTAGACTACCTCAGCTCCAGCTGAACAGAGCTGTGTCAGTCAACGTTTCCTGCAGGCCACCATCATCGCTCTGGTTATTATCATGGCTTTCAGGTGAGGCCTGTTTAAGCAGAACATACAGTACTCTTATTTTTCCAGTCCCTTGATACCACGTCGCTCCCTGTCCTAGTTATCCCACCACATCCTTCAGCAAGGACATTTGGGTGCAGTGCGAGCCTTTCTCCTGTCCTGTGACATCTGTCACATATACAAAGTTTCATTACTCCCACACTTAGTGGACTCTAAATTGGCAGTAAAAGAACCAGCACCCTGTAATTCTGTGTCCCTTACAGTCTATGTGTAGTAACATATTCAGTATTCACATATCTGTTTCTTGACTTGATCTGAAAGAAGACATCTCAGCCACACCCACGTCCTCCACTGTGACCTTTGTTTTCCTTAAAATATTCTGATCCCTATCCATTCTAACTCTACATGGCTTACTTGCAGTGTTTTCATCTGACTGTTCGCCTCTCTATAATTAATTCTCCAATATTAGAATGTGTACTAAATACCATAATCTGTTACCAAAACATGGCTCTAACCTTTCTTTGTCCAACTGTAGTGTTATCTCCATGACCACACTGTATGTGTTGAACCTACGAAGTGAAGATGAACTTCTTGATATGGAGGGGTAAGCTGCGGTCCTTTCTGTTCCCCAGATTATGAGCATGAGTAGTGGGGGGAACGGTAAGGAGGACTCAGGAGCAGAGTTACCTATATGTATTTCCATGTAAATGATCCTGGAACTAAAAATGTTAAGTAAAACTCACAACCTACAGCTTGCAGAAAAACTGTCCATGGAAAGCTCCAGGGTGGTTTGTTTTAAAGACTTTCAGTGCTGAACTGATCAATGCTTAGATGGATTTCTGCTCAGTAGTACATCTGATTGGCAAGACCAATAGCATATTAATACAGAGATTGGAACATTGCTTGATGGTCATAGAAGCAGAATAGAGCCTTCTATTATAGTACATTATATCTCAAGGCAAGCCAAGACTAATTGGTTCTCTCTGCTCCCCAACCTCTCTCACTCTCATTTCTTATGTTTCTTACTGAACCCCCACTTTTCTGTGCTGCTGGCAGTGCTCTCACTCCGCCTGGAACCTGCATTCCGATTTTCTTCCAGCAGATCCGCCTTACACTACCTTTTGCTCTGTGCACACGGTACGTCCGTCTGTCTCACTCTTCGTTCCTCTTCCTCTCTCACCGCTGATCGTCCCTGTTCTGTTTCTTCCTCTTTCTCCTTTCTGTTACCTGGTCTCGTTATTTGCTCTTTAGCTAACTGAAGTTTTCTCTACATGGTTTTTTTTTTAAGGCCAAGTCAAAACTTTGACACAACGCAGCTGAAAGGTTCTACCCTTTTGCCATCAGAAACCACGAAACGCACAGGTGTGTCTGGGTTGGACTCATGTCAGGTCCATCAATTTATGTCAAGAACTCTTTTTCTCTTCTACTTCAGTATTTTAAATGCATGACTGTAAACAAAAAAACATCCAGAGATAATATGAAAAATGACACCTGTTAGGGCATCTAAATGCTTGCTAAAAATTACTTTAAAAAAAACAAAAAACTTTCATTCAGCTCCTGCTGCTAACATTGTGCTGATTAAAACCTGTCCACTCAGTGGGGAAAAAACTCAGTACAACTGAACTCAGTACACCTGTAGTTAATGGGAGATTATCTAGGCCAGGAGACCCCTCACTATTCATGCACAACATGTCTACCTAGCTCTAACTTACCATTTTCAGGGCTACAGCCAAGAGCAGCAAATTCAATATTTAACTATATTTTGAGGGGTCCACTGCCTTGGGAACCCAATCAGCTGGTCTGGCCTCTTATTACGTAAAACTGAACCGAGAAAAAACAAAACATGAAAAAACACTAATTCCCAATGGAAATAGTAACCATACTCACGCAAAAGAAAATATTTTTTATGCTTTATTTTTTTGTTACCAGTTTTACTTACAAGTGAGAGATTTTGCAGTGTTCCGTTATACTACCATAGTAACCCGTGTTTTCCTGTCTTTAGGTTGGCTTGGAGATCCTGATCCTTCTGTTACCATAAACCTTTGCATAAATCCTCCTTGCGCGGCTGTTTGCTGCACGCATTTCTACACGTCTGCCTCTCCCAGCGTCTCTTCTGAGATCCCTGCATCTCCCACAGAAATCCTCTCCGTGACAGGTTAGACATCCCGAAAATGAAATCATATACTTCCCCTATGTGCCTCTCTCTAATCACAATCTGACTTAACCTTTTCATCTCCTTCAAAGTCAATGCACCATCTGCGACTGTCAGGAAGGCAAAGTCACGCTACCTGGACAAAAACCGCAACTTCTTGGAAAGTCCTCCTCACCCGGTCAGTCCTCCGCCTCCCTATACACAAGGCAAAACAAAACACAGTCCCAATAGCCTGCCTGGCAAGGATTACCGTGGCAAGCGAAGTATTGAAAAGGACACAACCTACAGTCCCACTGTGAACAGCACACAGGACAATGGTGAGGGGCCAGTTAAGTTAGGTAACTGTGCCCATCTGTGGATTTATGATGCCATCCAATGGGTTGAAACCCTTTGTTAATTTCTAAAATACACATTTTATAGCTTGTACTTGTAGAGCTCAGAGGGTTCATTGCAGCCATAGAACCTCTGATCATCACTCTAAAAGATTCCGTTTCCTGTCAGGTCAACTCGTACCGTGATCAATGTGATCGCTGTAGAATGATTATTGAGTTGGGTAGAGATAATATATTCCCCATTGCATACTTCAAATCTAGACAGACCTAAACATAGTCTTCTTCATGGAACAGTTCTTACTTTTTTTTTGTGAGTGGTCAACTTTACTGGTTTTGTCGTTGATGTGATTATGTGTATCTGCTGATGAGCATCGTATTCTTGCGTTCACAGAGTATCGTCCCTCACTATCCTCCATCCGTGTTCTGGAGACAGGGACTGTAATCACTAATCACTCATGTACCTCCCCAGACACTTGCAGGTGAGAAACTTTTTGCAGTAATGAAGATTCGCTATTTCAGTGTTATCAGCAACAAATTGGGTTAGATTGTAACTGCATGCATCGGTTTCTGTCTTACCAGGTCAAGCAATTATTCCTTTTCGCTTCCTCTCAGCAAGTACAGCCCGCTTACTGGAAACATGACGCTGGAACTCAAGTATGTCTGGTCTAAAGAACCGCTCAGCGTGATTTCTGTATGTCCTTTCCAGAGCTGACAGCATCTCTTTCTGTATTCTTAGCTCGTCCGTTCCTGTGTCCGTGAACTTGTGTGAAACATCCATGGGTCAGGACTGTCCAGAAGCTCCAGAACTTACATATTCCAGAAACCAGAGCTGCCCTCAGGTATCAGTAACATAATTACACATTTGTCTGTTTGCTAGACCATCAATGGAAGAAAAAACAACAACCACCAAATATATTACCAAGAACATTGCCGAATAGACTTTATACCCACCCGTGGGCCTACTCATTCGAATTGCTTTCATTCCAAGCCCTCTACATAATCCATCAATTAGAATGTCATTTACAAACTCCCCACATAATATACTGTTACAATTCCACAGTAGAAAGGGGGTGGTGTCGTTTGGGGTGTGTGTCTTAATAAATCTAGAGGTGTGACCAATATGGCACAGGTATGGGTTACAAAAAGTGAACTGTAGCACAAACCTTTTAATTAGCAGATTGCAATGTATTCCTTTGGGTTTTTTGGGTCAAATATACACAAATTTCTACAGTTAGTAAACAGATTGTAGTCCTTAGGAGCAGGTGTGGTTCTGTCTGTAGAGTTGGTGTTGGTATATAATTTTAGTGTTTTAATACAGAGGTGTGTTTGGATGTAATGTTTGTATTTGCGTGCAGAGGTGTGTTTGGATGTATTGTTGGATTTTAAATGTGGAGGTACATTTGTGTGTAGTATTGGTGTTTGAGAAGGGTTTGTTCGAGTGTTGGGGTGTCTTTATGTCAAGTTTGTGTTTGCAGGTGTGTGTTGAAGTTTGATTGCCGGGATGTCTGCACACACTGCCACATATATAACCACACAAATATACATACACACCAACAGATACACTGACGCACATAACCACTCAGACAGACTCACTTCTTCCCAGCATCTAATACTATCTGTTCAACAATACCCATCTGGGGGCCCTGAGTGCTTGCAATTTGCAGCAGAACCGGTTTTGTTTTGGTGGAACACCAATTGTGTAACGATCAGAATTACAAAAATAGATCTATACAGGCTTAGACGGCCTCCTGAATAGCAAGTTTAATCAGCCACACTGATTGCCTATGCAGGCCAGTATCGCTATTCTCATGCTTTTATTTTGCATTGATAAGAACAACATTAATCCTGACTAAAGCATATCTCTTATTTCTTAGGTGTCTGGAAACTGTGCCCCAGCTGCTCCCTCCTCATCTCATTTGTGGTCTCTGCAACTCTTTCCTTCCCAGGAATTTACTTTTCACCTGCAGGTGTCTCCTCCGGTAAGTCACTAATCCCTTACTGTATTGAACTGCATGCATGCTAACGGCCACTTTGTGGTCAAAATATTACTACTCTGCATCATGTTGTACAATGTTGGCTGACAGGGCTAGAATGATTTAGAGAGGGTTGCAAAAGTGCAGATAAACAAAAATAGTTTTCAATGCACAAAATGAGCAGTCTGTTACATGTTAAAGGGACACTCCAGGCACCAAAATAACTTCATCTAAATGAAGTTATGGTGCTAGAATGCTTCTGGATGCACTTTTACCTTCAGGGGTTTAAATGTTCTTGAACGGTTTAACCCCAAAGTTGGCCCCAGTGGTGATTTCCCCTCTTTCCCAGGCGGCATCCAGCTTCTAAATTTTCATATTCAGAAAATGTGGAGTGCCGCCAGGTAGGGGTGCGCTTGATTAGTTGAGAGCATTCAGCTGCTGCTCTGAGCCAGTGATTCTCCATTTACTAAACTGGCTTGGTAAGAAATGTACTTTTCTCAAGTCAGTTTAGTGAATGAGGTGTCACTGATTGGCTGAGCATCAGCTGACTGCTCTTGGGGTTAAACTGTTGAACGGTTTAACCCCTGAAAGGGAGAGTGCCTCCAGGCATCATAACTTCATTTAGAATGACAAATCTACTATGGTTTGGTAGACTTTATGGCTTCCTGGTTACAACCCAATATACTTATTACAGAACGGTATTTTCATGCAGTATAACATTTCATTTTTACATTACATTCAAAGAAAGATTTTACATTATTGCGGTAGAAAACGGATACATTTTCTTTACAACTTAGTTCCATGACTAGCAATCCTATTAGAAACAAGAACCCACCAGTGGATCGTCTAGATATGGTCTTTTCTGTAAGGTCAGACATTCATACAGATTTTATATCCACCAGTTTTTCCTTTCCTCTGCAGGGTTCATCTGGATGTCACGATCTGTCTGTAGATTCATCGCAAACAACAGACTATTACTTCCATTTCTACCGACTCTGTGATTGAAAACTGGAGGAGCAGCCATGAACTCGCAAATTTTGACCATGTTCCCTCCTTGGATACATAAAGTGTCCTTCCCTGACTTCCCCAGACTGCGGGCAGCCACGGGGTCACCACACTTCTCACTGGATGTACAACACTGGAAATAATCTGGGGCTCACTGGAAACCAGAGGGGACACACTGGAGATTGAGGAGATTCCTCAAGAAGCAAGGCATGGGGAAATCCTCTCATTCAATATGGGGGGACAGTGAACTATGAATGGATGCATCCTACTCTTCATTCAGTTGATTTTCTGTATGTTTATTATTGTGATTCTGTTACAAACCTTTCTCATGCATACCCCTCCCTACTTTTCTTGTTTAATCTACCCTACATTTTGGGGAAGGGTACCACCTTCCGTCACTTCCACCCATTGCCTGAAAGAGCTATCGTTTAACAGTCTGAACAATTGCCACTAAGCAAGAGGCAGCAAAAACCAAGATGAGTTACTGAAATATTTGGACGGATTTTGTTTTATCATATTTTATGTGAACTTTGTTTTTCTTGTCTCAAGTCTGTGTATTTAATTATCTAACCACTGAAGTGCACTTAATCTTAACGTGGCAGTAAGGACCAAAATCTCCCCCCTTCCTCCTGAGGGGAGGATGCAATATAGTAAGGGGTGGAGGTGCACACCAAAGACTCCCAGAGAACACTCAGTGTGCCAATGCCATGCAAACAGACAAAGTCATAAGAATAAGTGACTTATAAAGGACCCAAGTATTGGACCCCAAAGTTGTCTTTTTTGTTTCTATTCTTAAATGTTGAAATCTTGTAAATAAAATGTTTTTTTTTTCCTACAGTAATTAAAGACACTAATTGCCTTAATAGTGATGTCACTAGGCATCATCGTAACATTTTAGCCCATATATTCCAAAAAACAAGATTCAGAGGTGTTCTGCGTGGCCCTCTGCAGCTAGTGAAGGGTTAAACTGCCTTTGTCTTCATCTCAAAATATTTTAAATGTGTTTTTTTTTTTTGTTGTTTCCCTTTTTGTTTGTGGAATCTCAGATTTGTATTTATATTTTTACCTGCTACAGCTGCACTGTTCCCGCCTCCATGTACCCAATTCTCTGGGACTGGATAATCCTTTCTGCATATAAATATATAAATAATGCTTTGTACTCCGACTGGTGTTGTGTGTTTGTGGCAATACTGTCATTTCTAATCACGATTATCTTGTGCCATTCATAAGTTAGACCGGGGCTTTAAAATCTCCCCAAAATGCATAAACGAATAAAAAAATAAAAATAAACACAGACTTAAGCCACACACATCCACACGGAGTCACACGGAGTCACTATCACACAAAAACACCTTCATTAGCAACACTCATTTACACATGGGACCTGATACCCTGAATTGGTTAAGCTATTAAGCAAAAGATAAAAAACAAATAAGTAGTAAAGTGTTTTATTGTGAACATTGAGTAATTCACCATAAATTTGGAAATCTCCGTTGCAGAATTGACAGTGCATTGACTGAGCCGATTTGACTATCCACGGCCAGTACTGGTCCTCGAACACGCAGCAGTAAAAAACAAAAAATGTATCTGGAACAAACAAGGAAAAGATTGTAGTTAGAAATTACACCTTACAGGACAGAATGTACTCATGTGTCTTCACTACCAACTATTAAAAAATAAAAAAGCAGGCAAGAGTTTCTGAACATGAGGTTTATTCATTTATCCCCCAAACTGAAACTGCATTGAGCCGTTACATAAAAATATATACTGCTTAGAACATTCTTACACCTAACCAATCATTGTTAAAAACAAACACGTTTATGAGTCTCCTAAATCTGGTCCAACACTTATTATTAATATACAGCGCCAACAAATTCCGCAGTGCTTTACAATAACACTTCGATTCAACTTTGGTTGATGTTTTAACCCTTTCTCCCCTGCATTAGGCCCCATAGTCCATAATCCTTCCACAGCATCCAAACGACCCGCTCCACAAATCAAATGCTGCGAGGCCGAGGACGACACAATTTTAGAAATAAATATCTCTCAAGGGTTATTAATGTCGGGATTTTACAACACGGCTTTTGAATTCACTTGAATGTTCGTCATATTTACACCTGCCAAGAATGGCAGAAATTCAGACTCAAATTATGGAAATACAGAACCCAATGACAGATTTGGTAGTTCAAAATTTGCAAGCAGTCAAAATCAAAAGATCAATACAAAAAGTGTTAATTAGCACTATATACCACACGTGAGGAGAAAGGGTCATCTCTGCAGAGAAAATCTATTTTACTGCAATAATTAAAACAAAAATAATTTAAAAAATAAAATACTACAAATGCTGCCTCATTAACCCCTTAAGGACTGAGGGAAATGTACACGTTGTGATCAAAACAAAACCTGGAATTTGACTAAAATGTCTGTTCAACCGTAATTCACCTCTTTCATATTAAGTGCACCCTCACACACAATAAAATATATATAATATTTTATTCAGGGGAAACAGGGTTTTCATTTGACATCAAATAGCTAGCTATGAAACAATTTAATATGAATACAATATTTAAAAAAAATGGGAGAATATAAGAATTAGTTTTTTTTTTGTTCTGCGTGACATTTTAACTGTGTGTCATAATACGGTTTGTTTTTACTGCAATAAAACTGAACACATTTGTATTCAGTGATGTCTCACATGTAAAACAGTACCCCCTATATACAGGTTTTATGGTGTTTTGGGAAGTTACAGGATCAAATATAGAATGTTAACTTTTTCATTTTTTTTCACATTGAAATTCGCCAGATTGGTTACATTGCCTTTGAAACCGTATGGTAGCCCAGGAATGAGAATTGATACTATTTGTAATAGTAGACAACCCAAGGTATTGCAAATGGGGTATGTCCAGTCTTTTTTAGTAGCCACTTGGTCACAAACACTGGCCAAAATTAGTGTTAATATTTGTGTGTGAAAAATGCAAAAAAACTAATTTGAACGCCAGTCGGGGTGCCAGGTGGTCCGTCACAAATGACATCAAGCTGTATGCCAAGAATGAGCGAGACATTGATAGAGATTATATACCTAAATTTGGCCTTTTACCTAAAGTGGCCGGCTGGTCAAACAACAGAGCTGGCGAGCTGCCAGCGGGAGCATGGAAGTGGCCAGCTCAGAGAGCATTCTGGCCTCCCTGGGCTGTATGGAGTGTGCCAGCTCAGGGAGCTTTGTAGCCGGTTGCCCTGAGCTGTATGGGGGCGACCGGCTCAAAAAGCATATAGCCGACCGCCCTGGAGAGCATAGAGGCAACAGCCCTGGGCTGCATGGAGGAAGCAGTGACCTTCCTGCAGCTCCTCTCTGCTCCCTTGCACTGTATAAATTATGCCGGGAACCGGAATATGACGAATATGCCCCGGCATCATTACAAAGAGCGTGCAGGGAGATTACTGCTCCCATGCACACAGGAAGAGCAGCCCCACTGGACTCCAGGGAAAGTTCACTCTGCTCTCCCAAAAGGTAAGGAGGCTGTGTGGATTAGAATTAAAAAAATATAACATTTGTGAGTGTTAGAGAAAGTGTGTGTGTTTATGTGGCAAACACTCCTTGCCCTGGACGTTTGCCACGAATTAATGGAGGAGTGTAGAAGCTGTCCTCCTGCTCACAGACTATGGGCCATATACAAAGACTATATTCAGGAGTTAAATCTCCCCAACCGCCATTAGTAGCTTGCCCTGAGTGCCCCTGGTTTGGCGAATGGAAACGAAAGCTGGTTCTCTGACGGCCGTTCATGTGAACTAAACCCACGAATAGTCCCAGCGGTATTAAGCCGCGACCGCTATGGAACTAATTTCGTCATGAGGAATTTGTGGTTCCCGGTCACCTCAGCAGGACTTAGCCACGAATGTTATGGGGCTGTTTTCGGCATGAGCTGACCCAGCGGTTCCCGTACAAGTTGGTTCGTGGTTTTGAACCACTTCTAAAATCCCCCCAAAAAAGCGCTTTTTGGAGGGAAGGTGACAGACTAAGGGGAACAAACGCTACCTAGGAGCCAGCCGGAGCACCCCGTATTGCGGCCGCAGGAGCTCCCGGTGGCTTTTTCCCCTACACTGCATGGATTTTAGCGCTATTTGGAGCGCTCAGATCAGGGTTATGTAACTAGATAGATACACACACATAATATATATATATATATATATATATATATATATATATATATATATATATACACACACACACATACTTGCGGGGGGTTCCTATTTGTTTTGTATGTATTTATGTTTTGTATATTATGCCTAGTCATGCAGACTCTGGAATTTGTAACCATTTTGTGGGCGTGTTTTACTGCATCCGTGTTTTACTGCATCCTTGTTATGTATATAAGTGGGCCAGTTGACCAGATTAACCCCTTAAAACCGGAGGGCATTCTATTACGCCCTAGTCTAAGCAGCTCTAAAACACTGCAGGGCGTAATAGTGCGCCCTCCGTTTTTTTGTTACTTACCTGGTCGCCGGCGATCGCGGTTGGGGAGACTCACATGGGATCCCACAGAGTCCCCCGCAGCGGATCCTTCCTCCTCCAACCCCGGCCATGTGAGTGAGGTCCTTGCAAGGACCTCACAATCACATGGGTCTAACTGCTGCATTGCCCCCCACTGCCTGTAATGACAGTTAGTCCCTCTGCTGGCTGGAAATAAAATTTATCAAATCAGTGTGTACACACACTATCTAGGTGTGTGTGTGTGTGTGTGTGTGTGTGTGTGTGTGTGTGTGTGTGTGTGTGTGTGTGTGTGTGTGTGTGTGTGTGTGTGTGTGTGTGTGTGTGTGTGTGTGTGTGTGTGTGTGTGTGTGTGTGTGTGTGTGTGTGTGTGTGTGTGTGTGTGTGTATAAATTACACGTAGACTGATACTGAATATATAATTTATATAAAAAAAATATGCAAATAGGTTAAAAAATTAAAAGTAAATTAAAAAAAATATATAGATGTGTGTTATTTCGATCTAACTGTATTATATTAATATATATTTATATCAAAATAGTGTATGTATATATATATATATATATATATATATATATATATATATATATATATATATATATATATATATATATATATATATACACACACACACATACATATATATATATACACATACATACATACATATACACACACACATTAATTCTACATATATATTTATGTAATATTTTTACATAATTAGGTATCTTAATTAATTACAATTAGCGGGACCTGCCTGACAACCCATGCCGAAAGTAAAGGGAATTTAATTTGCCAGCACTATATTTAACCCTATAACTTTCCAAGACACCATAAAACCTGTACATGGGGGGTACTGTTCTACTCGGGAGACTTCGCTGAACACAAATATTAGTGTTTCAAAACAGTAAAGTGTATTACAACGATGATATCGCCAGTAAAAGTGACTTTTTTTGCCTTTTTCATGCACAAACAGCACTTACACGGACGATATTATTGCTGTGATACTTTTTGCTGTTTTGAAACACAAATATTTGTGTTCAGCGAAGTCTCCCGAGTACAACAGTACCCCTCATGTACAGGTTTTATGGTGTTTTCAAACGTTACAGCGTCAAATATAAGGCTTGTGTTTCATTTTTTTCACATGAAAATTTGCCAGATTGGGTACGTTGCCTTTGAGAGCTTATGGTAGCCCAAGAATGAAAATTACC
This sequence comes from Pelobates cultripes, assembly GCA_933207985.1. Lineage (NCBI taxonomy): Eukaryota > Metazoa > Chordata > Amphibia > Anura > Pelobatidae > Pelobates > Pelobates cultripes. Next base: position 120,314,571 of record OW240923.1, on the reverse strand, counting down.
CCTATAATGGCATACCATTTGCAATAGTAGACAACCCAAGGTATTGCAAACGGGGCATGTCCAGTCTTTTTTAGTAGCCACTTAGTCACAAACACTGGCCAAAATTGGTGTTTTTTTGCATTTTCACACACAACGCTAACTTTGGCCAGTGTTTGTGACCAAATTGCTATTAAAAAAGACTGGACATACCCCATTTGCAATACCTTGGGTTGTCTACTATTGCAAATGGTATGCCTTTATGGGTGTAAATTTTATTCCTGGGCTACTATAAAGTCCCAAAGGCAACGTAACCAATCTGGCGAATTTCAAATGTAACGTGCTATATTTGACCCTGTAACTTCCAAAAAACACCATAAAACCTGTACATAGGGGGTACTGTTTTACACGTGAGACTTTGCTGAATACAAATATGTGTATTTTATTGCAGTAAAAGCAAACAGTATTATGACATTGACAGAGAAAATGTCATGTAGAACTAAAAAAAATTCTTATTTTCTCCCATTTTTTCATAGCTAAATATTTGATATTAAATGAAAGCCCTGTTTCCCCTGAATAAAAATGATAAATAATAAGGGGGGTGCATTTAATATGAAAGAGGTGAATTACGGTTGGACAGACATAGTGCAAATGCCAGGTTTTGTTTAAAACGTGTACATTTGGTTCAGTCCTTAAGGGGTTAAACACATTCGTTTCAACCCTTCATCAAGTCTAGGCTGATGTTTGGGGAATTGGGAACTATAATCACTGCTTCACTGGGGATTTGGGAGAACTACAGCGGATATACTCAGCTTCAGTATGGGGATCATTACAATGCATGTCTGTCAGAGAGTAGGTGTCTGTTTAGGTACCTGCCCCCCCTCTACTCACACGATTGGTGTTTTTACTCCCCTTTTTACCCCCATGCCGTGCAGATTTTCCCGTGGCCTGTCTCGCCTCCATAGCAGAGATCATCGATCTTTATAATGTCAGCTATGCCAAAAGCTTTCCCATAGTAAAGCAATGCGAGGATATTGCGCATGTTCTCTACGGGTAACGTTCAGCGTGTCCATGCAGAGGACTGACACAGGACTCCCTAGTGGCCATCTGAGTGACTGTCACTAGAGGTCTTAGTAGGTAGCAATGTAAACGCTGCCTTTTCTCTGACAATGCAGCGTTTACATTGAAAAGGCTACAGGGACAGGCTATAGGCACCAGAACCACGACATTACTCTGTAGTGGTTCTGGTGACTATAGTGTCCCTAAAAAAAAAATAAAACCTGACTCCTAACTTTTTTAGCTGGCTGCTAGATTCCAAACAAATTTGTCAAGCCCTGATATTTTTTTTTTTTTTTTTTGCTTGCTCTTCGCTTTATTATTTTTGCACAAATCAAATGTTTTCCAGAATGCTGCTCCATAAGCCTGCTTCCCTAGCCGTGTTCCTTCATACCAGAAAAATACTTGCTTTTCAAAAGTATGCATGCAGCTTTAACCCTAACAGCACAGAGTAAGCAGCTTTTAATTCACAGCCTGGCTGCAGACAATCTGAGAAACTATAAGCAGGTTGTGATATCTTTACTATACGTGTCCCTGGGTGTTCTCTCCTAATGCAGGCTGCTACGTAGCAGAAGATCATTCAGTGCGGTCAGTGGCTGAGCTGTGTACATACATTTGATAAGGAAGTCTTTTTCTGGAGTGAGGGGATTTGTCTAAAGAGGCCAGCTAATGGTGCACCATTCTGCAAAACATTTATCCCATTATGCTCTTAAAGCCACAATGCTCGCAAAGCATCATAGGCGATGTAGTCCACAGAAGGTTGCCTACCTCTGCCCCAGAACTATAAACTTGGCTCCATAAAACCAAACAATGCCCTGATGCAAATTCCAGCACGCATGAGACATTTAAAGAAATGAAAGTGACAATTTGTTCACAAATGCAGTGAGTGCAATTCTTACTGGAGCTAAATATAGAGAGATGTAATGGCCCGTGTATATCAGAAATCGCGCATTCATGGGTCCCAATTAAATGTTGATATTTTTTACAATGCTAAGACCAAAGTTTCAGCCCAAAACCATGTTTTTATGGGTTTTTTCAAAATATAATCTTGAGCTATGGCTTGCTTTTGTATATGCTGGTGATAAACAGCAGTACATTTCAGAGTTCACTGAAATTAGCAGGGAATTTAAGAGGACACGCCAATGCCCAAACACAAAATATATAAAACTCACTGTTAAGTAGATATACCCCAAATGAAAACTTGCATGCGTTTATTATGCATTTTTATTGGTATTATATCTAAACAGCTTCAAAAAGATCTCGTCTGCACCCTTTGCAATCCCTCCCCTTCTAACCCCGCCCGGACTTGGTGGCTGTCCAATCACAGACTTCCCAATGCAGCTTAATGAAGTCTTTGCAGGGCAGGTGCTCTGAGCAATTGCTGCCTCGTGTTCAGTACAAATAAGCTAACCAAACCAGGAAGTAACAGGACCGGTTGTCCGTTTAAAATGCCAGTCGGTGTAACCAGGTTAATTTTAAAAAAGTGACAATTTCTATTGAAATCTGCACTTTTTCCAAAATGAAAACAATAGGGCACACTCTTTACACAAGGCTTTTCAGTGAGATAACGTGCTTTAGGGATTTGGAGTGACCCTTTAAGTCACATTCTGCTTGTACCAGTGTTTTAATGCTACCAGTTTAATTTCCAAAACGTGACCATATCTCCAACATCGTGAGAAGTCCAGAAATAATGAACAATCACAGGCAACAGGTTGGTCTTTAATTCATTAGGATCATAATCCATGCTTTGATAAGAAAGCCCTGGCTTGCAACAACATGCCATTGAACAATAAACCTGCAGAAATGTGTGTTGAAAAAGTGACAGCTGATTGAACTGGAATATTCAACATGATATTCTGGGGGAGTTGTGCAATTTTTCAAAGAGGCTTTGTCCCAGACAGACTTTCTCTAAGGACTGCATTAGTATGTTACAGACATGGTGACAATTTCAACATGTGAGTACGTGGCTTACCTCCTTGGTCACACATAAATCCCAACCCACAGTAACAGGAAAAGGACCCCGAATCCCATGAAGAGAGAGGCTACCAATGAGATAAGAAGCTCCTTGTATACATCTCGTGTGTATTTGGTGGAAGTCACTTCATAGCTGGCATTTGTATATTAAGGAAAACAAGAGAGACAAAGAACATTTTTGTGCCACACTACATCATACAATATAAAAAACAGACAGAAATATGACTGAAAGGCCCAAATGTGAAACTAACAAACATATCTTAAACAATATAAAGGATAAAATAATATATATGACAGTGGCCAGTGATTAAAATGACCACTATAGTCACCCAGACCACTTCAGCTCAATGAAGTGGTCTGGGTGCCAGGTTCCCAAGTTTTAACCCTGCAGCTGTAAACATAGCAGTTTCAGAGAAACTGCTATGTTTACATTGCAGGGTTAATCCAGCCTCTAGTGGCTGTCTTCCTGACAGCCGCTAGAGGCGCTTCCGCGACGCTCAATGCGAAAATCACATTCAGCATGCAGAACGTCCATAGGAAAGCATTGAGGTCACTGGTGCAGAGGGAGCCCGGCTTAAGCCCAGCGGGAGGGGGGCCCTGAGGGTTGGGGCGACCCAAGGACTATATAGTTCCATGAAAAAGTGTTTGTTTTTCTGGCACTATAGTGGTCCTTTAAACCAAGATTGTGGTACTTTGATGTACTTGTGACCTTGACATTGTCACATTCAAGGTATAATTATATAAGAACATATATCCTACAAACTGTACTGGCGAAACTGCCACAACACGCATTGCTGGTATGACTGTCAATTTATGGTGGAGCAGCTGTTCACCCTTAGATGTCGTATTTACTATCATGCCAACAGCAGTAAATCCCAGGCCTTTGTCAGCAATAGGTACAGAAGGAATTAAATTATTTTTGGGGGATGACAGGCACACTTTAAGAAGTGCTGGCTCTATGTTGTTACTGTATAACCTACTTTCACTGTTTGTCAGCCTTTAAATGTATATTTTGCATACTGTAGACTGGGGAAGCTGCCCGGTATGCCCAGGGTTAGAAGTGAATTACAAGCAATTTTTTTTTACGAACCAGTTATTAACGAATGCTGGAGAAAATGCAAAAAGGATATATTTTTAGGCAAAGAGGTATAAATTAAAGGACCACTATAGTGCCAGGAAAACATACCCGTTTTCCAGCACTATACTGCCCTGAGGGTGCCCCCACCCTCAGGGACCCCCTCCCGCCCGGCTCTGGAAGGGGGGGGAAGGGGTAAAAACGTACCTTTTTCCAGCGCTGGGCTGAGAGCTCTCCTCCTCCTCCTCTGCTGAATGCGCGCACGCGGCAAGAGCTGCGCGCGTTCAGCCGGTCACATAGGAAAGCATTCTTAATGCTTTCCTATGGACGCTGGCGTGCTCTCACTGTGAAAATCACAGTGAGAAGCACGCAAGCGCCTCTAGCGGCTGTCAATGAGAGAGCCACTAGAGGCTTTGGGGGAAGGCTTAACCCATTGATAAACAGCAGTTTCAGAGAAACTGCTATGTTTATAAAACAATGGGTTAAGCCTAGCTGGACCTGGCACCCAGACCACTTCATTAAGCTGAAGTGGTCTGGGTGCCTAGAGTGGTCCTTTAATATGTGCTGCAAGAACTAAAACATTAAAGAGAAATAATGAGATACAAATGGTCCACTATTTTTGTTGCATTATTATATATTACAAAAAAAATGCAAAGCTATCATTCTAATTTGTGGGGTATAAACCATTCTCCAACAGAAGTTTATTGGATAACCAGCTTATAGCCCAACCACAGTTCCACTCATCACAGAGAATGCCATGGCTGCCATCACTTTATTCACAAGTTACACAAAATACTAAACTGGAATTCTGATACAAAACAGAAATTCTGGGAAAAGACAGATCAGTGTAACGCTGCGTATACAACATGGACATAACGGACACAGGAACCCCAGAAGACAGAATAGTGGCTGTCTGACTGGCAGATCTGGGAGTCTGTCTTTTAGCTGCAATGGTTTTTACAAAGATTGGATAAAGGATACTATCTGCAACCCTCCAAAAGTACTATCCCCACCCTCAACACTACACAAAATACATTTGTTGTTTGTTCTTAAATGATATAATACATCAAGAGGATACACAAAGAACCAGGCTGTGAAAAACATTCCGATGGCAAGCAGCACGACTGTTAGATGTGGGAACACTGCTGGATTCACCGGGCTTGTGTATCGGGTCATTGCTTCCAGCTCCTGTAGGACAAACCACAAGAAAACCATTAACATGGAGCTACACGTTCATGTGTAGTACTGAGAATGGAAAGCAGAGGATGAATCATACAGAATGAAAGACATTTATTTCAGATACATTTCAGCACATCTTTAGCCTGAAAGTGTGAATTTGATATTGTATCTTTACGATAACTGAGGACAATATATACCGACTGCCTGGCTTATTTTATTAATCTTTGTAATGTTCCCTCCCGTACGCACGATTTGTAATGTTTCAGTAGCCTTCATGTTCTCAGCGAGTGCTATATAACAATGTTTATGTGCTTGCCACATTATGTCCTTTCCATTTACTGAAATTACACTCTGAACAGGACAGATTAAATAACTGACACTTATTCTGGGACTAGTGTACCTTTATTAAAAGGGAGACCAAGCACCACATCACTGCACTTTAATATAGTGGATGCTTTGCAAAAATGGAAAAGGAACCACACTCAATTCCCTAAAGACAGGGTGCTTAGCTGAACCAAGGGCCAGCACAAGCCCAGACGATAATAAATACCTGTATTAGAAAAAGGGTCCAGTCATTCCAATGTCTTCAGTCACCTTTATTAGAACAGTGGAGTTTTTGGAGTGAGCACATGTTCTAATAAAGGTGCCTGGACCCTTTTCCTAATACTGGTATTGTATATGGATGCTGTCCCTTTCTTCAAACAATGTAGAAACTTGGCTTTCGAGTAACAGACAGCCAGGCGCAGAATGAAGACGCTTAATGCAACGAATGCTTCTCTCAAACCATATATTACATTAAAGCGGCACCATCGCCATCTGGGAACTTTGCAGAATTCGGCTGGGGGGACAGGTAAAGGTGAGATATACTTACCTGGACCCGTCCTCTAATCTTGCTCCAGCCATTCATCTTTAGCTCCTGGAGCTTCAGTGCTAGAAGTCGATGTCACTGCATGCATGAACGTACAGCACTGAGGTCCCCGCAAGATTCTCCACAGAAAGAGTCAACTCCCTGCAGTCGTCACTGGTGATGGCTGGCGGGACTGACACCTCTAGATGGCAGTAGGTTCGTCCAATGTCTTGAAGTATTAAATACACAGAGACAAAGTACTACCTGCTCGGTCTGTTATATTTGTTGGCTGGAGGAATTTCAGTGAATTTATAACAGTCAATATGAGAAGTTAATAAATATTCTATCTTCATGAAAAGGTTATTTTCCCGGGGGAGAGGATAGTGCCGTATTAAAGGGAAATTTCATTTCCCAGGATTTATAAGATTATGTTTACTTTAGAAGATATGTATTGGTGAGGTGTGACAATGTAAATGTCATGTAACCAATGGAGTGCCTTAGCTCCCTGTCAATCATTGTTATAAGCTCCGCCCTTTACACCTGGCAGTCCGTATAGAGAGAGCCACCTCCATCTTAGCTCCATGTCAATCATTGTTATAAGCTCCGCCCTTTACACCTGGCAGTCAGTATAGAGAGAGCCCCCTCCATCTAAGCTCCCTGTCAATCATTGTTATAAGCTCCGCCCTTTACACCTGGCTGTCAGCATAGAGAGCAGACATGAAACAATGTTACTATCTCTCCTCTTCATTTTCAGCCTTGTCGAAAATGGATTGTGACCTCATTTGCTAAATCTCTAATATAAATGTAAAAGAAAACAGCGCATTTCATGGGAAAATGGTTAAAGGACCACTATAAGCACCCAGACCACTTCAGCTTAATGAAGTGGTCTGGTTGTCAGGTCCATCTAGGATTAACCCTTTCTGCTGTAAACATGTTTACAAATGGGTTAATCCAGCCTCTAGTGGCAGTCTCATTGACAGTCGCTAGAGGCGCTTCTGCACTTCTCACTGTGATCTTCACAGTGAGAAGACACCAGCGTCCATAGGAAAGCATTGAGAATGCCTTCCTATGGACTAGCTGAATGCGCGAGCGGCGCATGCGTATTCAGCCAATGACGGGGACAGGAGGCGGAGAGTCCCCACCACCGAGGGAACTGGCAGTGGAGAAAAGTGTTTAACCCCTTCCTCACCCTAGAGCCTGGCGGGAGGATGGACCTAGAGACCCTATAGTGCCAGGAAACAGAGTATGTTTTCCTGGCACTATAGTGGTCCTTTAACATTGGTTAAAAGAGACTGTTACGGTTTTATTAAATGATGTAAATTGAAGGGAAGTGACATTTCCTTTATAAAGAATTATATATTATAATGAACCATTCTGTGAGCTCCCAGAGCTGCATAATATAGTAAAAGTGTACTTTAGCGTATGTCATTAGTTTTACTCAAAGCAAATAGTGTATCAGTGTGCAAGTACTTACCGTGCTCAAGGGATAACAAAACCCTGCACACAGTGAGATTACGATCTGCCACAGCCAGTGGTGCCGGCGACTAGATGCCTCCTAGCTAACCACATCATGGCAGTGTCCGGATTTGGGAGATGATATGCTAACAGAGAGCCTTTCAAATTGTTTTATAATATTTGTTTTAGTACATTTGTACAGCACCATAACAGCAAAGCACAAACATTAAAACCCGCTAAAATACACCTTCACAAATGGTGAATAATAAAATACACCTTAAAGCGGCACAGTCATGCCAAACTTACCTTTCTCTAATCGATTCCTCTTCTCTCCCTCTCTCAGTATCTGTTCTTCATTTCTTCCTGTCTGCTCTAGTTTTCTTTAAAAACATAAGACAAAGTAGGGACTATGTGTCTTATGGCGGTTTCCTACAACTGACCATCTCTGACCAGCGGAGGAGCAAAGTGTGCTTCATTTCCGGTAGTCAGAAAATTCTCACCTTTCCTCCATGTTCCCACAAAGGCTCCTTTCACTTTTCCCGAAAGTCCTGTCATTTAGACAGAATGCCGGCGAAACTACCGAATTGCGTCTTAACAGAATGAGAACAGTTTCTCCATTCGTGTTAGGACGCAATTCGGGACTTTTTTCAGATTGTAATTTCATTCTAAAGAATTAAATTCCGATTCGTGCCGCGGCTGCATCTTGAAACCGCTTAGTAGATAGCGTAAGAATATATTTGGTCTTTCAGCCAAATTAAATTTAAATAAAGTTTACTTAGTATTAGTACATTCTGCCCCTACTGACCAGTGGCTGCTCACTGTTAAAAAAACAAAACAAAGAGAAAGAGGGGGGGACAGAGAGCCGGGGTGGGGAGAGAGAGAGCCGGGGAGCAAAGGAGAGACAGAGAGCTGGGGGTGGGGGACAGAGAGAGAGAGGAGCTGGAGAAGAGAGACAGAGAGCTGGGAGAGAGAGACAGAGAGCCGGGGGAAGTGGGGGACAGAGAGACAGAGAGCTGGGAGAAGAGAGACAGAGAGCCGGGGGTGGGGGGGACAGGAGAGACAGAGAGCCGGGAGAAGAGAGACAGAGCCGGGGTGTGGGGGAGAAGAGACAGAGAGCCGGGGGTGGGGTGAGAGACAGAGAGCTGGGAGGAAGAGAGACAGAGAGCCGGGGGTGGGGGACAGAGAGACAGAGAGCCGGGAGAAGAGAGACAGAGAGCCGGGAGAGAGAGAGACACAGAGAGCCGGGGAGAAGAGAGACAGAGAGCCGAGAAGAGAGACAGAGAGCCGGGGGTGGGGGGACAGAGAGACAGAGAGCCGGGGAGAAGAGGAGACAGAGAGCCGGGGAGAAGAGAGACAGAGAGCCGGGGAGAGAGAGAGACAGAGAGCCGCAGTGCGGACACCGTTAGTACATCGCTCGGGTCTCACCATGTCTCCGCTATCGGCTCCGCCACGTCTCTCTCACTGGGGTCAGAGGTCACGCAAAGCAAGACGGGAACGGAAATTCTCCTCCGCAGAGACTTCTGTGAACTAATAAGACGCCAACGTCAACTCTGCCGTAAAGCGACACGTTCCACCAATCACAGAGCGGCTGGCGGGCAGCTATCGCCATCCACAGCATGGCGCCACCTTTACAGCCAATCACTGATTAGTCTAGGAAGCACTAGCCAATCACAGTGCTACCAAACGGCAACCAATCACAGAGCTGGATTACACTTACATCACGCACAGCATCGCTCCCCGCCAGCCAATCACAGCATCGCTCCCCGCCAGCCAATCACAGCATAGAACACCACGGCTGGCCAATCACAATATCGCTCTTAGGATTAACCAATCACAGCTCTCGTCGCGTTCTGAAAGCATTAATTGGCGAGAGAAAGGCGCGAAACCAGGAGCCATCAGCAGAACCCGCCAAGAAACGGCGTAACGTGAGTATGGACCGGGCCGGGCACCGAATACTGAGAGAGAGAGAGAGAGAGAGAGTGTGACCGTGACCGGAGAGAGAGAGAGAGAGAGTGTGTGACCGGAGAGAGAGAGAGAGAG
>OW240923.1:120255423-120303042 GCA_933207985.1 Pelobates cultripes | reverse complement strand
TGACTGGAGCCTGGTGGGGGGGCGGTGTGAGGGACACTGGAAATATACCTGTCAGATATGTTGTAAGGGTCCATTAACGGACTGTAACTGTCGTTCTATTCATTGTCCTGGGGGGTCAGTCAATCTGAAGGGATCTTAGTGTATAACAGAGCTCCACAGCAATAATACTCCCAGTAATGTGTCTGAGTGTATAACAGAGCCCCACAGCAATAATACTCCCAGTAATATGTCTGAGTGTATAACAGAGCTCCACAGCAATAATACTCCCAGTAATGTGTCTCAGTGTATAACAGAGCTCCACAGCACAATAATACTCCCAGTAATGTCTTAGTGTATAACAGAGCTCCACAGTAATAATACTCCCAATAATGTCTTTAAACTATAATAAATGTGATTTGAAATTGGTCTGTGCAAATAAGATACTTTGTTCTTCTACGTTAAATTTGAGTTCAATAAATTATTAGTAAGTCACGTAAAATCACTGGACACCCACCCCCATATAAACAACCCAAAAATTGCAAGTCTTCCTCTTTGTCACTTTGAAAAATCCTGGGAGCTGTACAAGTACTATAAAGTATGTGCACAACTGATATGCCTTGCATTAACCCCTTTATAATGCTAAGGGGTAGATCTTTTTAAAAGTGACAGTGAGACAAATAATCAGTTATTGTGTGAGCGTTTAAACTTTGAGTTGTTTAAATACATAGCCATGCCATTTATTTTACATATGACTTTTTGGTTAGAATCTGAAAAAAAAATATTTGACTTGCTTCATATGGGAGTCATTCATATTGTTTGTATTTGTTTTTGACCTGACACACTTTTCTTTTCTTTTTTTTTTTTTTACAGGTGTTGTCTGCAGCATTTTTTTAGCTTGGACTATTTTTTTTATTACTTTTCATCTTTACAATGGGAATACAAGGTTTAGCCAAGCTTATTGCTGATGTAGCCCCTTCAGCCATCAAGGAGCATGACATAAAGTCTTACTTTGGGCGTAAGGTGGCAGTTGATGCCTCTATGTGTATCTACCAATTCCTTATAGCTGTACGACAAGATGGCAACATGCTTCAGAACGAGGATGGTGAGACTACCAGCCATCTAATGGGCATGTTTTACCGCACAATTCGCATGGTCGAACATGGAATCAAACCTGTCTATGTGTTTGATGGGAAACCACCTCAGCTGAAATCAGGTGAGCTGGCCAAGCGTAGTGAACGCAGGGCGGAGGCGGAGAAACTGTTGGAGGCTGCCCAGGAGGCCGGAGAAGTAGAGAACATTGAGAAATTCAACAAGAGGCTTGTGAAAGTCACCAAACAACACAATGAAGAGTGTAAGATGTTGCTTAAACTGATGGGCATTCCTTATGTAGATGCTCCCTGTGAAGCAGAAGCTACGTGCGCAGAACTAGTGAAAGCAGGCAAAGTCTTTGCAGCTGCTACAGAAGACATGGATGCATTGACATTTGGAACCCCAATACTTCTAAGACACCTCACAGCTAGTGAAGCCAAGAAATTGCCTATCCAAGAATTTCACCTGAGCCGTGCTCTGGAAGATATAGGCATTTCTCAAGATCAATTTGTGGATCTTTGTATTCTCTTGGGCAGTGACTACTGCGAGACAATCAGAGGTATTGGACCCAAGAGAGCTATAGAATTGATCAGGCAGCACAAGTCTATTGAAGAGGTCATGGATAACATTGACCTTAAAAAATACCCGGTACCTGAAAACTGGCTGCACAAGGAAGCTCGACAGTTATTCCTAAAGCCTGAAGTAGTAGATACAGAAAGCTTGGAACTGAAGTGGACAGATCCAGATGAGGAGGGACTTGTGGCCTTCATGTGTGGTGAGAAACAATTCAACGAAGATCGTATCCGCAATGGAGCAAAGAAGCTTGCAAAGAACAGGCATGGCAGCACACAGGGTCGTTTGGATGACTTCTTTAAGGTAACTGGATCCATCTCTTCAAAAAGAAAAGAGACTGAACTCAAGGGATCAGCAAAAAAAAAAGCCAAAACAGCAAGCACCCCAAAAGGCAAATTTAAGAAGGGCAAGTGAATGCATGAGTGGGGGGGGGGGAAATATGAGGACTGATTGTTTAGAGGTGTTCGCAGTGAGACATTTTTTTTGTTTTATGTTAATTAAAATAAAGATAAATATGCTTTGCTCTTTTTTTTACATTGCTTTGTTTCATTTAAGACTAAGCGTATTGTGCACCAGCTGGCTCCTTGTCTAATTTCTGGTGTAGCATGTTCTCCAAAATTCAACTACTGTACCTTAAGAAACCTGCTGTTGAGCTGATTGAATTTCTTTGGGGGGAAAAAATATTCAAAAGTGTTAATCTATGGTCTAAAATCCATCTACATATTACAGTACTGAGAGAAATGGCTGTTATTCCATCTGTTTGCATCCCTATGTTTAGTCAATATTTGTTGCGATTCCCAGCTAAGTCTATTCACTCTCTCCCGTAATCCCTTTGATATATTTCAGGTACATTCAGCATCATAAACCACCTGCCTTGTCCAGTGTTCTCAAATCTAGGTAAACCCAATGTACAGTAGCTTTCAATGACCATGTTACTGCAGGGGATCTATCTGCCTTAGATATTGGCTCCTTTAGCAAGTCAATTCTAGATGGTGCATCCTAAAAATTAGTTTTGTGAATTTGCAAGAAAGCTTGGGAAGAAATCCATTAAGGCAGGAGTGTTGGTTAATATCAATATGTTGCTCAGTCCTGAACTGCATTTGGCTTCACTCTGGTTTAACAATGCAAAGACAGCAGAGGTCAATTTTTGGCTCATTGGTCACTCACATAGTGGTAGATGTCACATTCCGTCACTTCATTGTATAGCTTGCTAACCCACGTTGGGCATTCTTATACATTTAAATGTCATCCAGGACAATCAAACTAATGCTGTTTTTGTTTATCAAACCCAATAATAGTGAATTTCAAAATTAAGGCTAGAGTAGCTGGAATGAAACGACTGATCTAGATATAGATCTATAATTTTTTTTCAACAGGTCTATTTTTGCTTTAAATTTGTAATTAACTGTGACTTCACTTTAGTGAATAAGCCATTTGTGTAAATTCTGATTCTCTTCTGAATGGACAGACAATATCCCCCTAAATAAGGATTCACGGACTGACGGACAATATCACCCTAAATAAGGGTTCATGGACTGGCAGTACAATAATAAACATATCTTGTATAAAGCAATTAAAGATGTATGTACTTTGAAATGTATCTGGAACCCTGACCAGACTGTTTGGATCCAGGCTTGCCACTGGCGAATGTTGAGGTCCATTACGAGTCAGGAAGCCCTCTAGTGGCTGTCTGGTAGACAGGCACTGAGGGCAGACTTTGTGCTGCAATGTAAACACAATGTTTCCCTGGAACTGCAATGTTTAACATTGTAGCACTAAGTGCATAAGGGACATAGCACCCAGACCCCTTCAATGAGCTGAAGTGGTCTTGGTGCCTTCAGTGTCTCATTAACTGCAATAATTACATTGTAGGCACTCCACATGGAGTTTAACTCTGAAACAATGTAGATATTATTAAAACAATGCACGTGGCTGGGGACCTTCACTCTACTCCAGGTGGGGCAACCTTTGGCACTTCAGATATTGTTGACTACCTCTGCCATAATGCTGATAAAGCATCAGAGGAGATGTAATTCACATCTGGAGTGCCTAAGGTTGCCCACCCATGAGTCTGCTTAAAAGGATACGTGGAATTATAAGACCAGGTTATTGGCATCCCCTAGTACTTTATTATTGAAGGGGCGCACAAAGATTTAGTCTAACTAGAGTATAATCACTCCCTTCAGGCAGTAAACACTCTTCTCAGAGAAAAGACTGTTTACATTACAGCCTAGTGATAACTTCACTGGCCATTCCTCAGATGGCTACTAGAGGTGCTGCACAGTGTAATTGGCATTCAGTGCCTCCACCCTCTACATGGATACACTGAACTTTACTCATAGGTGCATTGGTTCTATCCTTTCAATTGGCTGAATTTAACACTTCTGATGTCAGCCAAGCAGGCAGAGCAGTGGCGCAGCCAGCACCAGCAGACTGGAATAAAAGTAAGATTTTACTATAAGGGGGCTAGATGGTGGTTTAACATTATATAGGGTCAGGAATGCATGTTTGTACAGTGTTCCTTTAACCCCTTAAGGACCAAATTTCTCGAATAAAAGGGAATCATGACATGTCACACATGTGTCCTTAAGGGGTTAAGTAATAATTTTTACATCTCAATGAATAAAGGGAGTCTGGTCAGCATCAGGTTTGCTGAAAAGTTTATCCTCGTTATATGGTTGGTGATGGACCCTTATATCCTCTATAGTTTGTGTGGTTGCACCGAACCTTTTCCCACTGATGGGCTGCTGTTGGAACAATAACTTTGGCGGCATAACTCCTGTGTGGATCAATAAACTATATAAGAATTGCAATCTAGTATGGAATGTCCCGCTAACTGCGAATTTTATAACATGCCAGGAGGTTTCATATTTGCTAAAGTCTCATTTTACTAGAACTCCACAGCAGCACATTAACACAGAGAGAGAAAAAAACAATCAGAAAAGTTAGATACTATAAAGCTCCCCTCCCCACACATAACTCCCACTTTCTTTGCTGCTCCACATCAGTAATGGTCTGAGTACCACTGCCTCCTGCTCTTAGTGGGTGGCTGTTAGATTTTATATAACTGATTTCTTGTAACTTTATTGATTAGTACTTATTGGTATAGTTTGCCTATAATTCTTGAGCACTTTCTGGTCATTATTTCTATCCTTGTTTTCCCCCTTTTCTCACCTTCCTACCCTACCTTTTACGTTGTACTTTTTGGTGGATTTCACCCTTATCTGGCTGTCCCCTGGTGTTTTGGGGGATTGGGAACCTCTGGAGGCTTCTTCCTGGCTTCCCCTCGAGTATTTGCAGTGGCTATCTTTACTTTCATTATTTCTGCATTTGCAATGACACCGGCCTGTGACTGCCTCTAATTGCTGCGGCTCGCAGGCATCTCGGCAGCTAACCCCATCCCGATCTTGGTGTCAGGGTTTCTTTCCTGTTTCTTTTTCTGTATCTGAGTTTTCAGCTGATTTTAATGATCAGCTCCTTCATTAATGTTGCCACGGTTAATCAACTGAGTGTAGTAACCAGCCCTGCTGCTAATCAGTGCAGCCTATTTAACCCCTTAAGGATATAACTTCTGGAATAAAAGGGAATCATGACTGGTCCCAGTACCTCCTTGGCCTTGCGTTTTCCTGTTTCCTAGTAGACTCTTTGTTTCCTGCGTGTTCCTAACTGCTGCCCTTGTTCCTGACTCCGCTGCTCTCCGTTCTCCTGATCCTGGTTCGTCTGACTACCCGCTTTGGTGCCTGATCCCTGCTTGCCTTCTGGACTTTGCTTTGGTCATTTCATTTATTGCTATTTATAATAAAGGTGTTTTGCATCTACATTATGTATCTGTCTGGTTCCTGGTCCCTAACATTAGGCAAGGGCCATGAATACAGATGGTACAGGCAATATACCTAACTCTAACGAATCACCTGGTAGCCCAACTGAATATCTCTGTTGATGGATGCTCCTAGTGCTTCCCGAGGGCTCCAAGCACTCCACTTGACACCATAAGTACTGAAGACCCCTCGAACCGCCGCAGCTTGGTTGAGGTCTCACCGTCTCTTACTCACCCTGGACCTACGACAAGGCTCCAGGTTCCAGTGGGTGAACCTCTCTTTCCCCAGAGAGTGAAGCAGGAACAAGCTCTTAAAAAAGAGCTTAGTGATTATTCAAGGGAGCATGAAGAGCATAGCAATCCCTTATAGCAGATTCCCCCAATAAGAGACCGGACTCTAAACTGAGGGTGAAGTAGAACTAGTTTAATGAACACAAAGGCATTTCTTATATACAGTGGTGGCAAACCCTGCCACTTGAACTAACTATTCTGTGCAAATGGGTGCTAAAACAAGTGAATAAATGCACGAACAGACTTTAATGCTATTTTGCTGTCTTTTATGCGAATGCCCCGAAACTACCGAACGGGAGGCCACCCCGGGGTGGTCGTGTGTTTCCAATTACTTGAAAGCTACAATGTTGCAAAGGGAATTAAGTACCTGTATGTGTGGCCGCCATTTCGCCTACCGAACACGTGGCGGCGGTACTTGGTCGTCGAACGCCTGGAACTCAAAACGGGCATTCGACTAACCAAGTGCCGCTAAGACCTCCAGCATGCTCCGACAGCACGAACTAAACACACGAACGCCCCAGCGTTCGGTAGATAGAATCCCCTAAACGAGGGGATTCATACGAATGGTATCAGTCGCCTGGATGGCTGAGCTGTTCGAGACTTTGCGTTCACTAAAAAAGACCGACCGCAGGGCCAGAATTCATGGAACTGTTTTTGGCTACTGAGCCCCTGTGGTCGGTCAAATCTTTAACTGCCTGTAACTCCCGAACCCCTGGTCTGATCTGGGTGAATTTTGAGTATGTTGCTCACCCAGATCAGACCTACCAGGGGACCCCTTATTTAACCCTGTACCCCCTGTATTTAGGGGACATCCAGAAAGTGGGGAAAACTTTGTCCCCATTAATCTGTTTAAGTGCTAATCTAAGGGGAGGAGAGGAGAGGTCACTGTGTTATGATTGGCTACTGTATTAATTATGAAAGTTACCTCCCTTGCATGGGAGAAATGCATAAAAGCAGACGTGAATAAAGCTGACAGTTGACTCCCAGACTATGTGTCGTCTAGTCCTTGGGGAGGTGGATTATGCTGTGTTCCTGTGATTTTGTATGCTGAATCTTTGTTCCCAGCGGAGAGCTATTGGATTAACCCCTGCTCCTCCGCTACAACAGTTTTCCCCACAAGGTTACCACCCACGTGGACCTTGTGGAGCCCATGACACAAAGCAATAACAGCCAATCAACACAGTATTGTACAGTTAGACACTCCCAGCTAATGTACACTGTTAAGAACATCAGTAGTTATGGTACTGAGTTCTTCTATTCCTTTCCCAATCGCTGAGCATAAGTGACTATAGCTCCAGTTAGGGTGTAGAGATGAATGCAGCTTCCCAGACGAATCTCCCCAGCAAATAAAAGGTTGCTCAAACATGAGCCTAGACTTCATGAAGGGTACAACAGGAATGAGCTTTATTGACGCCACACTGGCTTTTATGGAAATCCTCCTGCAAGAGGACCTCCCACAATAAACAAAAGTGACAACCAATCATAATACAGATTTACAGTAAATTAAGAAATAACCCACTTATCTCCAGGCAAAGGGCACACAATTTCCCCAAAACTTAGAACACCCCTTTACATACAAGGTATCCCTACAAATGACATGTCCCTTGGTAGCCCTGATCTAGGAGACCAACATATATTCAAATTTCACCAATATCGGTTCGGGGGTTCTCAAAATATGGAAGTCTAAGTTTACCGACCGCACACAAGGCTCCTGCCCAAAATAGTTCCATGAGTTCAGTGTGTGGTCGGTCAATTTCGAAAAAGCCAAAAAAACAAATAAACACACGAACGGAGTCTCCTGGCTCATAGGAGCTATTGTTCCCCGTGTTCGTGGGAACCAAACTACCGAACAGTGCTCTCCTAGCTGTTCGGCAACAAAAGGAAGCAGGCGTTCGTATATTTTCAGCGGTGTTTGGGAAGTCGAGTGTCCGATTTTAGTTCCAGACACTCGACGACCAAGTCCCGCTGCCTCCTTTTGTGCAAACAAGATGGCCGCCATTTTATCTTCCATATGGCATTCGTATATGCGAACAGCGGCCACCCATAGAGCACTTAATGGACGGTTCCCTTTAAAGTTAATGAGCCAGGAGGGTGGTCGGTGTTCGGTAGTTTAATCTACCCAACCAATAAATGAAAAAATACAGAATAAAAGAAGAAAATACCGAAAGTTAGTCCATTTTCTTCACAATACTCCCTCTAAGTTCCATGGGTCGGCATACCCACCTAGACCCTGTCGGGTTGGTTTGGGGATGTCCGGGTAACATAATTATATATCCAATTCTGTTTGGCGGGAAAGGCCATCCGCCCGGGCGGTATTGTAGGGTAAAGTTGTAGGGTTGCAAGGCTAAGCTCCAGCGGAGCAACTGGGGATTGTCTCCAGATTCCTCGGTTGAGCCAAATGAGGGATTATGGTTAGTTAGTAAGGTGAATGCACGGCCATAAAGGTAAGGTTTAGTTTCTTTAGTGCCCATAATAGCGCCAGGAATTCTTTTTCCATGGTGGCATAGCTGACTTCTCGTGGTAGTATTTTGTGACTGATATATGCCACCGGGTGCTCCTTCCCATCATCCCCCACTTGGCTCAGCACGGCTCCCAGCCCAAACATTGAGGCATCTGTATGAACAAAAAATGTTTTAGTAGGTTCTGGGGCCACCAATACTGGAGCCTCGCTTAAGGCAGATTTAAGTCTCTGGAAAGCTGTTGCACACTCCGGGGACCACGCTACCTGTTTGGGCAAGAACTTCTTGGTTAAGTCAGTGAGGGGTTTGGCCAGGGCACTATACTCAGGGACAAATTTCCGATAATGCCCTGCTGTTCCTAAAAATGGCAACACTTGCGTCTTAGTGCGGGGCTGGGGCCAATTTGCTATGGCCTCCACTCTGGAGGGCTCGGTACACTGTTTCTCTGAACCCTATGCCCTAGGTATTGGACCTCCGCCATACCCACATGACATTTCTATGGTTTCAGGGTGAGACTTGTATCCTCCCAAGTACCGTAGCCAAGTGTGTTAGGTGGGCTTCCCATGTGCCGCTGTAGATAGCAATGTCATCCAAGTAGGCACATGCAAAGTCCTGCATTCCCTCCAGAAGTCGGTCCATCATCCGTTGAAAAGTTGCGGGAGCATTCTTCATCCCAAAGGGCATAGCCCAAATGGGGTGACGAATGCCGACATAGGTATGGCGGCCGAGTCTAGCAGGATCTGCCAATACCCCTTGCACAAGTGTAGGGTAGTTAGGAAGTGCCAGCACTGCTGCTGGAATACGGTAGGGTTGCTGCCGTAAGCGGGTTTCCCCCTGTGTCTCTACCTGGTGAACTGCGGCCGAGGTGTACCAGGGTAGGGCGGGGAACAATCCCCCGTATTCCTGAAGCAATTGTTTTGCATCTGCCTGTTGTGTAGGATCTAACTTTTCCCCCAACCCGACCTGCTCTAAGGTACCCTGGTTAGCTGCCAGAAGCTGTTTGGCAGGGAGACCGCTCAGAGAGCTGGAGTTAGGCTGCTGGGAAGGAGCTGAATACAGATCATTTCAAGGAGCAAGGTGGGCTCAGTGAGCAGTGGCACCCAGCCTTCCAGCTGAAGTGGTAGAGGTTAACACAGTAAAGGAGTTTAAGCATGCGTGGGATAGGCATAAGGCTATCCTAACTATAAGATAAGGCTAGGGACTAATGAAAGTATTTAGAAAATTGGGCAGACTAGATGGGCCGAATGGTTCTTATCTGCCGTCACATTCTATGTTTCTATTAACAGTGCGCGAGAGGGAGCTGAGTAGGGAGGTGACAGCAGTCCTACTGTATCCCAGGGAAAGCATATCCACTCCAGCTCTCTAAAGGTAGGGAGGCTGGGCAGATTTAAATAAAAAAGTAATTACTTGTGTGTGTGTGTCTGAGTGTGTGTATGTCTGTTGGAGTGTGTTTGTGAGTGAGTCTGAGTGCATGTCTGTGTCGGTCAGTGAGTGTGTGTGTTCCCTCCTATCACATGGGAAAGGGTTTTTTTTACTCACTTTTTTTCCACACTGTGGCTGGCCCCATCTCCCTGGCTGAAATCCTCAATCTTGAAGATCTCAGCCAATCCAATGCTTCCTCATAGCAAAGCATTGGGAGACTACTGCGCATGCACAGAAAAATGCCACTGCACCAATTTAACTTCTCATAGATATGCATTGAATCAATGCATCCGTATAGGGAACATTAATGTAGGTGCTGCACAGTGTGAAGCACTGACCCAGGAAGCACCTCTAGAGGCCATCTGAGTGACTGTCGCTAGAGGTGTCACCAGGCAGCAATGTAAACACTGCCTTTTGTCTGAAAAGTCAGTGTTTACATTTAACTTTTCTAGCTGGCTGCTAGATTCCAAGTAAATTTGTCCAACCCTGTGTGTGATTGTGTATATACATATATATGCACACACACACACACGTAATCTTATAAATTATTATGTTTATAATATATATACAAACATCAGTATGATACACATATGTTAATAGACATATATGCATACATAACACACATTTGGAAATTACACACGTTTATAAATGTAACAAGGGTTTTACATTTGTCCAGGGCCGTCTTTAAAGCGGGGCAAACGGGGCAGCTGCCCCGGGCCCAGTTTCCCTTGGGGGGCCCGAGGCACCTGCCCCGTGGGCCCCGCTGCCCTCATCAATTTATTTTTTTCCCCATCCTCTGAGTCCCACCGGGTGGCCCATGCACTTAGGGCAGTGGCGTACATACCAGGGTCGCGGCTGTGACCCTGGTATGCACCCACAGGGCCAGCGTCTTCCCCTGGGGGGCCCAGGAGGCGGCCACCTCAGGGCCCCCCCGAGGCTGGCCCTGCTGACCCCGGCGGGCGGGTGGCCAGGCAGGCGGGCGCGCGAGGGAGCACTCAGCTCTTCAGCTCCCTCGCTCACCGCACTGATACCGGAGCCGGAAGATGACTGAGTGCTCCCTCGCGCGCCCGCCTGCCTGCCCGACCGGCCACCCGCCCAGGAGCCCAGCAGCACCACTGGACCCCAGGGAATCCCCCCAGCGCTCCAAAAGGTAAGGAGGCTGGGGGGATTACATTTTTTTTTTAAAATGTGTGTTTGTGTGTATGTGTGTGTTAGTGTATGTGTTTGTGTGTTAGTGTATGTGTGTGTTAGTGTGTGTTTGTGTATGTGTGTGTTAGTATGTGTGTGTTTGTGTGTTAGTGTATGTGTTTGTGTGTGTGTGTATGTGTGTGTTTGTGTGTATGTGTTTGTGTGTTAGTGTATGTGTGTGTTTGTGTGTGTTAGTGTATGTGTGTTAGTGTGTGTGTTTGTGTGTTAGTGTGTGTTTGTGTGTTAGTGTATGTGTGTGTTAGTGTATCTGTGTGTTAGTGTATGTGTGTGTTAGTGTATGTGTGTGTTAGTGTATGTGTGTCAGCATGTCTGTGTGTGTTTCAGTATGTCTGTGTGTGTGTGTCAGTATGTCTGTCTGTCTGTGTGTCAGTATATATGTGTGTGTATATCTGTGTGTGTCAGTATGTGTCAGTATGTCTGTCAGTGCGTCAGTATGTCTGTTAGTGCATGTGTATGCATGTGTCAGTATATCTGTCTGTGTGACAGTATGTCTGTGTGTGTGTGTGTCAGTATATCAGTCTGTGTGTGTCAGTGTATGTGCCTGTGTGTGTGTGTCAGTATTTCTCAGTGTATGTGGGTGTCAGTATATCTGTCAGTGTGTGGGTGTCAGTATTTCTGTCAGTGTATGTGTGTCAGTATGTTGATCAGTGTATGTGTCTGTGTGTGTGTCAGTATGTCGGTATATGTGTCTGTGTGTCAGTATGTCTGTATATGTGCCTGTGTCAGTATGTCTGTCAGTACGTCTACCAGTGTATGTGTCTGTGTGTGTGTCAATATATGTACCTGTGTCAGTGTGTCTGTCAGTGTATGTGCCTGTTTATCTGTATGTAGTCAGTGTATGTATCTGTGTATCTGCTTGTGCGTCAGAGTGTGTACCTGTGCATCTGAGCCGCAACTTTAAATACAAATACACCCCTCCATTCAAACTTCAACACTACATATAAAACACACTCCTGCATTGAAACGTCAACACTACATACAAGCACACTCCTACATTCAAAAACAAACACTACACATAAATGCACACTTGCATTCAAACTCCAGTACCACATACAAACACATTCACACAAACATACTCCATACAAACACATGCTTACATTCAAACATACTAACATGGCTCAGTGCTAAATACAACCCTGCAAGCATGGGAAATTGGTAGAGTCCCAGCTGTCAAAGCATTGTTGGAGTTGCACGACAGATGGGGTTCTACCTTTAGTCCAACCTTGCAATTGGGGGTCCCAATAAAATTAATTCTACTTTAGTACCGCCACTGCGTTGGGATGGATGCCGTGATTGCATACCAGGGAGTGAGGGGCGAGAGCGGCAGGGCACAGGGGGCCCAAGCAAACACTTGCCCAGGGTCCATTCGTTATTAAAGACGGCCCTGCATTTGTCAAAGGGTTATTCACTGAATTTCTAATTTTGGGAAGTGAAAATCTAAATTGCGTAATTTAGACTAAAATAGCAGATATGAAAAATCTAAATGTAGCCATAGTGAGTAGTGACTGCCTAATTGGTGGAATTTATTCACAGTTATTATTTGTTTAGTGGATAACCCTGCCCTTCTCTCAGCCTTTCATTCCCCGGTATCAAACTATATCCATGGAGAGTGTACTCATAGGACTGAGGACTAAACGAAATAAGATTCATTTAAATCAGACATGCAGCGGCAATCAATCAATGCTTCATTCCCATTACTGGACTATTCACGTTTTGGGGATGAAACGTTGGGGAAATAATTTTCAATCTTTTGTGTTTTTCCACCTGTAAATCTGTCACAGTTGTGTAAAAAAAAATGTCCAGGGCTGCTTTTTATTCCCAGTCCGGTCCTGCCCCCTACCAGTCCAGGATTTAGCGATTACCCTGTTGCGTCTAAAGTGTTTTCTTTTGCTTTTTAAAAACCACCTTAGACACCATTGGGTAATCCCTAAATCCTGGACTGTAAGAGGGTACTTAAGGACTGGATTGAGAACCACTGAATCTATATGGAAATGCAATCAGGATGTGAAGCCCATGTCTTTGCTGTTGACTAGTTTTTAAAGCCCAGCAGCTCACAGAGTATTAAACAGTTGGTATCGCCATGAAACCGCTGTACAAAAATACAGTTTATTCTATCAAAGTCCATCGAATGCATTACATATAAACTGCACCAAATGCATAAAAGAGATGGTTTGAAATTAAACATTATTATTAAACAACAAATTGTATCGGATTGAAAAATAACTTGCACAGTTTAGACAAAGTAGCCAAGCTGTGACTAAAACCAACTTGGAGAATTTCTCTAAATCAGCAATTTTTTTTTCTAAATTTTGTAATACAGTTTTTAATTCACTGTGTTTAGTGAATAAAACAAGGTAGATTCAAATTACTCTAACTGGATATGAATATGAGAAAAGATGGGGTCTACTTACTAAACTGCAACGGTGGCATCGGAGTTGTAAAAATCGAGATTGCGCTTCTTAGATGGAGTACGTCACCAGTTGTCATCATTTCCATCTATAGGTTTAAAAATACTGCCTTTTTTTTTTTTATGCTGCAAAACGTTAGCTTGCTGTACGTTTTATTTTTAGGATTCAATGGGGAAGATTTATCAAAATGTTCTGAAAAGTTCCTTTTATTTTTGTTCTGTAATGTGTTCAAATTTACTAAATTATTCTAAAAATAGTTAAAAGGTCATAGCTTTTCTCTACCTAAATTCCTCCTTTTTTTTCATAGAAGAGATCGCCAAATTGAGTGCGGCGGTACGAATTGCCAAATTAAGTGCGGCGGTATGGATCGCCAAATTGAGTGCGGCGGTACAGATCGCCAAATTGAGTGCGGCGGTACGGATCGCCAAATTGAGTGCGGCGGTAAAAAGAGAAGCAGAACTCTTTCAGAAGGGAGCTTTTTAGTAAAGCGCTCCCTTGTTATGATTATTCTTTCTAATCCTGTTCGGAAATCCCACATAGACATACTGATTTTAAAATTAGGCAGCTATGTATCTACTACGTATTAGCAGATTAACCCCTTCAGGACGGGTGACGGACGAGGTCCGTCACAGAGGAGAGACCCTTAACGACGGGTGACGGACCTTGTCCGTCACGCGGTAAAATTAACCCCGGATCGCCGCTATCGCGGGGTTAATGGTGCTCCCGGTATGCCTCTGTATTAGAGGCATACCGGGAGCACCCGGTCAGGCTGCCCCAGCATATGTGCTCGCTCTGACCGCAAGTCAGAGCGAGCACATGTGCTCTGTATACTCACCTACCGGCTCCCTGCACTTCCGGGTTCTGTGTGAAGTGCAGGGAGCCGGATCAGTGATGATCCTGCCCCCTGCTGTTAAAAAAAATAAAGTTAATTTAAAGTGTCCCCCCCCTTACCCATTTTAATAAAAAATTAACCCCTTCCCTGCCAATTGATCACTGACTACAGTGATCAATTGGCAGGGATTACATTTTACTATGATCTGATTTTTTTTTTTTAACCCCTGAGGGTTAATTCTTTTTTTTTTTTTAACCCTCAGGGGTTAAATTAATTAAATTAATTAATTAAATTATTTTTTAATTATATATTTAGCTAGCTGGGGTAGGTGGAAGTTAGTGGGGAATTGGGGGATTTGGCGTTAGGCTAACTAGGGGTTAACGTTAAAAAAAAGTTTTAAAAGAAACTTTAAAAAGTTAAAAATTAAGCTTAAAAAAATGTTTTAATAACATTTAAGTAAAAAAAACAAAAAAAACACACTTTACCTAGTCCAAATAAAAATTAACCCCTTCCCTGCCAGTCGATCACTGCCTACAGCGATCAAATAGAGATCACAGTATTATACTGTGATCTAATTTTTTTTAACCCCTGAGGATTAACTTTTATTTATTTTTTTAACCCTCAGGGGTTCAATTTATTTAATTAATTAATTTAAATATTTTATAACTATATATTTTGCTAGCTGGGGTGGGTGGGAGTTATGGGAAAATGGGGAATTTACTGTTAGTGCTGCGTACTGCTAGTTAGGGGTTAACGGTAAAAAAAAAGCTTAGAAAAATGTTAAATCTGTAAAAAAGTTTTAAGAAAGTTTAGGAAAGTTTAAAAAAAATTTATAAGCAAAACAAAAGTTTAAAAACTAGTTTTTAAAAGTAAAAAAGTTATAAAAAGTAAAAAAATACATTTTAAAAACGCTCATTACCACTACACCTGGAACAAACTAGAGAAAAAATTATCCCACGCCAAGGTTCAAAATATGCCTTTTGAATTACCCCAGGGTGTATTCTTTAATAAATAGTATGTGTTTGTGGGGAAGTTTCAATAACCAACCGTCTAAACTACTCCAAATTGGAACATGGACACAGCGTAAAACTTCAAAGTTAGAAAAAAACTGAATGGCTGCGTCTCAAATGCGCCCCTTTAGCATCCACATATACCTGGCAAAGGTACATACGGGGGTATTGCTGTACTCAGCCGACATAGCTGAGCAACATATGAAGTATTATACAGTCATAGCACACATAAGGTTTGCAAAATATGCTGCGCAAACTCACTTTGTATGTCAAAAAGGCAGAAAAAATGCTTATTACCACTACACTTGGTACAAGCTAGCGGAAAAATGATCCCACGCTAAGGTTCAAAATATGCCTTTTGAAATACCCTGGGATGTCTTCTTTAAGAAATGGTATGGCTTTATGGGGAATTTGGATTATATAGCCTGGTAAAATACTCTAAAATGGGACATAGGCACAGCATAAAAATTCAAAGTTTGAAAAAAACTGGAATGGCTGTGTCCCAAATGTGCCCCTCCGATGTCCACACATACCTGGCAAAGGTACATACGGGGGTATTGCTGTACTCAGCCGACATAGCTGAGCAACATATGAAGTATTATACAGTCATAGCACACATAAGGTTTGCAAAATATACTATGCAAACTCACTTTGTATGTCAAAAAGGCAGAAAAAACGCTTATTACCACTAAATCTGGTACAAGCTAGCGGAAAAATGATCCCACGCTAAGGTTCAAACTATACCTTTTGAAACACCCTGGGGTGTCTACTTTAAGAAATGGTAGGCCTTTGTGGGGTAGTTTGAATTTAAAACCTGCGAAGATGCTTGAAATTGCACATAGGCCCAGCGTCAAAATTCAAAGTTTGGTAAAAACGGATATGGCTTGGTCTCCTATATGGCACTGTAGCTTCACAAAATAGTGCCAAAGACATTCATTGGGGGTGTATTTTTACTCAAAAGACTTAGCTGAGCATAATTTGGGAGGTTTGAACTTAGTGGCACATATGAAATATACAAAACGCCCAGCAAAAATGCAATCCGTATGTAAAAAATGCACAAAATTATTTTTTACCACATACTTTGGCATATATTGGTGAAAAAATGGGGCATGTTAAGGCACAATATGCACCTTATAAGATACCCTGGAGTGTCTACTTTTACAAATGGTAGGCCTTTGTGGGGGTTTTTTGAACAGTCAAACTGTTATAATACCCCAAATGGAAGCTAAGGCTCATTAAATCCATCTCTCAAAATTCTACTGTGAATACTGTAAAGGACAGGTCTCCTATATGGCACTGTAGCTTCACGAAATAGTGCCAAAGACATTCATATGGGGTGTCATTTTACTCAGAAGACTTAGCTGAGCATAATTTGGGGGTTTGAACTTAGTGGCACATATGAAATATACAAAACGCCCAGCAAAAATGCAATCCGTATGTAAAAAATGCACAAAATAATTTTTTACCACATACTTTGGCATATATTGGTGAAAAAATGGGGGCATGCTAAGGCACAATATGCACCTTATAAGATACCCTGGAGTGTCTACTTTTACAAATGGTAGGCCTTTGTGGGGTTTTTTTGAACAGTCAAACTGTTATAATACCCCAAAATGGAAGCTAAGGCTCATTAAATCCATCTCTCAAAATTCTACTGTGAATACTGAAAAGGACAGGTATCCTGTATGGCACTGTAACTTCACGAAATAGTGCAAAAGACATACAATGGGGTGTCATTTTACTCAGCAGATGTAACTGAACACAAAATAAAACTTTGTACAGGAATAGCACACACCAACTTTACAAAATATACACGAGAATTTCTCTGTTATAAGTTTGTGTGCCAAAAACCAAAAAGAACACAATTTTACTCCAATATTTAGCAGAGGTTGGCGGTGAAATGGCTACGTAGAAAGTGTCAAAACAACCTTAGGTAAATAGCCCGTGATGTCTACTTTATATAAATATATACTTTTGTGTGGCAATTTTGTTTTCTTTTATGGCTATTAAGCTTACAAGACAAACATACCAAATTCTAAAATCGCTCCACATTAAAAGTTTATTTTACTCCTTGTGCTTTGTGACCTGTAACTACCAAAAAAAAACTTAAAATCCCAGACACATTATATATTCTGTAAATCAGAACAAATAAATAAATGTATTTTTAATTACTTTCCTTAACCTGCACTAATTATGCACACATTATTATTGCAAAAACTGTAAAAAAAAACAATATTTTTCATTTTTTTTGCATTTTTCTGTATTTTTTTTATAATAAGTAAGCATTTATATATATATATGTTATATCAAATTAAAGCCCTTTCTGTCCTTTAAAAAACAGTATATAATATGTGTCGGTGCAATAAATGAGAGAGATGCAAATTGCAGTTGAACGCAAACAGCAAGAAAATGCAAAAATTGCTTGTGTCATTAAGCGTAAGTCAAGCTTCTGAAGCTGTGTCCTTAAGGGGTTAAAGATAAAAATTAAGAAAATCTTGTTTACATTTTGGTCTTTCAGCTGTTTTAGGTAAATAGCGCCCTAATCTGGTAGAGGTACCAATTACCATATTGAAGGGTATCACGACCAATCAGGGAGGGAATCGTTTCATATAAACATCCCTAATTTAGCTCCCTGATGTAGAAAGTCAACAATCGCAAACATCAAATTTGAACTATGAGGAGAAATTAGCTCTACAAGAGTTACAACAACAAACTGATGTTATAATAAAATCCTCAGACAAAGGGGGAAATATTGTTCTCATGCAAAGAGAACAATATATTGGCATGTGTATGATACATCTATCTGACAAAACTGCGTACCAAACAGTAAAAGAGGACCCTACTACTGGGTATCTTAAGGAATTGTAACTACTTGCACAAACAGCTGTAACTGACAAAGTGATTACACAAAACGAGCACAGGTACATTGTCTCTCGGTCTAATGTTACTGTAGCCACTTTTTATTGTCTCCCCAAGGTGCACAAGGATATGTGCAAACCTCCGGGGAGACCAATTATTTCTGGCAATCATAGTTTGACTGATAGAGCTAGCAAGTTCCTGGACAAACTTCTAAAACCTTTGGTACAGGGTCTTAGCTCCGATATACGGGACACCAAACAGACCCTTTTAACCCTGGAAAACCTAATAGTGCCTCCATATACATCCCTAGCTAGTCTAGATGTAGTGTCACTATATAATAATATTCCACACGACAAAGGGTTAGCTGGGGTTGCCTACTTCCTGGGAAAATCTGAGACATTCAATGAACACGAACAAGACTTTATATTAACCTTGCTCCGATTTGTGCTAATGCACAATTACTTCACTTTCAATGGGAAGTACTACTTGCAGTTAAGAGGCACAGCCATGGGATCGTCTTGTGCACCCAGCTATGCTAATTTGTTTTTGGGATGGTGTATTTACTATCTCCAATGCTAAATTTACTTCACCTATATACAAATGGTATCGGTATATAGATGATATTCTAATCTTTTGGCTAGGCTCCTTTCCACAGTTTGAGGAAATGGTGGACAAACTTAATCAAAATGAAATCAATCTCCAACTCACTCATGTAATTGATGAGAGACAATTGGTCTTTCTGGATTTCAATATAAATATACTTGAAAATGGGGAGATCACTACTTCTCTGTTTAGGAAACCTACGGCAACAAATAGTTTGCTACATTGGCAGAGTTTCCACCAACATCACCTTAAAGCCAATATACCATACGGCCAATATCTTAGAGCAAAGAGAAATTGCTCTAACCAGGATGACTATGAAAAGGAAGCTAGGGAACTTAGGATCAGATTTAAATCCCTGGGCTATCCAAACAGAATTTTGAAAAAAGCCTACCAGAGAACAAAAGCTGTGGACAGATCAGAGCGCCTACACAGACCACTCAGAGAACCCTCTACATCCCCTGGCGTAACTAGGTTCATAGGCACATATGACAAACATTGGGATACAGCACAGAAAATACTCAACAGAAACTGGCCGGTATTGCAATATGACACATGTCTTAGCAACACCATTGCCAAACAGCCCTCTATGATATGTCGACGAGCGAGTAACCTTGGGGACGTCCTTACATATAGTCATTTGAAACCCATAGAAATTACACCTACTTGGCTCCAAACAACCAAAGGCCTCTACAAATGCGGCCATTGCAAAGCTTGCAATTTCATCTTACCTACAAAAACAGTCCTTCATAAAAGAACATCTAAAGAGATAATTATTAATGCCTTTGTCAACTGTAGCTCCACAAATGTCATCTACATTATAACGTGTGAATGCGGGTTACAATACATTGGCAAAACATATCAGCAACTACACCGACGGGTTTTACAACATATCCATTACCAATCCACTTATAGAGACTCCAATCGTGAAAAATATACGAGTGAACCATGCCTCTAAATCCAATGTTCTTATCAGACCTATCATCAGGTTTGAAACAACAGTTTAAATTGAACAATACTCTTAATATACAGAGTTAAAATGGGACAAACTCTTAAAACCACCGATTAAATCCATCATTAAAATAATTATGGGTGATCTCCCCATTCTAGCTATCCTTTATCTCATATTGGGTATATCCGTGTATGTATTATCACTAATACACATCTTAAGCACACTGTATAAATGTATATAGTGCCTACTTTGGAATTAGTGTATATAGTACTAAGCTCTTAAGATACAATTAGTGGTTATGGTTGTGCCTAATTCGTTAATAATGTACAGAGTGTTAAGTTTTTTAGATACATCCAGTGATTATGGTTACTAATGGGACTTTGTCACTCCATTTGAATTATCATTAATGTTGTTCCTTTTGTCAAAATATACAGTGGTTATGGTTAAAATGGGACTGAGTATCTCCATCTGTATTACTACAATTATCACTTGCACTGTTCCTCTTATGAAAAGATTTTATAATTATATAAACCTGCTCATTTAGTTTCAATTTAACTTTTCATTTAGAATAAGTTACATTATAACCAATTGAAGTTAAATTGTAACCTTTTTCCAGCTCTCAATATCCTATAATTAAAGGACCACTCTAGGCACCCAGACCACTTCAGCTTAATGAAGTGGTCTGGGTGCCAGGTCCAGCTAGGGTTAATTATTTCAGAGAAACTGCTATGTTTATGAATGGGTTAAGCCTTCCCCTATTTCCTCTAGTGGCTGTCTCATTGACAGCCACTAGAGGCGCTTGCGTGCTTCTCACTGTGATTTTCACAGTGAGAGCACGCCAGCGTCCATAGGAAAGCATTATGAATGCTTTCCTATGTGACCGGCTGAATGCGCGCGCAGCTCTTGCCGCGCGTGCGCATTCAGCCGACAGGAGGAGGGAGGAGGAGAGGAGGAGAGCTCCCCGCCCAGCGCTGGAAAAAGGTAAGTTTTACCCCTTTCCCCCTTCCAGAGCCGGGCGGGAGGGGGTCCCTGAGGGTGGGGGCACCCTCAGGGCACTATAGTGCCAGGAAAACGAGTATGTTTTCCTGGCACTATAGTGGTCCTTTAACTTTGAGCATGAGCTCAGGACCATTTTATTAGACCTCTTTTTCACCTACTAAGATATTAGTATTCAATATTAACCCCTTCAGACCGGAGGGCGTACTATTACGCCCTATTAAAGGCGCCTCTAATAGGCGGTCCCACGCCGGCGATCGCGGTGGGGGGGAGAATCCCAGGGAGCCCCCCGCGGCACTTCCGTCCTCCACGAAGTCCCCCGGCCATGTGAGAGTGAGGTCCTTGCGAGGACCCCACAATCACATGGCCGGGGATAGCTGGCTGCAGCATTGCCAGCAGGGGGACTGCCTGTAATGACAGGTGGTCCCCCTGCTGGCTGAAAATAAAATTAAAACAAATAAATGGTGTAAAAAAAATAATAATATATACTTAGATCTAAGTATATATATACACACATATACATACACACATGTACACCATCTAGGTGTATTTTACTATTAATATATATATAATTATATATATATATTAATATCAAATTACACGTAGACTGATACTGATTAAATATATATATAATTATTGTTATATATATATTTATATATAATATAAAAAAAATAAAAATGGAAATACGTTAAAAAATAAAATTAAAAAAATAATTAAAAATAAATAATTAAAAATATATAGATGTGTGTTATTTCATTCTAACTGTTTTGTGAAATTAATATATATATATATATATATATATATATCAAAATACACGTAGAACGAAATAATATATATATCTATATACATAAATATATACGTATATATCACTATATATA
Source organism: Pelobates cultripes (assembly GCA_933207985.1). Lineage (NCBI taxonomy): Eukaryota > Metazoa > Chordata > Amphibia > Anura > Pelobatidae > Pelobates > Pelobates cultripes. Next base: position 120,281,668 of record OW240923.1, on the reverse strand, counting down.
TACCTATATATAAATAAAAATATTTTAAAAAAATTATATAGATATATACATATATATACACATACGTATATATATATACATATATTAATTCTACATATATATTTATGTAATATTTTTACATAATTAGGTATCTTAATTAATTACAATTAGCAGGACCTGCCTGACAACCCATGCCGAAAGTAAAGGGAATTTAATTTGCTAGCACTATATTTAACCCTATAACTTTCCAAGACACCATAAAACCTGTACATGGGGGGTACTGTTCTACTCGGGAGACTTCGCTGAACACAAATATTAGTGTTTCAAAACAGTAAAATGTATTACAGCAAATATTTGTGTTCAGCGAAGTCTCCCGAGTACAACAGTACCCCTCATGTACAGGTTTTATGGTGTTTTCAAAAGTTACAGCGTCAAATATAAGGCTTGCGTTTCATTTTTTTCACATTAAAATTCGCCAGATTGGTTACGTTGCCTTTGAGACCCTATGGTAGCCCAAGAATGAAAATTACCCCTATGATGGCATACCATTTGCAATAGTAGACAACCCAAGGTATTGCAAACAGGGTATGTCCAGTCTTTTTTAGTAGCCACTTAGTCACAAACACTGGCCAAAATTGGCGTTTTTTGCATTTTTCACACACAAACAAATACTAACGCTAACTTTGGCCAGTGTTTGTGACCAAATGGCTACTAAAAAAGACTGGACATACCCCATTTGCAATACCTTGGGTTGTCTACTATTGCAAATGGTATGCCATTATGGGTGTAAATTTCATTCCTGGCTACTATACAGTCTCAAAGGCAACGTAACCAATCTGGCGAATTTCAATTTCAAATGTAACGTGCTATATTTGACCCTGTAACTTCCCAAAACGCCATAAAACCTGTACATAGGGGGTACTGTCTTACACGTGAGACTTTGCTGAATACAAATATGTGTATTTTATTGCAGTAAAAGCAAACAGTATTATGACATTGACCGTTAAAATGTCATGTAGAACTAAAAAATAAAAAAAAATCGTATTTTCTCCCATTTTTTTCATATTAAATTATGTTTCATAGCTAAATATTTGATATTAAATGAAAGCCCTGTTTCCCCTGAATAAAATGATATATAATAAGGGTGGGTGCATTTACTATGAAAGAGGTGTATTACGGCTGGACAGACATGTAGCGCAAATGCCAGGTTTTGTTTACATTTTGTTTCGTTCACAACGTGTACATTTGGCTCCGTCCTTAAGGGGTTAAACTATTTCATTGTTTGCCTAGAGTTCTTGTATTTTTATTTTTAGTGGGCATACACTCTATATATTTAATTAGAGATCATCATTATTTTTTCTTTTATGCGCTCATTTACAATTGCTCTACTGTGTACCCGAGCATTAAGGGTTAAATTCCTCTTCTTCTCCCCTCCATCCGGTTTGTGAAATTGTAAACCAATCAGGATGGAGGGCGGGATATTTAAATAACTGATCAGCTTTAACTTTCCCTTTGAAGAGCCGATACTCGTCGAAACACGCGTTGGGACTGCTTATTAACAAGAGGGTGGAGGGGGTTGACAGGGGACCATGCTGCAGCCGCTATATTTTATTATTTTCCTCCGAGAGAGAGATATCTAACAAGAAACCCCCTGGAAATTCTTGTATTGTAACAGAAACCCTGGGTGTTCTTCTCATAAAGAGAAATAAAATTTAACTTTTAATTCTAATAGTTAGAAACTATTCCCTAATTTGGTACCCTGTTTTGGGATAGCCATATTGAAGGGTATCACGACCAATCAGGGAGGGAATCGTTTCAGATAAACATCCCTAATTTGGTTCCCTGATGTGGGATAGCCATATTGAAGGGTATCAATCAGGGAGGGAATCGTTTCAGATAAACATCCCTAATTTGGTTCCCTAATGTGGGATAGCCATATTGAAGGATGTCAATCAGGGAGGGAATCGTTTCAGAGAAACATCCCTAATTTGGTTCCCTGATGTGGGATAGCCATATTGAAGGGTATCAATCAGGGAGGGAATCGTTTCAGATAAACATCCCTAATTTGGTTGTCTGATGTGGGATAGCCATATTGAAGGGTATCAATCAGGGAGGGAATCGTTTCAGATAAACATCCCTAATTTGGTTGTCTGATGTGGGATAGCCATATTGAAGGGTATCAATCAGGGAGGGAATCGTTTCAGATAACATCCCTAATTTGGTACCCTGATGTGGGATAGCCATAATGAAGGGTATCAATCAGGGAGGGAATCGTTTCAGATAACATCCCTAATTTGGTACCCTGATGTGGGATAGCCATATTGAAGGGTGTCAATCAGGGAGGGAATCGTTTCAGATAAACATCCCTAATTTGGTACCCTGATGTGGGATAGCCATATTGAAGGGTATCAATCAGGGAGGGAATCGTTTCAGATAAACATCCCTAATTTGTTTCTCTGATTTGGGATTGCCATATTGAAGGGTATCACGACCAATCAGGGAGGGAATCGTTTCAGATAAACATCCCTAATTTGGTTCCCTGATGTGGAGTAGCCATATTGAAGGGTGTCAATCAGGGAGGGAATCGTTTCAGATAAACATCCCTAATTTGGTTCCCTGATGTGGGATAGCCATATTGAAGGGTATCAATCAGGGAGGGAATCGTTTCAGATAAACATCCCTAATTTGGTTGTCTGATGTGGGATAGCCATATTGAAGGGTATCAATCAGGGAGGGAATCGTTTCAGATAAACATCCATAATTTGGTACCCTGATGTGGGATAGCCATAATGAAGGGTATCAATCAGGGAGGGAATCGTTTCAGAGAAACATCCCTAATTTGGTACCCTGATGTGGGATAGCCATATTGAAGAGTATCACGACCAATCAGGGAGGGAATCGTTTCAGATAAATATCCCTAATTTGGTTCCCTAATGTGGGAAAGCCATATTGAAGGGTATCACGACCAATCAGGGAGGGAATCGTTTCAGATAAACATCCCTAATTTGGTTCCCTGATGTGGGATAGCCATATTGAAGGGTATCAATCAGGGAGGGAATCGTTTCAGATAAACATCCCTAATTTGCTTCCCTGATGTGGGATAGCCATAATGAAGGGTATCAATCAGGGAGGGAATCGTTTCCGATAAACATCCCTAATTTGGTACCCTGATGTGGGATAGCCATATTGAAGTGTATCACGACCAATCAGGGAGGGAATCGTTTCAGATAAACATCCCTAATTTGGGTCCCTGATGTGGAGTAGCCATATTGAAGGATGTCAATCAGGGAGGGAATCGTTTCAGATAAACATCCCTAATCTGGTTCCCTGATGTGGGATAGCCATATTGAAGGGTATCAATCAGGGAGGGAATCGTTTCAGATAAACATCCCTAATTTGGTTCTCTCATGTGGGATAGCCATATTGAAGGGTATCAATCAGGGAGGGAATCATTTCAGATAAACATCCATAATTTGGTACCCTGATGTGGGATAGTAGTATTGAAGAGTATCACGACCAATCAGGGAGGGAATCGTTTCAGATAAACATCCCTAATTTGGTTCCCTAATGTGGGAAAGCCATATTGAAGGGTATCAGTCAGGGAGGGAATCATTTCAGATAACATCCCTAATTTGGTTCCCTGATGTGGGATAGCCATATTGAAGGGTATCAATCAGGGAGGGAATCATTTCAGATAACATCCCTAATTTGGTTCCCTGATGTGGGATAGCCATATTGAAGGGTATCATGACCAATGAGGGAGGGAATCATTTCAGATAAACATCCCTAATTTGGTACCCTGGTGTGGGATAGCCATATTGAAGGGTATCAATCAGAGAGGGAATCGTTTCAGATAACATCCCTAATTTGGTTCCCTGATGTGGGATAGCCATATTGAAGGGTATCAATCAGGGAGGGAATCATTTCAGATAACATCCCTAATTTGGTTCCCTGATGTGGGATAGCCATATTGAAGGGTATCATGACCAATGAGGGAGGGAATCATTTCAGATAAACATCCCTAATTTGGTACCCTGGTGTGGGATAGCCATATTGAAGGGTATCAATCAGAGAGGGAATCGTTTCAGATAAACATCCCAAATTTGGTTCCCTGGTGTTGGATAGCCATATTTAAGGATCCCCAATGAGGTAGCTTCATCTTACAAGGTATCCTTAAATATGGCAATACCACATAGGGGAACCAAATTACGGCACCGTCTAGCAGAGATAGATTTTCCCAATTGACTGATTTAATGAAGAATAAATTATACACTAATCCAAGCACCATAACAACTTCTTGATCTGAGGAAAGATCTGACTTCCATTCTGGGGTAGAGAAGGAATTTTCTTCTAATTTGTTGGAAATAACTTAAAGGGACACTATAAGCACCCAGACCAAGACCAGTAGCTGGTCCAGCATGGCCCTGCTGCTAGCCGGCCAAGTGACTGCCAGCCATAGGCTACAGAGCGGCCCCGTTGCCTGGATACAGGGAGGGTGAAGAGGAGTTTCCCCGCTCCCTGCCTGCAGGCACTATCTGAGCCAATAGGAATGCAGCAGGGATGAGTTGTGTTGGAGTGGGAGGAGCTAGCTCCGACTCCTTCTGCTCACAGGGCAGCGTGCTGCAGACAGTGCGAGGATGGGGTGCAGGTGTCGGGACAGAGAGCAGCTCAGAGTCAGAGCCAGGCGGCCTAAGGACAGGTACAATTGTTTGCAATAAAACCCAAGAGTAAAATGCACACAAAAAAATTAAAAAATGCACACTAAAAAATAAATAAAAAAATGCACAATAATAAAATGCACACTAATAAATGCACACTAAAAAATGCATACTAAAAAAGGGGGGATACTTCCTGCAGGGGGCTCCGGGACGGCATAGTACCATCCTGGAAGTAATTTGTCACTCTGAAAGGTATGACAACTTAACTGGGTCCCCTGGGCAGCTGTGCTGTATCAGCTCTTCTCATGCAGGAGAAGCCCGATGCCACCTTTGAGATCAGCAAGTCCAATATAGGACGGTACTCAGTGGCTGAGAGTATCTCAGGTAATGAGATTGGCCCTGCATTGACTCACGGTGCTAACTGTATTCCGCTGGAAATACAGGTGACCGGTGGGATCCAGGTAAATCATCAAACTGACAGTTTATCTGGGAGGATGCACTCACAGCACCATAACAACAAGAGTGGTGCAATTGTTTGCAATAAAACCCAAGAGTAAAAAAGGCGGGGGAATATTTCGTGCAGGGGCTACGGGACGGCGTCGTACAGGCAGGTACAATTGTTTGCAAAAAAAGAGTAAAATGCACACTAAAAAAGGGGGGATACTTCCTGCAGGGGCTTCGGGGCAACATGATACGGGCAGGTACAGTCAGGGATTACAATACATATTATGGTCCCCGAGTTGTCCAGAGCAATCAGCGATTAATCCCCGAGTTATGCAACACGTTAATTTCTCTCCTTCCAGTGACATTCAGCCATATAACCACAAACTTACTGTCAGGCTGGATGGGCATAATGAGAGCAGTCATTTATAATCATACGCACTGCGAAAATCTAGCCATCACTATTATACCTTCTTTCTGAGGTATATGCATATTACTGTGCGTTTTATTGACGTAGAGCTCTGTGATACAACATACACACCACTGCTGTACAGTGAATTTTATGGGTGTGGAGCTCTGTGATACACCATACCCACCGCTGCTGTACAGTGAATTTTATTTATGTGGAGCTCTGCGATACATTATACACACAGCCGCTGTACAGTGAATTTTATTGGTGTGGAGCTCTGTGATACACCATACCCACCGCCGCTGTACAGTGAGTTTTATTGACGTAGAGCTCTGTGATACACCATACACACCGCTGCTGTACAGTGAGTTTTATTGACGTAGAGCTCTGTGATACACCATACACACCGCTGCTGTACAGTGAGTTTTATTGACGTAGAGCTCTGTGATACACCATACACACCGCTGCTGTACAGTGAGTTTTATTGACGTAGAGCTCTGTGATACAACATACACACCGCTGCTGTACAGTGAATTTTATTGACGTGGAGCTCTGTGATACAACATACACACCGCTGCTGTACAGTGAATTTTATTGATGTGGAGCTCTGCGATACATCATACACACCGCCGCTGTACAGTGAGTTTTATTGATGTGGAGCTCTGCGATACACCATGCACACCGCCGCTGTACAGTGAATTTTATTGATGTGGAGCTCTGTGATACACCATGCACACCGCTGCTGTACAGTGAATTTTATTGATGTGGAGCTCTGCGATACACCATACACACCGCCGCTGTACAGTGAATTTTATTGATGTGGAGCTCTGCGATACACCATACACACCGCCTATTTCTGTTCAAACAACAAAGTGAATTTTATTGATGTGGAGCTCTGTGATACACCATACACACCGCCGCTGTACAGTGAATTTTATTGAGGTGGAGCTCTGCGATACACCATACACACCGCCGCTGTACAGTGAATTTTATTGATGTGGAGCTCTGTGATACACCATGCACACCGCCGCTGTACAGTGAATTTTATTGATGTGGAGCTCTGTGATACACCATACACACCACTGCTGTACAGTGAATTTTATTGATGTGGAGCTCTGTGATACACCATACACACCGCCTATTTCTGTTCAAACAACAAATTAAAACGGGTTGGGAAATCGCCTGTCTAGAAAAATATTTGAGTAAAGACCTGATACCAAGAGGCCTTAGAGTACAGAACATCCCTGCCTCCCATATTGAAGAATCAGAGTGTATTACTGAATGAGAGGAAGCAGCTGAAACATGCTCTTGCAAATTTATGGATATACTGTGTAAATTCGAAGAAAAAAAAACGATTAGAGAAGGTAAATAAGGAAGTAGAGGAAGAAGTGGAAAAGATCCAGATTCATAAAGAGGAGCCACATTTTGGACAGTTGGAAATCAGACTTACGAACCAGTTAGATAGATTCCAAACAGTGATCAAAACACGCAAACACACTAAAGATTTAAAAAAAGAGAAAGTATATCATAAACAAAAAAAAGAGTAGGGGAGTGGACTTTGATCAATTTTCAACCTCCAAATACGATACAAGCGGCTCTGAATCAGATGTAAACATAGATGGTCCATCTACTTCCTCTGACCCTAACCCTGGAGGGGTATCTTTTTTAGGGAGACCATCTCTAGATGAACAACCACAGCCAAGAACCAGGAGCCGATCATCTTTACAAAGAGGAAGAAAACCTATTGATAAATAAAAGTCAAATTGTTAATTTATCATCAAACACAATCTATCCCTATGAGAAATACAAGTTCTACGGAGAGGTATGTCCTTTGTCCCAACACCAGAATTTAACAAGTTCTGTTGGACAAAGGACATACACCTCTTTGCACGCAAGTTAGCCCTACATAAATTCCACTGTATACAAAATGATAAACAAGATAAAAAACTAGGCCTAGACGCTAGGGATATGACTCTCCTAGACAACCTCGTTGATCTTAAAAGTAAAGATCCTTTATCCATACCAATCTTAGGAACAAACGTCAATTTACCCCACATATTTCTGAGCTCAAATACATTGATCTGTTTTTGGAACTCACTTGTGGCGAAATTGAAAAAATTAATGAGGAAGATCTGTCCTTCCAACACTATAACAACATGAACACTAATGAGAAAAGATTACTGAAACTGCTGAGGAATAATAATTCACTGATCATTAAACCATCTCATAAAGGAGGAAACATTGTTGTGATGGATTATTATTATTATTATTTTATTATTTATATAGCGCCAACAAATTCCGTAGCGCTGTACAATGGGTGGACTAACAGACACATAATTGAGATCAGACCACTGACGTACAGGAACAGAGGGGGTTGAGGTCCCTGCTCGATGAGCTTACATGCTAGAGGGAGTGGGGTATAGTGACACAAAGGGTTAAAGTAGGGGAATTAAATAGTTTGTTACAGAAGGGTTTATTGAGTGCTTGATACGTCATTTTTGACAGGTGCAGGAACGGAGTCATGGATAGGACCAACTATGTACAGATGGTACAAAGGTTATTGAATGACCATAGTACTTATCATATCTTGAAACCAGATCCAACGCAAAAATACTTTAGTGAACTTAAAAATATTTTAGATGGGGGGGCGGGGCCTGACCGCTGATAGCAGAGGAAGCAAACTCGAAAAGCTCCTGGTCAGTGGTGCTAAATAATCGGATTTCAATAGCCAAAACGGGATCTGATCGGTCCAAAAGGGCCTCCATATGACAGGAGAAACCCAGGGGCACACAACGATGCCACACAAGGTACGATTCCGGCTTATTGCACCTGTTCACCCCGTGAGGCCTATACATGTGGTCGGCGTGAGGGAGACGGCCGCTCCCCTGCTGGCACTTGCGGCCGACAAGTGGAGACCAGACCCCTGTTCCCCCACCTATGGACCGGTGGGGGTTATCCGGGTCCACCCTCGGGAGATCCTGATACAGACCGGTAAGACTGCAGTGGTGACACAGAGGCCTCCCTCAAGTGATGACACAGCACCCAAAATGGTGGAGGCGACGTGCTTTCCCAGCACTCACGGTGCGCTGCCAGAAGTCGAGAATCAGCTGGACAGAGCCTTCCAAATCTTTTGGGAAAAGCTGGAGGCCCTTCTGTTCCCGACGGACCCAGAGGCTGTGCCGGAAACCGGGCTACACGCTCACCCACACCAGGTCAAGCGGGAGGAAGCACAGACTCCCCCGGCATTGAAACACCCAGGGGGTTTGAGGCAACGAGACAACCGCAAGCAGCGGGAGATCAGAGATCAGCTGGGCGGCAACCCGAACACACCGACGGCCCTGCAGAACAAGAGAACAATCGCGCGGACGCACATCAACCCATCCTCACACCAACTGGATAGCGGAGACCCAGCACCAGGAGACCAGACCCACAACCCGGTAAGGTGCAGTGCGAATAATATGCACCACAAACCAAGCATGCCACTGCTGCAGCTAGCGCAGCTCGGACAGATCTCGGACACCCTGCCAGAACACTGCTCCAACCTTACCTGCCCCCACTCCTGCAGGATGCTGGGCCTGACACCGGGACTCTTATGGCAGAATTTAGTCTGGCTCCAATGGGGAATTGGCTGACCCTACAGATAAGCAGAGGACTCTCCCATCCCTGGCAAGTAGTTCCAAGGGCACCCTTACCAGACTCAAAAGTTTTACAAGCACCCATTTTAAGTTTTATCTTAATTTTTACAATTCTTGCCAGTAAAACTAAAAAGCACGGGAACAGAACTGTATATAAACAGGGCCAGTGTATTAATTTTGCTTCCTGTATGCAAGCCCATTACATGACTCGCTAGTCTCACAGCATAGCGGGTTAGGCATCTGTGCATATTAGTATTGCCTCATCATTTTTATTTGTACCATTATCGTTTATTTCCTTTTCTTTAAAAATATTTGGTTGCCGACCTATGCCTACAATCACACTACGGAATCAGAAGTGCACCAGGGGTTAACTCCGCTGCCAGCCTATACCAACCAATTGTAATCAACTCCTGTATAAAAGCTAGACTAAGCCTGTATTGCTCAGCTCATATGTTACTCTAAAATGCTTAAAATCAGCTAACTAGATATACCAGCAATGTTATCAGCTTTGAGACAGAATTAGCAGTTAGACTCTCTATTGTTTACTACTCAAACTCTCTTTAAACATAAAAATTGTGCTAGATTTCTCATGTACCTCTATGTTCAAATGTCTCTAATGAGTTGGAGGAATGCCTTTGGGGTACCTCACAACCATCTAAAAACTTAAGCACTACAAAAATAAAGAATTAAAAAATATATATATTTTAGATGAGGCTCTCGCATCTTCAATAATCACTAAAGAGCAATATAAGTTCATGTTAGTTAAAAAACCCATTACTGCAACTTTCTATTCACTACCAAAGATCCACAAATAACAAACACTATTGACTGGTAGACCTATTGTATCCGGTAGGAATAATTTAACACAAAACAGCAGCATATACATTGAGCACATTTTGAGAGATCTAGTGAAGACACTTCCATCTCACTTGAGAGACACAAAACAAACTCTCAATGTGCTTGATAGTCTCACTATACCAAGCTATGCAACACTGTGCAGTTTAGATGTGGAAGGTTTGTACAGTTCAATTCTCCATCAAGTTGGTATCAAACACATGACAGCCTTTCTTCTAACACGAGACCCCTCACTAAGGGAGCATAACAACTTCGTGGCACAATTACTTTCCTTTATTTTGATCCACAATTATTTCCTCTTTGAAGTAAAATACTACCACCAGGTGAGGGGGACAGCTATGGGGACAACTTGTGCCCCTTCATATGCCAACCTTCACCTGGGTTGGTGGGAACAAAATATCATGTTCAACACAAAAATGGAACAATACACTAAATATATTAAAGCGTGGAAAAGGTTCATAGACGACATACTGATTATTTCGACGGGCACAAGAGAAACCTTTAAAAACTTTGTAGATGAGCTGAACATTAATGACATAAACTTAAAACTGACTTTTGAGATTGAAGACCAAAAACTCAATTTCCTAGACGTTACTATTGAACTAACAGAGGAAAATCGTCTGGCCACTACCCTATATAGAAAACCAACTGCCACAAACAATTTTCTTAATTGGAAGAGTCATCATCCTTCACCTCTCAAAAAAGGCATATCTGTAGAGCAATACCTACGACTGAGGAGACATTGCTCCTCAACAGAAGACTTTATAGCTAAAGCAAAAACTCTGAGAGAACACCTCAAAGTAAAAGGGTACCCAAATAAATGCCTGAAAAAAAAGCTAATTTGAGATCCCTGCTTACTTAAAGATCAAATCTACTCAGAGAAGACCAAGACACCAGGTTTGAACAATCTATAATCAGATGCACTGGCACCCAGGTGTTAAGCATTCCTAGTGGGCGGTGATTTTAGTTATATAAGGGTTGTTGTCATTAGCTTGGCTAATATAGCTTGGTTGCTTCATCTAAGTGTTGCTTCTAAGTGTGTAGTTGGAGATATTCTGGAGAGAAACTGGAGGTAATCTGAGGTATTCAGTAGGATAAAGAAAAAAGTTAAGATTTGTTAAGTTTTAAATTATTCTCATAATTGGAATGGCAGACTTGGTTCAGTGTAACAATTGCTATGCATTTGTTTCACGTTCCACTTTTTGGAGGTTTGGTTGTTGTCTAATGTGTAGACAGTTCTCTATCTTGCGGCAGGAGATTGTATTTTTGAAGTCTGAGATTTGTAAATTATCTGGTGAACAAACTCAGACTGGAACTGCTGCAAAACCACTGCCGCAGAGACATACTAGGAATGGCAGATGGATTACTGTAGGATCTGGTAGACTTAGAGTTGTGGATAAAAGGCATTTTGCACAGTCTGTTGCTCTTCATAATTCATTTTCTGCACTTTCAGAGTGTAATGGTGTTGTGGAGAGAGGCACTGAGGCTAGTGGTGTTGTGGAGAGAGGCACTGAGCTAGTGGTGTTGTGGAGAGAGGCACTGAGGCTAGTGGTGTTGTGGAGAGAAGCACTGAGGCTAGTGGTGTTGTGGAGAGAAGCACTGAGGCTAGTGGTGTTGTGGAGAGAGGCACTGAGACTAGTGGTGTTGTGGAGACCGGCTTGGAGACTATGGTGAGGCCTAATAGAAAGCAGTTGTTGTTGGGGGATTCCATTATAAGAGGTGTGGAGATGGACAATGGTGGTCTTGTGAGGTGTCTTCCCGGAGCTACTGCTCACAGAGACAGGAGACGTATCTGTAATATTGTTAAGCAAACAAAGCAGGAAGGGGAATTGGATGTACTTGTCCATCTAGGGACAAATGACTTGGCTTGCAATGAGGTTTCAGAGGTTAAGGAAGTTTTTAGTGTTTTTGCCAATGATATACGGCAGGTTGCTTCCACACTGTCATTCTCTGAAGTTCTGCCTGTGCATAACACTCAGAACGACAGGCGGATGCGTATTAGGGACTTTAATTTGTGGCTTGGTGAATGGTGTCGGGAGCAAGGATTTGGCTTTATTTCTCATGGTAGCTCTGTTTGGAATGGAGATAAGCTGTACAAAAAGATGGTTTGCATCTTTCTCAAAAGGGAACAAATGTTCTCAGTGAGCAGTTCAGAGGTTTTGCTAGGATGTATTTAAACTAGGAGGGGGGGGGGCAAAAGGGTGATAAAACATCAATCCAATTGTCCCCCAAAAGAAGGACAGAAGGTGCCTGTAGCAAGTGTGTTAAAAATGATAAGCTTAGGGGGCGTGGCCTGGACGTGAACGAGAGCGGTCGCATGTTCGTCTAGCTCCGCAAACATTAAGGCCCTCATGCAGCATTGACGACCCGAAAACACAAGAAACTGCACATTGGGACACACCATCACTATGTCCCACAACAAAAGCAAACGGGCATCTGATAAAAACGACAAAATGCTTTTTTTTAGTGCCAAACAAGGGCACGCACGAGGAGCCACTATACCGGAGGAGCAGCAAGATGGCGCCGACCAGGAGAGCTCACAAGGTCCGCACAACGAAACCGCCAACACTATACTCACCACGGAGAGTTTACAGGCGATGTTTGATGATATGGCGGCAAAACTACAGGGTACGCTGCAGCGCTCGTTCACTGACCTCCGCACGGATTTACACAAACTGGGCTCTCGCACCTCGGATTTGGAGAATCAGATGGAGGCACAAATGGAGGCGCATACCCGCCTAACCACCAAAGTGGAAGAAGCATGGGACCGGCTGAACGAATATGAGACCAAGATCGCGGACATGGAAGACCGCGCGCGTCGCAGCAACTTGAGGCTGCGGAACGTGCCTGAAAATATAGGCCCAGCGGACTTGCCAGCATACGCCACGGGGCTTTTCCACACGCTGATACCAGATCTACCGCAGGATGTCCTGTTGCTGGACCGCATACATAGGGTAGCGAAACCCTCATATTTACCTGCGGATATACCGAGGGACATAATACTGAAAATGCACTACTACCACGCCAAAGAGGCAGTTCTCAAGGCGAGCAGAGTCCGAAAAGACATACCATCGGAATATCAGAAAATTGGGATCTTTGCTGACATTTCGGCCATGACACTACGGAAAAGGAAGTCCTTCAGCACTATCACAGAAGCCCTACGCAGCACCAACATAGCGTATCGATGGGGTTATCCGACCAAACTTCTCATTCAACGAAATGGCACTCTCACCACCATCATATCACCGGAGGAAGGCCTCCAAAAGCTGCAGGAATGGGGCATCACTCCACCAGCCGAGAGACCAAGACCGGCGCCTACCAGGAGACAACCCTCAGCCTGGAAGAAGGCACGAAAATAGGCATCTGGAAGCGACACTCCTATGAACTTTATTATTGCCCGCAAGTATACCATGTTATGCAATCTTAACGTTTACATTGCACACTTAGCCCATGCCGTAGTACAAAGTTTGTAAATATAGCTAATGGACTAGCTACACAAGGTCAGGGTCTAGGGTGGGGTCCAGAGGTATCATACATACTGGGGATTCTTACCCAAGGGCCGTGCTGACCCCAATCACAGCCTACACACGACCCCTTCCACACAGTACTGATACCTAACAGTAAGGGGACAAAATGGAAAAATAAATAAATAAATAAATAAAAAAAATAAATAAATAAAAAAATCTTTTATAATAACTTGCAAAATACAACAGCCCCAATGAGCGTGATATGGAGGGGCAAACCTGTGCATAACACCCAACCATGACCCAAAGGCCGCTTGATACTGAGACCGGCTGGCTCACCTTATGCAGTTCACAATGTGCAGACGTTATACCGGGCACGGGTCAACCCAGCAAACAAAAGCTATGAGACACAGCATGAGGGCCGCCCTCGCGGCGACACCCTAACCAGGATCGAAGCGATACGCTCCGACCCCCACGGTTCCCCTTATGGGAACCTTGCCATAAACTTGGCAACTTTGTTCAAAATTGTACATATGTTAAAACTCTGCAAGACAGAGGATTTACCAACCCCCAATTGTATTGTTCGATCCCCTCCCCTCATCCCAACCCCGTTACCTCAAGGCCTCGTGGGAAGCCAAGAAACGCTACTTAATCCCTACACCTCAGCAGGGTGTGAGCACCTACTAATGGGGAAGTACCCTGGGATGACAGGCCCTACACTCACCCTGAAGTTCCTAGCAATAGAGATCTGCCTAGCTCGAAATAGCTGGGGAAGGCAGAGACTCATGATAGATCATTACAAACTAAGCAAGAGCAACATTTTCCCATACATTCCACCATAAAGTTATACAGCCATAATGTGAGAGGACTTAACCTCCCAGTACAAAGGCACCTCTTGAGTAGGGACATAGGGAAATTAGATGCTGATATAGTGTGTCTCCAGGAAACACACTTCAGGGGCAATACACACCCCAGCATTCTAACCAAGACACACCCTCACCAGTTCCACTCCACGTCTGACACCAAATCAAAAGGTGTCTCTATACTAATAAGTACAAAGGTGGCTTTTGACCTAATAACCGAAGACACAGATAGGGAAGGCAGATATGTTATCGTGGTTGGAAAAATAAATAATGCCTTATATACAATAGCTAACGTGTATGCCCCCAATACCAATCAGAGGAACTTCATACACAAAATCATCTCCAGAATATCCAATATCAAACAAGGTATGACGATCATATGTGGGGACCTAAATCATGTTCTCAACCCAGCCCTGGACACTACACTCTCCCCAAATAGTCCGAGATACAAACCACTCAAGCGGCAAAGTGCAACCCTAGCGAAATTATTGGCCCTACACCACTACTACGACGCATGGCGCGTCACACACACAGAAGATAAGGGATTCACCCACCACTCACAGGTCCATAACACCTACTCGAGAATAGACGCGATACTGGTAGAGGGAGGGGCACTTGAGCAGATAGTGGACTGTAGAGTGGGGCAGATAGTATGGTCTGACCACGCTCCCATGGAACTAACACTAAGGGTGATTTTAAACATAGGGGCCCATGGCGTCTCAATGAAACTCTCCTATTGGACAAGTCCTTCTTGGAGAGCGTTTCTGACTCACTACGCCATTACTTCACAGATAATACCAATTCTGATTTACAACACCACACGATATGGCAGGCCCATAAAGCGGTAGCCCGGGGACTCCTTATACGAAGAGCAGCATTCTTGAAAAGAAAATCACAGACGCAGACATTACAATGGCAGAAAGACTTATATAACCTGACATTACAGAACCAAGCCCAACCCTCGACCCAATTGAAAGAACAAATAGCGGAGATGCGTCAAAAACTCCGACAAAAAGCGATCGACAGAGTAGGATACACCTTAAGGAAGTTAAAAGCCACACATTACTCACAAGGGAATAGGGCGGGAAAATTGCTGGCTTCAAGATTGAAAAAACGACAGCAGGCGCAGAAAATAGCGTTTTTACACTCCAAAGCGGGGGGGAAGGTAATGACACCTCTCACAATTAGTAACGAATTTGCACGCTACTATGGGGACTTATACAACCTACGACGAGACCCCACTATCCAACCCCCAACAGATACAAACATTACAGAGTACTTAGATAAAACAACTCTCCCAACCTTAACGCCCCAGCAACAAGAAACACTAACTAGGCAAGTTACCCCAGAGGAGGTTTGCGATACGATACGGTCACTACCGACAGGAAAGGCCCCAGGCCCTGACGGATTCGCAAATTCGTACTACAAGATATTTAAAGATATCTTAGCACCCTATCTAGCAGAAGTATTTAATGAAGCAGTACGCACAGAGACCCTCCCGGGAGAAATGCAACTGGCCCATATTATCACCCTACCTAAGCCGGGTAAGCCTCCGACACAGCCGCAAAACTTCCGCCCTATATCCCTTCTTAACACGGACACCAAAATCCTAGCCAAACTCTACGCACGAAGATTAGGGCCTATACTGCCGCATATTATACACAATGATCAAGTGGGGTTTGTAACAGGGCGACAGGGGGCAGATAACACAAGAAAAGTTTTAAACCTTATGCAGAGCCTGGAGACAACACGGGCAGGGGGGGTCCTAATATCATTAGACGCAGAAAAGGCCTTTGACCGGCTGGGATGGAGCTTTCTGGAGGCGGCCCTACAGAGATATGGGATCCCGGGGAACTTCATTTCAGTGGTAAGGGCGCTCTACTCGGCGCCAAGGGCCCAGGTCCTAAACTCAGGATTCGTATCAGAACAAATAGAAATCACAAATGGGACGAGACAGGGGTGTCCGTTGTCCCCTCTGTTATACGTGCTGGCACTAGAACCTCTGGCTGCCACGATTAGGGCCCATCCGGCAATACACGGAGTCCCAGTAGGAGACAGAGAGTACACCCTCAGCCTCTTTGCGGACGACATACTACTAACTTTGACACAACCGCAAATATCCATTCCCAACCTCCTTCAGTGCATACAAGACTATAACAAAGTATCGTATTACAAACTTAACCTGACGAAAACACAGGCGATGGGAATCCATCTCCCGGGACGGACTCTCCACACCCTGACGGAATCTTTTAATTTCGACTGGAGGGATGACTACATAAAGTTTCTAGGGATCAATTTAGCCAGAACGACCCACCAAATGTATAAATATAACTATGAGAAACTATCACACGAAATATCGCAGACGCTCGAAAAGTGGCATAATGATTTCCACTCGTGGCACGGGCGCATAGCGGCTTTCAAAATGTCGCTGTTACCTAAACTACAGTATCTATTCCGCTCACTACAGATCCCCATCCCTAGGCACTACATGACCAAGTTACAAAAAACCATCACACGATTCACATGG
Source organism: Pelobates cultripes (assembly GCA_933207985.1). Taxonomy (NCBI): domain Eukaryota; kingdom Metazoa; phylum Chordata; class Amphibia; order Anura; family Pelobatidae; genus Pelobates; species Pelobates cultripes. Next base: position 120,264,837 of record OW240923.1, on the reverse strand, counting down.
GCAAATAAAACCCCTAGAGTAGCACTCTCCACGATCAAAAAGCCAATAGAGAAAGGGGGCATGGGTTTCCCAGATATCAGACTATACTACAAGGCGGCGCTGCTATCCACGGTGACCGTGGCACACAGGGCAGATAACCCACCACAATGGGTAGCTATTGAAACCCATGAGTCGTGCAGAGCTGGGATGCACCATCTATTCTGGGTGCCAAAACACCTGAGACCAGCACCACCCCAAATGCTGGAAACCACAAAACTATTGCTGCACACATGGGATACAAGTAGAGCGCACCTCAGCGAAACAGGTGACCTATCACTTGCCTCAACGATGTATAGCATATACCTGAGAAACCCAACATTTGACTTTAGGGCATGGACAAAGGCAGGGTGCACGCACATACACGATCTGTACACAGGATCCTCTCTTAAACAATTCCCGGACATACAAGCTCAGTACAAAATACCGAATAGAGCAATTTTTTCATACCTACAGATCAAATCGATGCTACAACACCACACCCCCCCACCTGGGACATCCGCGATGTCTGACTACGAGGCATGCTGCCTCAAGGGAACCCCACACAAATGAACCTTTTCAAGAGTCTATGGAACGTTACTAACTGGTACACATAACTCTACCGACAACTTCAAACAGGCATGGCACAAAGACCTAGGATGCACTTTCTCAGAGCATCAATGGTTGGGAGCCTTCACTATCCATAAAGGCAAGACCACATGTGTCACACACCTTGAACAAATAAGGAAACTACAATATAGATGGTATCTAGTCCCGACGAGGCTAGCACACATATTCCCAGGCACCTCGGCCCAATGCTGGCGATGTGGAATAGACAGGGGATCAATGCTACACATATGGTGGGAGTGCAGGGAAATTCGGCCCTACTGGAAGGTAGTGAACGACATCCTAGGTCAGCTAATACCCATAAAAGTAACCCTAACGCCGGCAATGTGCCTATTGTACATATGGCCAGAGGACATATCCAAGGTCCACGCCAAACTTATGTTCCACATGATAATGTCAGCTTGTAATCTCATAGCGAAACAATGGAAATCTAATTCAGCCCCCACAAAAGCCAGTCTGTTAGCACAAATTCAACTGAACTGGGAATATGAATACATGGCAGCTCGACAACTAGACAAGGGGGGTACCACTACAGAGGCAGGTAGCATCTGGGACACATATTGGAACACGGTAAAACCTCAGGCAGCCAAAACTGCACACCAATAGGTTCTGCAAGAGCAACGAAGATTGGCCTGTGAGATACTGAGGAAAAGAATATTAGGGAGAGAGCCCAAATCGAGAGCCCACGAAAAGAGCCCATAATAGAGCTCACGTAAAGAGCTTACATCAAGAGCCCCACTATAGGCTTACACACATGCTGAAGGACAAAGTAGGAAAAGACACAGACAACGTAATCCCACACGTGTACATAAGTTTACCCCCTTCCCTCCCTCCCCCCTCCGCCAACCCACGAATTACAAAGGAGGGCGCAAGGAAGTAATGTTGGACGAGGCAGAACTTAGAGTTTACTTGAGAGTTTACTTGTGAATGGAACTATATACCATAGCATTGTTAAGAAGGAGCACAACACAATGTAATGTAATGATTATACCATGTCGTCAACACTTGTTGGTATCCCCCCCATCCCCTTTCTCTTCTGTACCCCACTGATAACTGCAAAAAAAACCAATAAAAATTGTCAATTGAAAAAAAAAAAAAATGATAAGCTTAGAGTCATGTCTACAAATGCTCGAAGTTTAGGGAATAAGATCCATGAACTTGTGGCAATAATGGCAACTGATAGTGTAGATTTAGTCGCTGTTACTGAGACATGGTACAATGAGAAAAATGACTGGGACATAGCAATACCAGGGTACTCTTTATATAGGAAAGATAGGGAAGGCAAGAAAGGGGGAGGGGTGGCCTTGTATGTGAAGGATAGCATAAAATCTAGCCTAATAAAAGTTAGTGAGGCAAACATAGAGTCCGTTTGGGCTACGTTAGAATTTGGTAATCACACAGTAACTCGTGTAGGTGTGATTTATAGGCCCCCAGGACAAATTGAAGAGTTAGATAATCTACTAGTTGAGGAAATAGCTAAAATGACAATGAAGGGGGAAGTTATCATCATGGGTGACTTTAATCTTCCTGATGTAAATTGGAAAACAAAATTAGCTACTTGTGCCAGGAGCACACATATTCTAAACTCCCTACTGGGATTGTCTCTAAAACAAGTTGTTGAGGAGCCAACTCGTAAAGAGGCCATACTAGATTTAGTGTTAACAAATGGAGATTTGGTATCAGATATTACTGTAGGTGAAAGTTTAGGATCCAGTGATCATCAGTCAGTGTGGTTTAATATAAGAACAGTGACTGAGTCACACCACACAAAAACAAAAGTTTTAGACTTTAGAAAAACAGACTTTTCTAAAATTAGAATATGGGTAGAGGAGTCATTATCAGACTGGAGCAATTTAAATGGAGTCCAAGAAAAATGGGATTATTTAAAAGTTGCACTATTGAAGGCAACAGAAAATTGCATTAGGCTTGTCAGTAAAAGCAAAAAATTCAAGAAACCACTGTGGTACTCCGCAGATGTGGCCAAAATAGTTAAAAACAAAAAGTTAGCATTTAGGAATTATAAAAAAACCCAGAGTGAGGAAGACAAAATGATCTATAAGATTAGGCAGAAAGAGGCTAAGCAAGTTATAAGAGGTTCCAAATCACACACAGAAGAGAAAATAGCACAGTCAGTAAAAAAGGGGGATAAACATTTTTTAGATACATAAATGAGAAAAGAAAAGTAAAACAAGGATTAGTTAGATTAAAAACAAAAGAAGGAAGGTATGTAGAAGAGGATAAAGGTCAGGCTGACTGCCTCAATGAATATTTTTGTTCTGTATTTACAGAAGAAAATGAAGGAAAGGGACCTCAGTTGAGAAAAAGGATAAATGAGTCATTTATTACACGTGAGTTTACAGAGGAAGAGGTTCTATTTCAACTGTCAAAAGTAAAGACAAATAAGTCAATGGGACCTGATGGAATACACCCAAAGCTATTAAAAGAGCTTAGTGGTGTACTAGCAAAACCATTAACAGATTTATTTAACCAATCATTGTTAACAGGAGTAGTGCCAGAAGATTGGAAGTTAGCGAATGTTGTGCCCATTTACAAGAAAGGTAATAGGGAGGAGTCGGGCAACTATAGGCCAGTAAGCCTTACTTCAGTAGTGGGGAAAGTGATGGAAACCATGTTAAAGGATAGGATTGTTGAACATCTAAAAACACATGGATTTCAAGATCAGAGACAACATGGGTTTACTTCAGGGAGATCATGCCAAACTAATCTTATTGATTTTTTTGATTGGGTAACTAAAATTATAGATCAGGGTGGTGCAGTAGACATTGCTTACCTAGATTTCAGTAAGGCTTTTGACACTGTTGCACATAGAAGGCTTATCAATAAACTGCAATCTTTAAGTTTGGATTCCAATATTGTTGAATGGGTAAGGCAGTGGCTGAGTGACAGGCAACAGAGGGTTGTAGTTAATGGAATATATTCGAAGCTTGGACTTGTCACCAGTGGGGTACCTCAGGGATCTGTACTTGGACCCATTCTCTTTAATATTTTTATTAGTGATATTGCAGAAGGTCTTGATGGTAAGGTATGTCTTTTTGCTGATGATACTAAGATATGTAACAGGGTTGATGTTCCAGGAGGGATAAGCCAAATGACAAATGATTTAGGTAAACTAGAAAAATGGTCAGAATTGTGGCAACTGACATTTAATGTGGATAAGTGCAAGATAATGCATCTTGGACGTAAAAACCCAAGGGCAGAGTACAGAATATTTGATAGAGTCCTAACCTCAACATATGAGGAAAGGGATTTAGGGGTGATTATTTCTGATGACTTAAAGGTAGGCAGACAATGTAATAGAGCAGCAGGAAATGCTAGCAGAATGCTTGGTTGTATAGGGAGAGGTATTAGCAGTAGAAAGAGGGAAGTGCTCATGCCATTGTACAGAACACTGGTGAGACCTCACTTGGAGTATTGTACACAGTACTGGAGACCGTATCTTCAGAAGGATATTGATACCTTAGAGAGGGTTCAGAGAAGGGCTACTAAATGGGTTCATGGATTGCGGGATAAAACTTACCAGGAAAGGTTAAAGGATCTTAACATGTATAGCTTGGAGGAAAGACGAGACAGGGGGGATATGATAGAAACATTTAAATACATAAAGGGAATCAACACAGTAAAGGAGGAAACTATATTTAAAAGAAGAAAACTACCACAACAAGAGGACATAGTCTTAAATTAGAGGGACAAAGGTTTAAAAATAATATCAGGAAGTATTACTTTACTGAGAGGGTAGTGGATGCATGGAACAGCCTTCCAGCTGAAGTGGTAAAGGAGTTTAAGCATGCGCGGGATAGGCATAAGGCTATCCTAACTGTAAGATAAGACTAGGGACTAATGAAAGTATTTAGAAAATTGGGCAGACTAGATGGGCCGAATGGTTCTTATCTGCCGTCACATTCTATGTTTCTATGTTTCTATGTTTCTTTGATGCTGGATGATATACAGTCAAAAATACATTAGAAAGATACTCGCCACTACTACACCAAGACGAGCATTTAAGGGAAGTTTTAACATCTCATGTTGCCATGACAGCCAGATGTGGATGTAACTTAAACAACATTTTGGTCCCTAATCACCTCTCCTGCAAATAAAGCAAACTGGCTTAAAACGCCCGCGTGTGCCAATGCGGGCATTGTAAAGCATGTAAATATATTCGCAGACACTCCAAAACCTTCTCAAATTCAAGTGAAAATGAAACTTTTATGACAAATGTAACGGCTACCCAGCTGTAGAGGGGTATCTGCCGTTGGAGATGTCCTTTTCTGTGCAAGCTGCTGTGTAGTAATGGAGTCCTTGTTCCCATCCACGATATCCCAGGGTATAATCCGGCAGTACTGTAAAATGAGGCAGAGTAACGGTACCATAAATCCCCTCCAAGAACGAGACGAGGCTACGTTTTGAAGGGTCAAGTAGAACTAGCTTTTAATCACAGGGGATCTCTTTTTATGCAAGGGTGCCCTCTGAGAGGCTACACCCACATAATTAGTAACACAGCCAATTACACACATGGTTCAACCCCCACGTCTCCTCCCCCCAGATAACATGTAACATAATTAAAACAGACATAAATTTACCCACATTCTGGATGTACCCCAAAAACAGGGGGTACACCTTAATAGCTACCACTCAGGTGAATAACATATCCAAATTTCAAGTCATTCGGTTGTGGGGTTCGGGAGTTATGGGTCTTTGAAGTTTTGACCGACCGCACAGGATTTTCAGCCGAAAAGAGTTCCACAAGTTTTGGCCTTGCGGTCGGTCCCCGTTCGTGAATAAAAACCCCACGAACCCCTTGCCCTCCACAGTAATCCTGCCGTTCGCCTGAATCCCCATGCATGCTTAAACAAAACTACCGAACGGCCGGTCGTTCGGTAGTTTCAGCACGAACTTACGAGCTCCTGGAGGTCTCAGCGGCGTTCGCCTGTTTGCGTATCCGTTTTTAGTTCCATGCGTTCACAGGCAAACACCGCCGTTCGTGCGTAAGATGGCCGCGAACACGTGTAAAGTCCCGAAATGGCGGCCACCTATTCTGAGACAAAGGGATTCGTCTGAACCATGCGAACGGCTCCACAATCACTGGGAGGTAAAATAGTAATTAACTGTTCCCCTGGGTGGTCTGATGTTCGGTATTTTGGGTATCAATAGTTATACGAACACCAGTCATTCGGTTCTGTTTAAACTCCACAGCAGCACTGTAGATTAAGTTCAGGCAAAACAATACAGGGTTCTGTTACAACAAACTTTCTTCAACTGCCAAACCTCAGGAATAGTTTACGTTTTGACCTGTAGTTGTAACTTAAAATACGTGGGAAAAACAAGCAGAGCGTTTAAAAAGCGAATTTTAGAACATGTTAATTTGATTAACCCTTCCAGACTTATTGACACCCCAATGTCCAAACATCTAAAGCTACAACATGGAGGCTCCTCCCAAGGGCTTCGTTTCAGTGGAATAGAAAAATTAAACCTGGGCCCAAGGAAAGGCGACCTGGATAAGAAACTACTCCAGAGAGAATGTTTCTGGATTTACAAATTAAAAACATTATCTCCGTCTGGATTAAATGAAGGATTTTCATACACTTCATTTATATCTGATTAAACATTTGCCCTATAACTTATAATGCACTTTTTTTAATATAAATATGGATATACCACCATTAAATGAATGTACAGCACTTCTTTATAATCAAAACAACTTTATAATTTTCCCTCTGTAAATCCACCCCTTTTCACTTTTAGACCTGATTTATTTATCTCCATTGGACATATAACTGTACATCTACTAAATATACGATCATTAAGACGTTGGCTTACATCTAAGACTGACATCACCCATAGATTAGCCCTCTCTATCAAAATATATATCTAGACACATTTCTCCCCTATATTTTGACAACCTCAAGACTCAGCCCAGTATATCGCTGAACTTTTTGCTGTATTGGTTTAATAATAAAATTGATACAGAAGGGCTTAGTAGCCCCCATAGTTTGAAAAAAACATCTATCTAAACATTAAATGACCACTATAGTGCCACTATAGGGCTCTGGGGAGAGGAAAGGGGTTATACTTACCTTTATTCCAGCGCCGGGCGGTGAGCTCTCCTCCTTCTCTCCGCCTCTGATCCTCCTCTTCGGCTGAATGCGCATGTGCGGCAGGAGCTGCGCACGAATTCAGCTGGTCTCATAGGAAAGCATTTACAATGCTTTCCTATGGACGCTTGCGTCTTCTCACTGTGATTTTCACAGTGAGAAGCACGCAAGCGCCTCTAGTGGCTGTCAATGAGACAACCACTAGAGGATTTGGAGGCTGAATTAACCCTATTATAAACATAGCAGTTTCTCTGAAACTGCTATGTTTATAAAAAAAGGGTTAATCCTAGAGGGACCTGGCACCCAGACCACTTCATTAAGCTGAAGTGATCTGGGTGCCTAGAGTGGTCCTTTAAACATATAGATTAAGGTATAGTTAATAGACGTTCACACAGTATATCCCTAAATGGGGTTAATTCCATCAAATAAATAGACCTGTATTATAGATAAGACTGTAAAGATAGGCTGTTTTAACCACTTATTAGATATAAGACAGAGGGGGTTACTTTCTTCAGCAAATAGATAGACACCCTAGAGAAGATTCTAATGAGATGACGACCTAATAGTACACTAGACATACCAAACCTTATACGATGGGTTGTTATACTTTTAGTTTGGCATCCTAGATATAGGTGCAAACAAGACATAGTTTCAAATGCACATTGGACATTGCATTGAAAGGGTTAATCCTCTCAAGTGAGTCACATATGACGATCTGTCCTCAGATTGGAGCTTACAAAAGAGGTACTTTGCATAATCAATTGCTCTACTATTCAGGACACACCCTTTAATGATGTGGCACTACCAGATTGTCTTACCATCCGGTTTCCACGTAGGATGATATGGTCAGTTCACTCTTGACCCCTGACGAAGGTGCACATGTCCGTGCACCGAAACGTGCGTCAGGCATTCTTTCTTTTCTCACAGGGCACTTAAGCACTTGGAACACAATGGTGCAGCTTAAGCAGCATGGTTTTGATATATTAGCACTTTTTAAAGTTTTATTTTCTATTTCTTTTTCCTCTGACTATTCAGTTAGATTAACAGGTAGAGAGGCTTTATCTATATCTAATTCTGTCTGTTTTTTTTTCAATAATCCTTATTACAAGCTGCATTATTTTGTGCTCTTCTTGAGCCAATATATATATCACTTTGTATCAGCTATACCGATTGGCAACATTACTTACATTCAGCAACTTTAATTACGCCCTCTCCCTTTATCTTTGATCTAATTTAATTACATTTAACTTGTATCGGATTCCCCTACAGAGGCATACCTGAATAAAGCTTGATAAGATAGGAGAATTGGATCTAATGGAGCTAATTTTTATAGTCAGAGACTTAGCCGAAAGGGCTTTGGATTACAAATCTGACCACAACCACTTTGTGGTGAAGTGTTTCACATTCAGTATATACACTCTATTTCCAGATAGCACCTACATACAGAGTGTCCTCTCTGGTGGGAGTTATAATTTTATTTCATTGATGAATAGGGGTTAAGCCCCGAGACACTACTGGAGAGTCTTTTTGGTGCTCTACTTTCAGAGTGGGAGATTCTCCAAGTGCAGACCTCCCTACTCTGAACAACCCTTTATATACATTTTGGAGTTAAATCACTTTTGTTTCTGTTTGTGCAGCCCTAGCCGCACCTCCCCTGGCTGGGACTGACACAGCCTGCATGATAACAAAATGGTTTAATTTTCAATCAGATGTAGCTTACTTTATACATTTTATCTCCTGCTCTGTAAATTGAACTTTAATTACATACAGTAAACTCCTGCAGGGTTATGCAAGCTATTCACAGAGCAGGAGATAAGACATTCTAAATTAGACAGAATTTGCAATAAAGGAAGTGTAAACATTAGATGACTCTTCATAGGAAGTGTTTAGGAAGGCTGTGTAAGTCACATACAGGGAGTTATGTCCAGGGTTGCATAAACAAAGTGATTTAACTCCTAAATGGCAGAGAATTGAACAGTGAAACTGCAAGATCTATACACCAAAACTGCTTCATTAAGCTAAAGTTGTTTTGGTGACTATAATGTCCCTTTGAAAATAGTTTTGTGGAGACAGTTGTCTTTTAAATCAACTCTTTTTCCCGCAATCCACAGTAACACAAACACTATGTGTGAGAACATCTTAGAATGCAGTTAAACTGCACTAGTAGAGAGACAGAAATAACAAGAGTTTAAATAAATAATTTCAGAATTGCTAAAACTGTCATTTTCTCCTAGCCTAACCTACTGTGACGAAACGCTGTCTTTCCCTCCCCTTTGTGTGATGCAAGCACAGATCGCACAAACTGAATGAACAAATGGCTCATGGAAGAATATTGTTCGTTACACCACTAGATTATTTGCTCCATTCTTCCATTTTGCCATTCAGAATGTAGACGAATTGCCAAATCATCAGATTTTCATCTATATTATTCTTTTTTGCCAAAATGAGCGGACATATTGTGATTTTAAATCTACGTTTAGTGATGTCCCGAACAGTTCACCACGGATGGCGAACATATGCGCTGTTCGGTCCGCCCCCTATGTCATCATTGAGTAAACTTTGACCCTGTACCTCACAGTCAGCAGGCACATTCCAGCCAATCAGCAGAAGACCCTCCCTCCCAGACCCTCCCACCTCCTGGACAGCATTCATTTTACATTCA